>VXBA01005353.1:652368-678626 GCA_013399895.1 Serilophus lunatus
GTCCCTCCCCGTCCCCCGGTCCCGGCCGAGACAGCCCCCTCCCCGACGGCTTTTTTGAGGAAAAACTGAATTTTAATCAGGTAAGTGGGGTTTCACTCTTACACCTCTTTTCAAAAGCCCTTTTTCAAACGGCCACAGGCATCTACCACATCTCTAAGCATCATAGTCCAATGTTTTGCCATCTTCATAATTAAAAATTAATTCCTTGCATCAGTGTTGTGAAATACAATAGTTGATAGAATTTTGCTTTCGCTAATGATTAAAAATATATTAGCAGTAGAATTTTATTTCAAAGAGAAGAAATCCCCTGAAAAGTTAAAAGAGCTGGTATCTCTACACAGCTTAACAAATGGGTGGTAGCCGCAGAGGCTCTGGGCCTCTTTTGTCATGGATAAGCATTCTCCTATCTCTTTCAAATGCATACTTCTTGTATCTCTTTCAAATGCATACTTCTTGTAAAAAGTTTTGGCCTCGGAAAGAGGCACCTCTTTTGAACATTTTGCTATAAAAACCAACCAATTTTGGAGATTCTTTGGGCCTCTGACTTGAACACCAACCAAGTCAAGCGCCCAGCGCTGTTTGCCTTTGTTTTATAATAAATTGCTTCTAAACATAAAGGAATTGTGAGCCCGTTTTTCACAGTGTTCAATGATAGGACAATGCACACAAATGAGAATGTAAGAAATTCTGGTTTAAAAATAAGAAGATTTTATGATTCTTCTTTGAGGAGTGTGTTTTGGCTGGATAATCTCCAGGGGTACCTGCTAAGTTCAGCTACTCTTGGATTGAAGGATTCTGAGCATTCTTCCAACCTCTGCAATTCCAGTCAGCCTGTTGTCTCACGGACTTCCTTGGTGCATAAATATTTAGGGTCATAGTTCTGTTTATGTCATGTCTTCAAAATTACAGAATTAGCCTTGCTGTTTATACTCTTTATTTTCTAAGTCACTTAATGTCTTTATTAAAGCCAAGCAATATAGCATTTTTTGCTCTGTGATGCACTAAATAACTATTTTAAATTGATGACATTCACTGGAGAAAGTTCTAAGATGACTACTTTTTCTGGCCTGAAACGCTAGAGAAAGCATATCTTTGCAAGAAATGAAACAAGCTAATAGAGGCCTGTTTATGACAACATATAGTGTAAACTGATGATTTAAACAAGCTTGCATGTATGGTAAATTAAATTTATACATAAAACCAAATCAGTAATACTAAAAATATAGGAGGAGTGTGCAAAAGAAAATCAGAAATGTCAAAACATAAGATGAAGAGAGACCAGTAAAGAATTCAAAGACCACAAAAAAATCATGGCAGATTTTAGGTCTAAGAGAATTCAATGGCGGTCTGGTGCTGATTGAAGAAGGAAAGCTATCAGAATGTCAGGACAACTCACATGCTGCATTATATTTTTATGTCTGTCATTAAAAGGAAATACAGGAAACATGAACCAGTCAGCTGTGAAAATATAACTGAATTAATGAAATATTCTCTCACCCCAAAACTGATCACAAATAACAGGGCATCTGAAAAATAATATGGTTATGCCCAAGACCCGGCATGGATTGGTCCAGGACAAATCATGTCAAACTAATTTTCTAGTTTTCTTCTCTGACAGGGCAACAGGTCATGTGTATGAGGAAGAAATATTGTGTATATCAATTTTTGTATAGCTTTTGACACAATATATTTTGTTGGGTAAACCAGGAAAGCACAATCATCACAATAGTATTACAGAATAGGTATAAAAATTTTTGAGATAACCGGGCTTCTGAAATAATAATGGTTTGCTATGAAACGGTAAAATATACTCAGCAGAGATAGAGAGGCATATTTGTAGGTCTGGTTCTAGTCGATATTTTCATTATTAGCCTAAATAAAGGCAGAGAAAGTACATTTCTTAAATATACAATCCTACCAAGATAATAAAGATGCTATGTGCATTGGCAGAGAGGCCTAGAATTCACAGTGATCTTGACAAACTGAAAAAAAAAAAGTGACAATAATTGGCAAAGATTAAAAACAGACTTAAATTTGTTCTCGAGTGAAGCCTGAGACAGTAATGTCGTGCCATTACAAACATATAAAAATATAAATGTTATAAATATTATATGTTTGTGCCTGTTTTAGTAAACTTATTTAATATAGAAACACAAACCACAGCATCAGAGAAGCACACATATGTGTGGATACACAGTAAATAACCTGAAAAATCCTTGTCACAATAGTTCTCCTCTGGTCACTGTGAGCAAGGCTTCAGCAAGACTGCTATTGTCTCTGTGAGGCAAATGAAACTGTCAGCTGTGCTTTAGCATAGACATGGACAAACAGGTAGATAATCAGAGATTTAGGAAACATAAAAAAGGGAAGAGTAAAAAAAGCAGGGAATGCTTCAACTTGACAGTTACAGTAGATAAGTGAAAGAGTAATGGGCTTAAACTATGCTAACACATCAGTTTAGAGTTTGATAAACAACTCTGGTGGTAATGAAGGAAATGGAAATCAATTGCCTGGGGTAACTATGGTATAGTTACCACTGGACCATTTCATATACACATTACACAAACATTTGTCAGGAAGTACACAGCTATACTTTATTCTGCCTTGAGGGTCTCCCAGATTTCTTTTTCCAAGATTCTGCCATCCAGAATAGTCATTAACAAATAAGGTCCTTACAAAAAATAAAGGGGTTCTCGCATCAAGTTTCTGCTCTTGCCTAGAAACATAAATATTTAACAAGCACTTCGGCCCCAGTCTTGCGTGCTGATCATCTGCATCTGAATCAGATGCCCTTGCTCCTGCCTTACCATCTCACTGGGAATCTGAGGTATTCTCACATTTGTCTATCTACAAGAAATTTCTGCCCCTGAAATACATGAACAGACTTTCATTTAAGCCAGTATGAATTTTATGCTTATTCTAGTAGCTAATGAACTGGCCCACAGTAAAAACTATTTAAACTGTGATTCTTTCCCACCTGACTTTATGCATTGAACTTGCAGCTTCCTGTATTCATTTGAATCACTTGGGATGGGCAAACGCCTCAGTTGCTGTGCCCAAGGTTTAGCCAATTTTCTTGGATTTAACAGATTAACTTTTGTATAGCTACACATAGGTGGGATGAATCGCTGGATTGAAAAACTGCTTACCTACATAACCTTGCAAAATTAAGAAGAGCGTCATAGTGTGACCTTTAACATTTTTAGCTAACATTTCAGTTATCATCCAAGAGAGATGATAGCTTGACATCTTAAAGTTATTTTATGCATATTCCGATTTTATTACCTATTTTTAGTTGTCTTTTTTTCAATGAACTGTGTAAGTAAGTGTATTTTGCCAAACTTCAAAGTTCAGCAATGCTTTTAAAGGTATAAAATCCTTTGAGGTTTAATGCAATCTTTTTCAAAGTGGGCATGATTTCAATCCAAACCCCAAAGTATCACCGTTTTACTTTGCGCTCTCAAGGTAATAAAAAGGATTAAAAAATCCCCCCAAAACCCTGAAATTTGACAAGCATTCCCTATTATTTACACAATGTAAAATTTCTCCCTGATCACCATATTCTGAGCACACTTAGCAGTGACATTCCACAAAGCTTAGAGGCTTCCACTATTTTAAGTTCTCCAGGAACTATTGCAAGCTATGTACCTGTGTACAGATCAGGCTAGAACAGGCCCTACTCTTCAGAAATGTCTTACAATGTCTGGGCTGGATCCTGCAGATGAATTTCTGAGTCCAAGTGCTGTAATATACAGCACATACTGCTCCTCCTCCCTCCTGCAAAATGAAAGTCATGAACATGCTTGTTGAGGAATAGCTTATGGAGGCTGAAGGAGTAGAAAGTGTCCGTACCAAAGCAATGAGAAAAGGCAAACCCAGCATATAAAGCGACTGAAGCTAATGAAACTACCGACATGTAGTTGCCGCCTGGGAGCGGTTTGTAAGGAGTGATGAAAGGAACAGCTTGTGGCAGTGGTAATAGGTAATAGGGCAACCCCTAACTTGACATCCACCAAAAAGGTTGCAAATCCTATACTATAGGATTTTACTATAGTACATGGGAAAAATCATCAAGCAAATACAGAGAAAACTTGACTCATTCTTTAAAACTGTATATGCTGTAAATAACTGCAGCCAGCAGGAAGAATGTGATTTTACAACGCATGTAACTCAAAGTAACATCTTGATTAATTTGGTATCTTGTTCCAACATATACACGATAAGAATTTTAAATAATATATAATTTATGCAGTCATGCAACACAAAGAAAATTAGAAACACTCATTTGATTTCTCACAGCATAATTTTGCCTCCTGAGGCAGTGATTACTTTCTAGTGGTCGCATTAGATTCAGTGATAAGAATTTATTATGATTTTTTAGATTGCTCTTTTTAAAATTAATTTCCCTCAAGCAGAAATACTTTTTTGTTATTCTTCCACATCTCTGGGTTTTTGAACATTTCATTCTTACGTAGTATAATGTTCTTCCAACAGTATTTAATGATAATGACACACCTATGATCACCGTATTTATACAAAAGTAGAAGGGCAAAATGTCAAACAAATGTGGGCAGAAAACTCTTAAGTTTACCTTACTGTGTGCAAAATGGCTTAGTAAACCCCCTCATCTTCAGGGATATTTCTTCATGGCGTTATTCTTTAGTTATCTCAGATATAAACATTAGAAGAAGGACTAATTAATTAGATAACTGTTTCTAGACACTTTGTGTCCAGAAAAATTAATATTTGTTATTGAGAGAGTGTGAGATTCAATGAAAAGAGGTAATTTGAATTAGCTGCAGATCGCTCATGTTAATGGACAATTAATTTTCTTCATATTTTTGTCCCAGATTTCATTAGGCAACAGTTGTAAATATGTCTCTGCTAGTGGAAGAATGCCAAAATTCAGCTAAGATTATGGCTTCTCCGGGAAAAGGGAGAAACTTATTGAGTATTCAAAGCATTATTTTGTAACAGTGTAAAAAATGTCTATTGGAACAGCTACTGTAGCTTTTTGTGCCTACAAAACATCTGTCTCAGGCACCAAAATAAGCATAGCGAAAACAACATAATGCCTTGGACTTGAGACATAAAACTCCAACCCAAACTATTTCCAATATTCTCTACTTTATCTAATCGCAAAAAAAAAAAAGGAGAATTCAATTTAATTGATCTGCATTTTATTGTGGTTTCAATCAAATTGTGGAGCCCTTAGATTTTAATAAAATAAATCACCAGCCTTTAACCATGACACTGCAGCTTTCTCAGCACATTAATTAAAAAAAAAAAAAAAAGAGAGATAGAAAAGTTAATTTGGGTAATTTATTGGAAAAACTATTTTTCTTTACTGAAAAAAGATAATTTTTATATGCCAACATAACTTATCATGACTGCTAGAGTTTGGAATTAGAAACATGATACTATTCTCAGTGAAATCTGGTGTAAGAATTCCACAGCTTTCAGTAAGTCATCTGTAAGCCACAGGAGAAAGACAGAAGGTTGGGCTAAACCAGAAGGTTAAATCAGAAATAAATTCAAGTTCAAGATAATTGACAACAACTCTAATCGATTTAGAGGCAAGCCCCTAACAGACCCAGAGCCACAACTGAGATATACACATACTAATAATTTTATCTACTTCTACGTCATAACTTTTTAAGTGATTTGTGTAACAAACTGAAAAGAAACTCCATTAAACTTGTGAATGATCTTGATCACGTTTTTCAAAATTTTATGTAAAGTTTTATATCAAAATAAATATGTTCAGATTTAATATATTTTGGTAATTTTCATTTAATCCCTAACCAGCTGTGCATTTATCACAGCTGACTTCAGTATTAGTTATCATTCCTTTTTTAATCATGTTTTATTCATCAGGCATATTTATCACTATTTCTTGAGATTTTTTTCTTACCTTGCACAATATTTTGTTCACATCATTCCATGCGACGTGAATTATTTTTATGGCTTTGTCTTCTGCATCAGTACTATTGTTGACATCATAAATTATTTTTCACTGTAGGTTGAAGACTTTTCGTGATGCTTCTAATTCTTCATTGATCACCCTTTGATAGTTTATAACCAATTTTAATTCTTTTTTCTCTCTGGATAAGCATTTGTGTTGATATGTAATTTAGAGTGAAAACACTATATAACTAATTCCGGTGATTTATTTATGACTTAGTTCAGCTGAGACTTCCAGATAAATTCAAAGGAATTGGGTGCTCAAATGTTTCGGAATTTTATAAGGAAGTCTCTTTCTCACCACTACTGTATCTTATCACTGTTCTGTACTTTGAGCCTGGCAGAGCTCACATTCAAATGACCTTTAAAAATCTGCATTTCTTTCAGTGACCTTCAGTCAATCATGAGAGGCTTGAGATCCTGTCACGCATAATATTGAAGCCTTGTGACTTATTTACAATGCTCTCACGATTCAGTGGGCTGTTGGTCATTCCACCCATAGCTGTAGATACCCAACAGGATGGGCTCTAATAAGGTTGGAAGGCAGAGCAGGAAGCACGACTCAAACTTTCTAAACTACCAGCAATTCATTAATCATATAAAACTGACTGAAAATCATCACAGAGTTTTCTGTCTATTTACTGGATGATCTTTACTGTTGGTTTTAGGACGCACATTGATTAATTAGCCAGCTGACCCTTTACTGAGCACCTTGTGCGTCAGATCTGTCAGACCTCCACTACATAGCTATTTGAAACAGCAATCCAGTTGCTATGGCTACAGCAAGCTCCCATAGGATGTCTGCATTTAGGCTGGCACGTCCCAACCACCCAGAGTATTAATGAAACGAAAGACTCCATCTCTATGCACCACAATTCAAAGGGGTATTTTATAAATCTAAAATATTTGCACTAAGTCAACTGCAAATACAATGATCTTATTTCCTAAAAAAAAAAAAAATTTCTTTTTTCAGCTGTTTGCAGACCCAAACTCCTTATTCTTAGATCCCCGGTTAGAGATCTGAACCTTGGGATATCACAAATCAGATAGGATGAAGAACTTGAGATCTTAAATACACCATATTTTTATTTCTCAGATACATCTACTTTTGTCCAGCTTTTCAAAGATATTTATTTTGTTCCTGTTTTACACGTGGAAATACCCTATATACATCAGGAGGTTACTGTATTTCTCCTAAAAGAAGTAGGGAAACAAAACCTAATTTTTACAAATCATATTTTAAGCATAAGGCCTGCATTACTGATAACCAGTTAACTCTAAAATTTAAGGAAAAAACCCAAGAGCCTCCAACACTTATTCCTTATATTTTTCTAAGACATGAATTGCAACACTTTTAGGAGTATTCCAAAACTACTTATTCCACAACATTTAAACTCTGCCTAAAATAATGGCAAGCTACTTACTCTCAAAATAATATGAGAATTGCCTATTGAAATTATAATTCTAGTGCATCTTAAAAATCTAAAAAAAAACAACACAGGGAAAGCGCATGTAATTGACTGCAAAGGATTAATAATAAATAGAAAAACGTCAATTAGGGTGGATCCCTTTTTTGGTTAAATGTATTAGGTAAAGAGCTGTATCATATCAGCTGAAGTTGGGCAGCAGGACAAGTTATGTTTAAGAAAACATTTTTTATTTTAAAAATAAAATAATACTGCAGGGCTTTCTCTTTCACTTTTAAGTGTTTCAGACTGAGCTGAGCCACAGGTATGTGGAGGAGACACATCTTTAACACTGATGTCCTGATGGTCCTTGCAGGATCAAGGCAATGCAAGAGGTTTAATGTGAGAAGGATGAGGCCTGCTGTGCTGCTAGGTTCACAGTTTTGTGAAAAAGCAGCTGAACAGTCATCTTCTCTCTGAGCATCTGCTTTTCACTAAAGACTGCTCTGACACCATCTCAGTCAGACTGTGCCAATTTCTGTGAACGCAATTTATCCTGCCCTTTTAATGGGGTTAGGTGACAGATTAAAGCAGGAATACCTGCAAGCCTTCCCTTTCTTTACCCCCCACTGCACACAAACTCGGTATTTCGTGGCATGATTCACGTGGGTGAAAAAAGGAAAGTGTTTGGAGATTGTTGCAGGCTTCTTTCTTTTGCACCTTGCAGATCTTTCCATGCTCTTCATCAAGCCTTTCCTCTTTTAGCCTTTCTATAAATGCATACAGCAATGGGATACAGCATATTCCAGTTGATAAGTAGGCATACTCATTACTAAAGATTTAGTCAGTCACAAGTCCCAGCCCATTATCAGTTTGGAACAAGGTTATTTTGGCACAGATTGAAAGGATCCCTGTTAACATCCCCCAGAGGGTTGCTATCTTTACATTTTCCTTTGTCACAACACAGACATTATGCAAATTTCTACTTCCTTTTGGTCTTCTCTGGTGGACATATTCAGACTGTCTGGGCAATGACCCTTCAGCAAAGTGACTCACCTCCTAAAAGGTAAAATGCAATTTCATTATTTTTGGTGCTGTGAGTAAAAATGCACACAATTCAGCAAAAGGTACACAGATGTGCACTGCAAGACAACAAAAGCTTTACCCTCTGTTCAACCAGCTGAGCTTTAACAGAATCACAGAATACGCTGAGTTGGAAGGAACCCACAAGGATCATTAAGTCCAGCCCTTAGCCCTGCACAAGACTATCCCCAAGAGTCACACCCTGTGCCTGAGGGTACCGTCCAAAAACACTCCTTGCACTCTGTCAGCCTTGGTGCAGCGACCACTGCCCTGGAGAGACTGTTCCAGTGCTCAGCCACCTTCTGAGTGAAGAACCTTTTTCTAAGATCTAACGTAACATCTCTGGTCAATTCTTTCTTAGTTCAATTCTTTAAAAAGTGTCAGCTTGATATTCCTGGCAGTGGAATTTCTCCAATCATAGAATGAACTGCTTGTCTGGTTTCTTCCTACTTTAACTAGAACATGTGCTTGTGAGCATTAAAAAGGTAGTGCAAGTCAGTCTCCTCACAGTCTCAATGTTTTTGCTCTCTGCCCACATTATCCTCAAGACAGTCATTACATGCATGTGGACAGAAATATAATGACAAATTTTAAATTGCTTAGCTTAGCAAGACTGGAAAATGCCTGTTGTAAATTGAATAATATTTCTATTGACTACATTTGTCAGTAGGGCTCTGTGTTTGGATTCTAGTTAACAGTATGGTTATTCAGAAAAGAACCATCAAAGCTCTCTTTCCATGTGGTCTCAGACCTTTCTCTCGTGTGATTCTGGGCAGAAGTCCACGTGTCTCCCTACGGTTATAACCCTCTTCTTTTATGTGGCCTTGATATCTTGAGAGGTGAAAGGAAAAGAACTAAGGAAGCAGCATCAAGCAAACCTGCAGAGAAAGAAGAAGGAATTAATAAAGAAAAAAAAGAAGGGAAAGGAACAAAAACTATGCACAATGCAAAGCTTGCAAATCCCTTGTAAAAGCAAAGAAATAAATAGCACTAATGGATGAGTGACTGAAAGACAAAAGCTCATCAGCCTCATCTGCATCAAGAACTTCCAATTTCACACTCTGACACCTTACATTACTGAAAGGAAAGATACAGACTTGTTCATTAATCAGGAGAAAGTTAAACGTAAATGTCTCCCCCCCCCGTTTCCACTTGCAATTTGTTATTTGGAAAAATATGAGAATGGTAGGAACTGGCATTAAAATAGAGATAGAATGACATCTACTGGCTGTTAGGAACTGGCGTGTTTCACTGCTAAAAGTGTTTTGGATTATTCTCCCTCTCCTCAAAGTATTCAAACTGAGATTCTTGTCAGTAGTCATAGGATTCAGCTATTGGAAAGAGAGTAAGGATAAGATCAATAAGTTCCCCAGATAAAACTCTCCTCTAGTAAAATTTTAAATAATTATGTACCAAATTAAAGACACCTACAGAAACAGCTTAATATGTTTCACATATTCAATACTAATGTTAGTGAGTAACTTGCTCTCCTACAGAACTACTGGAAACTGAAAAAAAAAAACCTGAAAAAAAAACCCCCAGTGCAATTTTGCACTGGATATGGGTCTCCATCGTGCACTTAACAAGAATACTGATAATTAGAACTAAGGTAATTAGAATTAAGGGACTTATTGAAAAATTACTTAAATAGCTGAGTTTTACAGTGTGGCATCACTTCATAAGTGGTAATCATCACCTTTTTTGATGGATTAATTTAGTGCATTGTTGTTCTTTTTCTTTATGCAAACTTGTCAGCTCCATTTTTTAGTGATCCTATACATTTTCATATAAACAAGACATAATTCTGAGGGGTTTTTTTGCTCCTTCTGCTTATGTTTAACCAACCTAGAACAATCATCAGTGACATGAAAATGTCAGCATGTCTTGAGATTTTGTTAAAGGTCACAGAAACATCTCAACCTAAAGTGAACATGTGCTATACATGTCTTCTGGTCTCTCCCTTTACTGATCTTCTCTGTACATGTGTGGCATTTTCCCTGTTAGCAGTGATACTGTCAGTATGAACAAATGAGTCTTGCTTACTTTCTATCTGCCACAACACAATTTTCTTCTCCTCAAGTTTCTCCACACTAGTTTGTTAAACCCTTCTCAACTCTGTGTATGGTGGTCTGCTCACCAAGAAATATCTAATAACCAGAAATTAGTGATTTAGACATGAGCATTTAGTCATTCTTTCCTAATATATTTAGCTCAGAAAAAAGAAAAAAATCTAAGGAGATCGCAGTGTTATCCTGGTTGATGTATATATTCATTTATATAGCATATATTTACATGACATACAGAAGCAAAAGTAAGCCTCAGTTCCGGCCTTGAGCCATGGCCAAAATAGACAAATACAACGAATGAGATAGGCCATAAACAAAAGTGGGGGGGGAGAAGCTGAGAATGAACATAAGTTAAGACCTGGTAAGTGCAATGGTGAACTGGGCAATTTAGGTACATCTGTAAAATTTCAATGGCCTCTCCACTGCAGGAATGCATAAAGACTTAATAGGAATAACACAGCTGTGCAGCTCCGTTGAGTAGTGAGTGCTCCCTTTTCTCTAGTTCAATGGGCTTAGATTCAGAGAAGGGGATGCTGTGTTAGGCTGCAGCTGTGAAGGACAGACGGGCATACCCTGATGCTCTTTTCTGCATCGGCTTCAATTTGGTCCATGTTTCGGGCACACAGACCCCTGAACCTGGAGGGAAGTTATGGTAGTGCATGAGAGTGCACCAGTTGACAGTGGCAGAGCAGAACAAAGCAAAATCAATTTTCAAAGTAAATTTATTTCCAATAGGGCTTCCAGAAGAGATGAATATAATTTCTTGATGTCATCCAGTTTCACCCAGACAGGACAACCTTGTCAATCCCTTAGCTTCCAAGTCTATTTTTTGTATTGTACTCATATTGGCCAAACTTTGACATCTTCTCCTGCAAAAAAACCCCCTTTTTTTTTTTTTTCCTGCTGCAGGGCCTATATTACCATGAGCAATAAATTTTGTAAGAAAGTGGCTCTTAAACATGTAGAGAAAATGTTTGTTTCATGTTCTCTGCTACAGACTTTATTATCTGCCTTTTCCTTCTTTCTGTCATTTAGAGTTTTAAAAGTTCTACAGAAGTGACTGATCTACTTGCTAGACATTGTTGGAATGCTTCATCAGTTGTTATGCCTGGCATTGAGAGAGTGTATACTGAAAACACATCCTCTAGTCAGCTATTCACATTGCTCGAGCAGAAAATTCTATCACCAGCATCACCAGTGATCTCTCTTACTACAGTTACTGATTTTGTGCCACCTGCAATATAACAGATTACCTGCTTTTTCTGTTTTTAGTGCAAACTGGCACTGTGATGGAAAAAAAAAAGATGGGCTTGCCCTATACAATAGTGTTTAGCCTGGTCTCCAGCCAAGAGAAAAATCAAAAGGGAAACAGAGTGGGGCAACAAAGCCTTTCTTTAATAATACGTTGCACAGGTGCCTCTGAAATTTTTATTTCCACCTAACACCAGTATAAATTCCAAAACAAATCAAAGTGTACCGCTCGGGGGGGAAGGTGTTTTAAAAGTCTGAATTTTTACAATCTGGGACATTAGGGTCTTTCTTAGTAAATTTGCAACTATCAATTTCAATGATGATCTCAAGAAAACACTTGACAGACCTTTCCTTTCTTTGTGGACCACAAAAGTGCATTGTGTCTGGTAACTGTATTCCTGAAAATAATTTAGTCCCAGCACCTGCTGTGAAGTGCTTCAATGCTTAGCTGTTGCCATTGGAAGCACAGTCTAGACAAAGATAAATTTAGAAGCACACATTGTCCTTTTTGGAAAGCACAAAACAGTGTCTAATCTAACCTAATCTCATCTCATGAAAGACTTGTCCTGTCTTGTCTGCATTACCTAGTGATATTATATAACAGTGGACAAGACCTTCTTTTCTTGAACTGAAGAGCAATCTCCTAAGTGCAGCCCCAAAAGCAGATATGATGAAATATAAACACCTGCGGGGGGGGTGTGTGTGTGTGGGAAATCGACAACTACAGTATTCCTCACTAACCTACAAAATCTTGCCGTTTTCCACACAAATCATGCCAGATTCAGCAAAAATGCAGGATTANTCACCACATCCTTAAGTATGTTGTTCCCATGGCAAACTTACACCACAGCTACGAATGTGTTCCTGGGTTTCATTCCAAGTATATCTGTTGCCATATTATGGTTGTCGGGACTTTTTATGCTCACTTATTCAACTAGATTGCAAAGCCATCAAGTATTAGAATATTATTGCCTTTGTACGTGTTATCCTTAACTAAAATTCATTTTCATTTGGATATGCAAATAAATTCAGTTCACCGAATCCTTCACAAGTCGATTATTCTGATTTTCCACTGCTTCTTCTGAATCCTTCCTAATCACTTTCTGTGCTGTTAGTGGGAAAGCAAAAAAATGTGAGCAGCACTACCCTGTAAGGATAGAGGCTGTGACTGCCTGATGCAGCAAACCTTCCATATACCAAATACCACATATTGTGAAAACTCACTTCTAGCAATGGCATGCAAGTTTGTCAGTTATGCTTGTCTAACCCAATCTTTGTACGGTTAAGATGAACCTAACAGAATAAGGGTACAATGTCTATGACTGACAAAAGTGTTATAACCATGATAAATGCCCCATAACCTTTGACTTCTGCCAACCTACAAAGTTTTGAGACCAACCTCTGTTGGTCTGTACAATCCACACTCACGGCCTGGCAGGTCTAAGTGGCCCACAAAGCGATGTTCTCCACTGTAGCCATGGATTCTCAGGTGGCAATATCATCCATGCTGGAAAATCTTTTGCAGGTCAAACTTCAAAGTGTTAAAGTTACCTTTTTACCTCCTGCAGTTCCTCTTGTACTTCCTGTTTTGTGCAGACAGACTGTTCTTTGTCCCTGCTGAGAGTCAGTCCCAAAACTGACCCCAACATGACCAGTCACTCTGTTTTTGTCCTGCAGCTATCCTTGTTCTACTGGGAAGTTGCCTCCTAAAATCAACGCAGAGAGAACAAGACACTTTGTCTTCACTCTGCCTTAATTGCAACATTATTGCATTCTTTATGTTATAGCCTTCTAAATGTTAAATCAGCAATTTACTACATTTGTTGATGTCAGCAATCCATTAGTACTTAAGAATTAAATGCTAAGTCAGTGATTCAATCAGTATCCGTTTTTCATAGATATGTTAAATATATTTATACTGGGTCGACAACTGATTATGAGTTCCAGCCCAATGGTCCCTTTTCCCATATCACGGGTCCATGGCTCCTGCCACATTTAGTTTTCTTCTTACAATGCCACACCAGTATTAGTACTCTTACAGTTTTGAAGTCTCTGGTGTCACTTTCACACGTCCTTACACCAATATTCCTTGATAATATATTCACCTGCCTCCTTCCAGCATTGCACCTGGAGTTCAAGTTCACCTGCCATCTACCACTAACAGCTATTCGAAGATGTTTAAAGATCATTCTCTACAGTCTTCTACCTTCCTAACTGTCATGCTTTCAAACTGCAAAATTTAGATATTCTTCCTTTGGTACTTTTAAAAAAATTCTGTATGCAGAGGATGATAATCAAGTGCTTTGGTGTTTGGCAGAGCGAATATTAAAGTAAACATTCTTCAGGGCTCCAATTATCATTTCAGTTTTAATGATCTATGCTCATTGCAGCAATTTAACCAATGGTTCATGCTTTGGGGTTTGCAGATACTTAACCTTTGAAAGTTCCATGATTTGAAAGTGTAATGCCATTCACATTTGCAACAAAAAAACAGGAGTCCTCGCACTGCGTCATTCAGCCATGTGTCGCCGTCATGCTGACCATGCATCATGATTTCTCCTAGTGACTTCTAAGGTACTCTCAGAGGTCCTGCATTTCATCTTTTTAAGTGCTACTGTCCTTTCTCCCAATATAGAGCAGTTTTGCTTCTATTAATAAACTTAGCTATAACAGAAAGAAGGTTTAGTATAAGAATCACAGGATAATTTAGATTTGACTGGACCATTGGAGGTCATCTGGCTCTAGTCCTTGCTCAGTTTTATTTACAGCGCAGGAAGGAATTCAGCTCAGCAATATTTATCATCTGAATGCTTAGGATTTGCATATTGCATGCTTGGGCTTTACTAGCTTGGAAGCTCTTTGAAGATCTCACATAGGAATAGATATTTACAATCTATGCTCCTACTTATCTAAATATGTATTTGACTATCTGTAGAAATAATATGATTGCAGAAGAGATTCCAAAATATTTCTGTAACACCTAGCTACACTTCGTGAAAGGAGAGTGTCTAGTGATGAAAATCTGTGGAAAAATTTAAGCACAGAAAAAAATGAAGCCAGTTCACTTCCAAATGCTCTTGGTATAAGTCTGCCGATTTCAGCAAAGTTCACCCTTGTTTGCATCACAGAAATATCAGAAACAGACCCACCAACCTCTAAAAACCCAAGTCATCTTTTATACAGTGTGTGTGCTTTTGCATGTTAGACATTATATTTGGATAAACTGTTCATGAGTTGTATATCTGCAGTGTTTTCAAAACAACTGCCATGCAGCTTCAATATGCTCAGCAGGAAAGATTCAGACAGATATTATTCCCAAAACAACCATTGTTGTTTAAGGCACAGAAATAAAGCAGTAAGATAAATCTTAACTGTTTTAGGTCTCTGCTGCTCAAGAACATTTTTCTGAGTTAAATATCCAGTTTAATGAGAACAAATGGTAACTGTACAGTTAGAGATATAAAGATAGGAGGTATTTCAAAGCAACATCCAATTTAAGATAACTATTTCCATTAGAGTTAAGCTATTTCAGAGATTACATAACAGACTAGAAAGTACCTGTGTTTTGTCTTTGCTTTTCTTTGGTTTTCTAAAAAAAAGAAAACAATGTATATCATACTCCCTGTTTTTCCATCCTTGTTTCCCAGTCCTTCATTCTTCCTGCCAATGCTCTTCAATTCACTGGACCATTTCAACCAAATTTGATGAGGTTAAGGCTTCACAAATTTAACTTTCAACTTTATGAACTCTAATGACTGAATAGAGAACTGCATCCAATTAGTGCCCTGACAGAATAGAGCAGGGAAAATTCAAATTTTAGCTTTTTCTGCTTATTTCACTCATTAGCTAAAGGGCAATAATCATATGATCAGTCAACCATGAGTAGGTTCAAAGCTGCCATGGGATGTGCTTCTCATTATCAGCCAAAAGCACAAAGAAAATCATTTAGGGGATTAGTGAGAGACCAGACAGATTCTGAGGGAGGTTGCAAGACATAAAACTGTTAAGACTTATGGAAGGATTTTTATCTCATTTTTAGTTGTTGGTTTGGGCTTGCTTTTGGTGAGGAGTTGGTTCGTTTGGGCTTTTTTAATAAATATCTATAGTTTTAGTATGTAGAAAGAGAAATCGTCCAAGAATTTCTCATTCATATGTAGATTTTCTTTCTGTTTCCCTCCCATACTTAAGGAAATCTATGGGTCACTCCCCATTTTTTACAAAACTGAGTGAAGTAGTTTTTAACTGTCTTTGACTCATTGGGTTGCATAACCCTAACTGAATTTCACCAGTCAAAATCTGCAAAATAATGATTATAAACTTACATATATAACTCTGTTAACAACAATCCTCTTGCCTAAGGATGCTCTTTTTATATATTCTGGTTCATTGTTTTTTCCTTTGACTTTATAAAAAAAGTATTATTATTCTGTTTGTGACCCCTTTTCCATCTTCCACAATTAATAGATCATCGATCATTCCTATTATTTTTTTTTTCTCCTGCAGAAATATATAACTGTCATTAAAGTCTGGCAGAAAAGAAACAGTCTTCATTTTTTGTAATGTGTTGCGTCGGAGCTGTTGATTGCACTGGCTTTATCCAAAACCCACACAGCTGTCCATTTTCAGATTGTATTTGTTATAGGGGAAGCTTACCTAAGTAAGAAAACAAACAAAAAAATCAGTGTTACATGACACTGCTCTTGTTTTCTGTTCATATTTCAAACGAAAAACTGCCTTTATGATTGCCTTTCTACTGTCATCTCCCTCCCTGTCTGCCTAATAATTTCAAAATTCATTGGCATTTGAAAAAGCCCAAAACAGGGTCCTAATATCACGCAGCTCACTGTAGCAAAAGCAACGTTTGTTTCTGGGACAGCTACACATCCTCTTTTTTCCCATTAAGGTAGCTCTGAACAGCTGGGGATCCAGCCTGGGCTGTGACTATGCTAATAAATATTTAATTCAGCAAACCAAGAGAAGTTTGAGGAAAAAGGAGATCATTATGTAAATAATGAAATAGATTTCTTTACTTAGGAAGTCATTCTCCCTTCATAATAGTCCACTCATAAAAACAGGACTTAAAAGATCACTACCGATATTTTCAATGGTTTTAGGATAAAAAAGTCACACCCAAAGCATTCCTTTTACTGTGACTCAGGTTTATGGACAAATAAAAAGTCTACTAATCACTTCCATTAACTCTTTTTCTCTCTCAAATTTTTAAATACTGTTGAAAATAAAAACTGTGTCACTACAGCGTGACCAAAGTCATATTGTACTACATTTAGCAGCTGAAGACTGATATTGTACAAGATTTTTAATTCTGTAGAGTAGCATGGCAAAAATAAGAATGAGCTTGCTGTGTGCGTCATTTGGGATAACTGCCTGAAAACAAGAGATCTCTGGTTATCTGAGCATCGGGGCAGTGGGCATCAATAATAAGGTACAAGATGTTATCCTAAAGTGAATGATCAAAACATCACTGTTCAGGGATAGTGTACTTCTTTGTGACATCTGTGCCAAAATTACATTACCATGGCATGCTATACACTGGATTTGATTTAATACCTTCAAATGCATTTCAGATAAGTGAGGCTTAAAATCTCAGAGAGATAACTTTGCCTGGTGCTGCCAAGGTCCCTTTCTTTTTGAGGAACCAGACCGACTGGGAGAATGTTTCTCTTCATTAAGTTCTGCTTATTTCATTAGAAAAGCTAAGTGACAACAATACAAATAATGGCATGTGGTAGCAGTATTTTAATCTGCATATTCTTGTTCTTTACTCTTGGCCTCTTGCTTTCTATCTACACACTCTCAGTGAACAGTGATCCATCAGCACTGTTATAAACTGGTGAAATGGCAATTTTTTTTTTTGTTGCCTCCTTGTCTTGCCAACAGCGCAGTTAGACAGACTAAGATGCATATGGAAATCAAAATAAAAATCACTTTTCAAAATATTAAACCATGGGATGGCACCTGACAAGAGAAACAATTAAATGCTACCCATGCTGCATTGTTCAACAATTTCCAAATGCATGTACCCAACCATCATTTAAATTCTTCTACAGTAAACCAATTCTTTCTTCACCACAAATCCGGGTGGATTCATGGGGCAAGACTACTGCCTCTCTGTGAACAGAATGGAAACCCTGACTCCATTCACGTACTGGTGGATGTTTCTTCACTGTGTGCCGTGACCCACTGCCCAGAGGACACGGCTGTTGCCTATGCACTAGGCAGTACCCATTAGCAATGACTCAGATTTAAGAATGCTGCAAAAAACATTTACACTTAAACACTGAACAAAGAAATTCTGTAAAACCAGTCAGCTCTCCAGATCAGCCATAGTCTAAACTGGGGCCATTTCACCACCTTTCTTGTTGAGATCATAAAATTATGTTGAACTTTCAGAAATCACAAAGTTGTCCATAAACATGGTCTTTTTTAAAAGACTATCATGTCCCATCAAACAGTTTTACTATTTTCAAGTCCCTTTCAACAATAGATATATCAGCTGATCATGAAGTTACAAAAGAAGATGTCCATTTTGACGCATGCCAACAGAACACAGCTACTCTGTTACCTGAGTTAACCCACTAGTTACCTTGGTGTTAACCCTAAACACACACTTCTGAGGCAGACCTGGCATTGAGAACTCTCTATGTCCTTATTAGTGCAGAAGCAGCAACACTAGCCACAGTTAGAGGGGCTAAACAAGGATATTTTTGTAGTTCTTGCATTCGTTTTTGTAAGCTGCTAAAATAGAACAATAAATGTGCATACGGAATATGCATGAATATGCATGAAGCCAAGCACAAGAAAAATGTATATGTAAGGAAGAAAATCAGTCATACCAAGGATATTGAAAAATGTAGCCTCAGGTTCACGTATTTCCGATATTCCAATAAGTCTGTCCGATAGTGTATCGCATTTCCCTTCTCAGCAATTAATATCCTATTAATATCCTCTGTTTCACTGCAGAAAATTGAAAAGATTAAGTGTAATTATCATGATTTTCATTTCTGGGGCAAGGCCTTTTCATGAATAATTATGTTGCAGTGTAAAACTGGAGGCTTTGTACAGTTGCCATATCATTCATAATAATGAGTAGGATAAGCCACAAGCCAAACATTCACATGCTCGTTAGATAGACTAATTAAGGCGTTAACCAGAAATGCCACTAAGCATCAGGCTTACTGAGGTAATTAAAGCATTGACGATATCGAGGCATACGTCATCTTCCAAATCTGCAAATGGTATGATGCTGACAAAATTGAATTATATAAAACCATACCATCTTCAAATAAGGTTAGAGGAATTTACTCAGACCTTCACATTAAAGCCACTTCGATCTACACATTGTCAACCAACCTGATTTTTCTCTCACTCTGTTCTCAACTAAATTAACATCATGCAGTTTAGAGTGGTGCCTTTAATGTAAAACTATTGTGACCAAGACCTCTGTCAGTGTGACAAAGACCTCTCTCTACATGAAATTCAGAAAGACCTTTCCCCTCACCTGAAGAAGTTAATGAATTGACTTAGTGATGCAATGCTGACTTAAAGCAGCCAATGGCACCAACTTCCATCTACTCATTAACTTTTCAGAAGGAATAATTTCAGATGGAATGCACTTGTCCTGTTCTCTATGCTTGAAGGAGCTGCCTGCACATACTTGAAAGCCTGTTTTTTTCCTATCTCCCTTTGAAAAGCTACTTTTTGTTCTAGCATCCCTTAAAACAATGCACACAGCAGCTGACTACATGGTATGTTGAGAATACCATTTACCATACTGACAAAATGACACTATTCTCCCTTTTCTTCATCTTCTTTTGTCCATCCGCCGTCTCTCGTCACTCTCTTCAACATAAAACCTGTATAATGCATCTGTTTTGTTTCTAATACTGTACAAAATGTAGGCATGCTGGCAGCTCACGGGTATGCAAATAGTGTACATTAATAATAGTAAAGTCATGGCTGAGGTCAAATCTCCTCGCGTATCTTTGTATATCTTAAGAATATTTCACTGATGTGGGAAGATAAATATCTTCAACTACCTGGAAGAACAAAGAGAGAAAGAACTGTTCTATCATCTAATGGTTCTTATGGACAAGTAATAGTTTAGAAATCTGTACCCAAGAACCCCAACAAAAACATTCTGTATTCTATAGTCTTATTGTCTACAGGTATTCCGGACTTTTGAGTTGATTATCGTTGTATATCCACCTAATTAGGTAGAGATAGAACTACATTAATCATTATTTAATTTAGTCACTGATATACCTCCTGACTTGCCTAACTCCTAATGTTTTAAGGTTTCTGCTCATAATAAGGTGCAATTTTTCCACAAAATAGCAAGTCTTCAATCAAAGCACTTGGAGAAATGAAGAAAACTCATCACAGAGAACTTTGAAATAGTCTGTGCAAAGGCAATTTGTTATAAATGAGTCTGCTTTGAAGCTCGGTAATTTGCAGACTTGCGTACAGTTGGTAAGTCGTGATGGAGTCATGAAAAAACCCTCAAAACCAATTAGAAATCAAAAAAAGGACAAGTAACTTGAAACAGCCTGACCTAGAATTAAATGATGCGTTGGCCTCTGCAGCATTTTAAAAGCCAAACATACTAACAACTTCTAGGTTTCTTTTTGTCCCCCCTCAGGGCCTGTCTTATTTCTTCATTAAGTAGTGCAGCTGGGGAATAGATTCAGTTCTGTTTCTTGATGTACATTTTCCCCCCTTAATTACTCCCAGATAGAACTGTATGTGACATACAGAATCAATATGTGCACCAGAAAGACACCTTCTGCAAAGTACTCATGCCAGAAAGTAATGGTCTGAGCAAAAGTAGTGCAATTCATGCATATATTTTCTAACTGAAGAAGCTGTAACTTCAATCCCCCAGATCACTGCAGAATACTAAGTTTAGCGTAAGTATCTATGGAGTTCCAGCTTCCTCCTCTTTTTTAAAGAAAATTCCCTACCTTAAAACCATTAAACCTTAATCGCTTGTTTAGACAAGGGCAGAATGGAATAGGTCACTTGTCTGCAATAATATAAAATAGTGCCCTAGTGATTTATAAAAGCCAAGTCTGAAACATGTCTCATAATACACACAAGCCACTTTCCGTCCTGACACTGGCAAATAGCTCTTCCGTGTTTTGACAACGTCCATACTGCAGGTGTTTAAGTGGAAATTTTTCCTCCCTCTTTTTTTTTTTTTTTAACCTCCAGTATAAAGTAGAAATTTGATTTCAGCTGTGTGTGCATCATTAGCTTGCTGGCAATCACATAAGCCTAAATTATCCAGGCAGGCAGTTGCGTTTAATGAGACCTCTTGATGGAAAAGAGCAACAATCAAATCAGTCAGCCCGAATTATCCTTGACATTAACAAAGGGCTCTAGGATCATTTTAAGAAATTGCTTTCTTCTACTACCAAGCTGATGATGTTGTAGATGCCTCTGCCACATCATAGCACAAGATGTAGTTTCATATAAAAGTGTTTGTAAGAGCACATAATTTTCATTGCGACTGTTTGATATACTCAATGTTTTATTAAAGCATGCTAAATATATATATATTATATGCGTACGTGTTCACATGTGATTAGAAGTAGTAATAGCATGTGCCTACTTCAGCTAAGCAGCCACATGCAAAAGTAAAAGCAAACAGCCAGCTCCCAGCCTTATGGTCTCACTGACAGTGAAGCCAAGAAAGCTCTACAGATTATTCTTCTGCATCACTGCAAGACTGAGCCTTTATTCTCTTAGAGACCAAAGGAATGAGAGTGAATCTTCACATGTTCCCAGTCAGCAGTGATTTCTCACGCATCTCTAGTGTCTTTTGCTCAGCTTCTCCCAGATCTTCATCGAGGCAATTCCAATTAGAACATCTTAGTTTAAAATCTCATAGGGCTCCCATAGGGGAGAAAGACTTTGGGACTTCTCCATTGATCGAGTGTGAATAAGAGAACCTTCACACCCTAACCCTCAGTAATCAGCAAAGTTTTCTCTGAAAGAAAAAGAAACGCCTCTAGCTCTTAAATTTAAATACTATTACTTTGTAATCCAGGGCCCAGAGGACATGGCTTTTTCTGAAGTGGTTAGGTAATATGTATTCATAGCTCATTGATTTAGCATACGAAAACAAAACAATATTACCAAAAATTTTAGAATCTGTCACAATTATTTTGACTTTAGGAAAAAATGCACAAAAATCTAGAGCCGTCAGATAGATAAGAGAAAAATTACAAAAAAATATTAAAGCTTCAAAAAGAATATTAAAAAGTCCTGCTGGGAGCAAAAACCTATTTAAAACTAAAAAAACCAGCTTCTACTGAAAACAACCATAAGACACAGGATGTGGGATTCTCCCCTTCCTCCCCCAGGTAAACACAAGAGAAAGACATTCTTGTTCAGGACCAATACTTCGTCTAAAATTATAGGCACATTATGCAAACAAATATTTGCCAGACACATAAAACTGGACTGTGTAAGGAATATACTGATCAACCTAAAATATACCACATTAGAGTAAAAACTCCTAATTGTTTGCTTTTAAACTCAATGAATATGTAAGATTGCAATATGGTTGGTGAAGTCATAATATTGAAGGTTGACATTGACTCATATATCCCTAACCTTCATTTGCTAGGCAAGTTTTCTTCATGCCCAATGGTATGAAATCAGTTGTTACACATTCTTGTCTCCAGTTGCGTGCTATTAAATACATTTTCCTGTGTAAATACTCAGGCATATCATGCTAGCAGTTTTCAGATGTTTGTTTGCAGTTTCTTTTCCCAAAAAAAAGGCAAGACAGGCAGACTGAGTTCCAGGAGAATATTGCTCATATACCATTAGAATCATAGATTCATGCAAAGATTGGTTTGATAGATTACACTCGTTTCTGGATGCAATTATACTTCTCAAATCTACTTCATAAATCACCGTCTTCCTAATTGTATATCATGCCGTGACACAGCTCATTTTCAGTACAGTGTGTCCAATATCCACGCCAATCACTGTAGGGTCACGTCAAAATCAGTGGTATATCACGACACACATTTTGCAGAAAAAAGCGACCATCAGCCTCTGTCCCCGGAACTGAATTTAGGTTAAGATCAGACCCTGAGACCAGACCTAATTTACCTTAGCTGGCTCAGCAGCAGCATCTTCTTGCCTTTTTCAGGGAGTGTCTACACTGAGGTGGGTTCTCCCGAGTGTGAGGTCAGCACGGTATTTCTTTGATTTGTTTGCCTACACAAGCAAAAAGGTTGAAAGCAATACCAACTGATTACAAGTCAGTATGTTGACATTTCTGTATTACATTTTGATTTCTATTTCAAATTAAACAATGTATCCCTTAAAATGAAAACATTAAACCCTGGGAGAACACCATAAAATTCTCTGATCGATGGATATTCTGTATGGACATTTATAGATATGAGTGATTTGAAATAGAAACAAGGAAAACCACCCAAAACTTCCAATCAGTTCGTTAGCATTACTTATGGCAGGTGTCTATAAAGGCAGCCAGAAAAGTTGCTGTCTCCCACCCTGAGGTTGCAAGCTTTTGAACTTTTATATACATTGCAGCCTACCAGAGATGAGCTTCTGTGCTTACGCCTGAATTCAGGTGGGCAACAAGTAAAACAAAAATGCATTTGATCAGACAAGAGCCAATGCAGTTGCTGAGTGTGAGTGTCCGAGAAAAGGGAAAGCTGGGAGTAACGTCCCTAACTTCTGTAAAAATCAAATTCTGTATTCCTCCTTCCCATTTAGCTTTTAAGACTCTCTGTCGCAAGTGCTACTCCAGATCCTTAACATATTTAACTTTTAAGAGACCTAAGTGAATAAGGGCATAACAACTTGGAATAATAATTTCACTGATACAAAGCACCCTCCTGAGCTGAGTATGTTTTGTCTTTGTGCTGTAAGTTCCCTGAAGTTACTGCTCATTATTAACCTCTTCTGAAAAAAACCCACGGTCTCCACCAGCTCATTACCACCAAAAGCACATTTTGTTTGACTGGTGGGGTGGACGGAGGCCACACGAGACTGAAAATTTAAACAATCCCTTATACTGATCAATTTTTATTTTATTTGCAGAGAACAAACTTAAGCCCTTCCTCATTTCAAGCGTGTTCTCCTCATTTCATAGAATGTAAGTTGCATAATTAATTAGCTTCAACTATGAGAAAGAACTATGCAAAACATTTGAAAAGAGGATAACATTAAAAGTGCTGGATACACAGTTTTCAAGACTTCAAAGCAATAACGTTTTCTTGAAGATGCACAGCAGGCACTGCCTGGGGTAAGATATCTTTAATTTTGCAACAGGGACTCCTCCAAAGTATTATTAAAAGGGCTGACTTGCAAAATACTAAAAAAGAAAAAAGGTTTGATTTTTGTATAAAATTTAATTCTGGCCAATACAAGAAGAATGCAGATAACATGTAGAGCTTCAAAGGTGAAATTCCTTTCAGGTAAGGCTCTTACCAAAAATCAGGGACCTGAAAGAAAACACTACAAAAGCCAGCTTACTTTTGTGTGATCGACAATAAAGCACAAAGTTTTATGAATAGTCTTCAGCACTTTGAACTTTACGTAGGACATGTGCAACAACCCTACAAGGTTTTAAATGCCATTTCACTGAATCCCAAAGGAATGCAGCTGATGGCAACACAACTGATGGGAGAGAATAGCCTATTACTATTTTATAATACTGTCAAGTCAGTAAAAAGTGTATGTTAAATAACATCATAGTTCTTAGAAATTTGCAATGTCCTGAAATTTTTAAGTGTCCTTCTCAAATAGTCTACATTAACATAGGGCAATAGAGAGGAAACCTAAAATCTTTCAAAGGTTTACCTGAGCATTTTTTTAAAAAGTAAGGACTAACAGCCTGTATATTACTAATCAGTTCTCTCCACACTAATAAACTGTAGATGATTTACTAATCTTTCTATAAAGCAGTGAATAAAAACATTACTAGTGTTAGTGACGCTTCTTTTAAAAGCATCACATGCCACTATGAAGCTGGGAGCTAGTTATTTACCAGATGGATCATCTCTTAGTACATACTAAAATTATAAGAAGACCTTGCTACATGCCTACTGAAGTCTAAAATATTACTAGTTACACTTTCATCTCTTAGGACTTTAGGCATTCTTCCAGTGTCAAAAGCTCCAAGAAGTGATGGGAAATAAAATTCTTCATAGTTGAAATGACAAAAAAAGCAATAATAAACACTGTTTGAGACCACATTAGCACACAAAATACAAAAATATTACCAGAGGAACTGGATCTAAGCAAATTCAGTCCAGAGATCAAACTAACTGCAAGCTTCCAGCAGAATGTGGTTATAGAAAACACTTCCATCAAGAACGGTGGCCAAAGAAACATGGATTTAAAAAGTAAATAGTAAACTACCATTTGGCAGCTCTATTTCTCACAGCTTGAAAATAGTTGTTCATTTATTTTAGGCGCCTATTGCCAAACTGCACAGCACTTAGATGTTTACAATGTTATCTTTATTATAGTTAAATTAACTGTCAAGAAAGTCTCCAATTTTTCTTCCAGTAAGATAGCCCAGAACATTAAAGTAAATCCAATTAGAGTACCTTGAAGCAAGTGTGAATATTTTACCGAGTTATTTAATAATTGATCTTAAATATCCCAACAGGTAAAAAGCAACTCTTATTTCCTGACATTCTTTTCCACTCTTCTGAAACTTCAGCATCCCGATATTTTGATCCTTAATGCAAACCCATAAGCACATTCTTGCACTCAACATAATGTCAACACATTGCATAGCAATAGCAGTAACTGCATTTCCATTCAGTTCTACAGAAATCCATAAAAGCCAAGGCTGCCTTTTCCACCTCATTGCAAGACCCAGCCTCAGAAAATGAGATGATAAAATCCTCTTCATCTCATTCACTCCCTTTTCTTTTCTTGCTCAACATTTTGTCCTTTCTTTTCCTCAGTGAGGTATGGGTGAAACCAAAAAAGAATTCTTCCTCCGTGTGAACAAACTTCTAATCAAAAAATGGAGAGATTCTTCTGTCCAGGCAATCAGATACAAAATTCTTGAACAACTTTAGCAATTTCATTAAGTATGACGAAAAAGGAAAGGTGTGGGGTTTTTTTAATTTATTTTAATTTAAGGACATACTCTTGTGCTTTTTTCTCCCAGATAAATCCCTCCCTTTTATCTCTTTTAAGCACTCTGCTTCAGAAATGGATTTTGCATTTAGGTCTTCAGAGTGCATTGCAAGACATCACCCTTTGTCACATCATTTCCTTCATTTGATACATTGCTGAAATTCCAGGGGCAAAAACCCCCAAGTCAGAATTGCAAAAAAATGCAACATCTTGTCTAAACATGACGCACTAAGGGCACCCCATCTCATTGTAAAAATAGAAGCCCTTGAATATAATTACTGCACATTTTCTCCAGTGGAAATATAGGGTTAGGGTTAGGGTTAGG
>VXBA01005354.1:0-62078 GCA_013399895.1 Serilophus lunatus
GTATTTATAGAAACCCTTTTTGTAGGGTAGCTCAAACTGGGCCTTTGCCTCCCTAATTCTTTTTCTAAATGACCCAACAACATCTTTAAACATCGCCTGGGACACCTCTCCTTCTTTCCAAAACACCTCTCCTTCTTTCCAAAACTCTGGATGTCTCTAAGTGACTCAAGGAAGTTATTGGTCTTGGTGCTCCTTGGAACAGGCTGGTTCTTGATGGTTATGAGTTGTCATCTTCCAACTTTCAGCCTTTTCTCGTAAAGTTTTGTATCTTCCCATATCAGTGGATTTTTTGTTGAATCTTCTAGCTACTAACCTTCAGAGTGTCAGTAATAGCACAACTTAGTACCTTTATTAATTTCTTTACAATGCCTGAGCTCACCTACCTTCCCACATTTCGTTATTTTATTAGCATACCTGAACCAAAGTCCCCTACCTGTACAGCACCCAAACTAGGCCTTGGAGGAGTGGCAATTGGGCTAGGGCTAAGAGTTAAAGGATATAAAAGGCTCCCTTGTCTGTCCCTGTTCTAAGCAACTTCCAGTGCTTTTAGGGTGTGCCTGAAGGTTTTCTTTAAATATCACCCTTAGCTTTAAATTAACAAATGTGCCTTTGCTGAAAGAAAGACTGGTCCAGAGAATTACTTTTTTTGTGTGTGTATCTTGTAGCTGCTGTTCAGGATACTGTTCAAATTCAAAGTTTGAAAGTATGGCACCTAAATTTTCTTTGATTCCTGTAATTTTTTGCAAGAGCCTGAATTTGCTGATTTTTAGGGCATAACACAAACTTATTTGCTTAGTTCTTGATTTCTTAAATGTCAAGCTTGGCTTCAGATTAGAAAGAATTCGTGCTGTTCAACCACTGCTAATGCATTCTGACAGATATAAATGTTTCCACTAAAAATAGTTGATAATGACTTTTGCAGGGTACAGTCTATCCAGTAGGAAATCACACAGACCCTCCCTTTGTGCCAGCTCCATTTGCTCTCCCAAACCAGGGTGATTCCATGATATACCTGGGAATCTCCAATTATTTTCTTAAGTCTGCATCGTTAGCCTACTACAGAGCAGGGGCCTTTAACATCACCATCTCCAAAGAGGTGAGTATGATTTGCATGTAATAGAATTGCAGATATCAGCAGTATGGAGGCTAACACATTATGTTTGCCATTTCACACAGATTTGGGGCACTTTTCTACCACTAGGAAGGGATTCATGTAGGAGGGATTCATGACATTCCTTCTGTATGTCATAATTTAATATAGTCAAAGTCCCCCTCAGACCTAAGTCTGAACTTCTTGGCAGCTGTAGGCAAGGAATGACAGATATGAACATCACAGAGGTGGTGTGCCAGGAGTGGCAGACAGAACCAAAAAAAAAGCTTTTCTCTGAATGGATTCCACATAGGAAAGGGCAAGACAAGAAGAAGTGTACTGAAGCCACAGTCTGCTGCACAGAGGCCCACAACAGATGTAGGCTATGTGGGCTAACAGATCTTGGCTATGTTGAGAGCTCAAGTAAATCCTTAGTCTTAATAGACCAGCAGAATGAGGCAAGAAGCAGGTACAATGAAACTAAGCTTTAAGCTGTGGTTGAAAAACATACATGATGTCTCAGAAATGCCAGTTTCCACACTGGCATTTGTAGTCAGTTTCCAGTCAGTTTTTCTAACTGAAACAGTGCTAAGAGAGTCTTTATGAAAGGTGGTGACATGAATGGCACTAGCAAACATCATCACAGTGGTTAGCAGCACAACAGCATATGAGATTTTTGAGACCTTGCCTCTGACAAACTCTGCATATTTCATCTGAGAAAGCCTCAGAGGCAGGAAGTCATATCTGTTCTTTCAAAGAATAATGCTTATTCACTGGTATGTGCTCCTGAATCAAGTCCATGAGAAATATGTCTCTCTTTTGTCCCACAGAGCACCGTGAGTTCCTTAGGAATCATTCTTGGGCAAGGAAATGCTAAATCAAAACATGGATTATCTAAAACTAAAATAAACAGGATATATTGTTTGGGTCTTTTTTTCCCCAAGGAAAACTTAATTTTCAAGCTAATATAATAATGATCTAATTTATTCTATTTGTTTACAGCTTGCTACTACTTTTAACCTAAATACATCCTTACTCAAATTTTCTGAGGTGAGTACCTTAACTTGTACAGACTTTTTAAGAAAAACCAGTATTTAATGGGTTTTATGGATTTTTTTTCTGTATGCTAGCTCATTTGAAAATTTTTGGAGAAGACAAGGAAGGTGGTTTATGATTAGTGTAAGAATCTAACATACTTGTCTTCCTCATGATAACTCTTCCTACCTATACCATACTACACTTAAGTCATTCTCTACCCCTCTAAGTGCTGGATTTGCTCTCAGTCTGTGAAACAGTTATAAAGGCTAAGTGGTAGCCATCTGTGAGATCAGTCTCCTTTTATTCCTGTTCAAGGTAATGATATCTCTGCTCTTGGTATCCTGACTTCTCTTTGCAAAGATTCCTGATTTCTGACTACTGAAGATTATATACAATGGGAAATAATAGTGATGATTCTATAAATGCGATGCAAGAAATAAAAATTCTATGAGATACTTTAAAAATATGGCAACGTTTACTAGAAGATGATGAAATTTGAAACTTGTGCATTGCAAACTGAAGTTTTGTCCTTTAGGAGTTTCTCTGTGTTTTGAAAGATTGGCTCTTTCCCAGGCATTTCCAAATTCTTTATATTGTCAAGTTGATTCTTTTTTTTTTTTACTGGAATCAGTCATTTCCCTCATTTGTTTAACATGCTGATCTCCTCCTCTTGAAATACGTTTTTCAGGAACAACCTTTAAATTGTTTCTTTATGTATGTTCAATATCAGTGGGTTTAAAACGTCATAATTTGTTTTATCATTTCTGAAACTCAGTATATGTAATGCTAATGGCAAATTTCAGTTGATGTAACTCCAATGAAGTATATCTAATTTTGGTTAATTACAAGAGGATTGATATATAACACCTGATTGTGATGCAAAACACCTGATTGAGCTACAAAAACTGTAGCTCAAGAAAAGCTTAACTTTGCACTCGACTGTTTTTTGATTCTTGGAACCTCCACAGATTACTGTGAGCCCAGTGCTGCTGAAGCTGATGGCTACATCCCCTCCTGCAGTCAGTTTAACTGCAGACAGATGCCTCCTACAGATCGCTGGTTGTGTAGAAGTGTTTGCTACTCTGCCAAATTCAGCCACTCAGTACATCTTTACAGGGAATCTGGTAAGTAAAACGAGCTAAAAGGCAACATTCACTGCTAGGGCTGAAGAAATCACATAGTAATCTTCCAGATCCTTTGAAAACCATAGAGATCAGCGTAAAATAGCATATATCAGTCTGCCACAAACATGCACACTGTTCTGTTGCATTTCACAGGGAGGAGGCAGGCACCACGTACTGTAGAATTTAATGGATTTCATAGGCAGGTGCTGAGAGCTACTTATGAAAGCCCTTTTTTTCATGTGGGAGGTTGAGTGATTATTCAGGAATAAATTGTAATATATGATAATTATATTGTCTGATGCCCAGTCTTCCTAACCTGTTTGTTATAAAATAGTTCAGTTTGTCCTCAGACATCTTTTCATTAGGTTGTAAGTGAACCAATTAGGTCAACCATGCAAGGACTTAAATGATCCTAATGATAAGGAGGCAGTCAGGGCGGTGTCACTATCTGCATGTACTGACCACATGAAAAGTTTAGACATTGTGTTTCCAATCACAGAAGCAAATACATTTGTGCCTTTATCTAAGACAGTATCTATCTGTGTATACAGTCACAGAAGACTTTTGTTTTTTTCCCTGCAGACAGCCAGTACCAGAGCCAATTTGACAATAACCAAACAGAAGTTGATTATCTCATTACTCCTGAAGAGGTAACCAAGAAAAATTCAGAAAGCAACACTATTAAACCAAACATTAGGACACAACAGAACTCATTGTGTCAGCCTGACAATGGTTGTTTCACTGTGACAAAAAGAAAATTAGTTACCTTTTTTCTCACAGGAACTCTTAAGATACTTTCAACTGGTTGGTCTAAATCTTTCAGATGAAATACAATGATATTGTGAAACAGTCATGTCTCTTGTGCAATGTGATGCTTCCCTTTTCTGTAGATGAAATACTTATCCAGATGACAACATTTGATTTATTGGTTATCTTAAAGGCATCTGTTTCAGTCTGTGCTGTTGGTGGAGTAGGAAGTTCAGTAATTTATTCAAAACCCTCTAAATGTTGCTGCCATGCTAAGTCTGAGCATCATAAACAAAACTGCTGGAGTGCAAAGCTAGCACAGGACCGCTGTCACTAGATCTCTGTCTGCCTTCACACGAGAGGAAGTAAAAAGTGAGACTATATTGCACACTGCAGCAGCAGACACTATACCATCAAACAAATGAGACTGGAAGGGTGTGTGTAGTTTGAGTCAAAGGTCAATGCTTTTTAGATTTTTCCTAGATCTTGCTAGTTTTGTGTTTACCTACAGTTATGGTTATTCTCAGCCCCTTTCTCCATAAATGCACCAGGTGGGTAGAAGCATAGACTTTGAGACAGGTAGCCCAGATCAATGTTTCTTCTTGTTAACTGTATACTCCAGGTTGGGTCACAATTGCAAAATATATGGTATTTTTTAATCTATTACAACTTTACTAAATAAAAATATAAGCAGGTTTTTTATAGTTTTGGTCACTGGACCTTTTTAACAGGAAAAGAGGACTTCAAATGATCAGAGTCTGTTTAAGTTTAAGAAGGAATGATTGCCACTCACTTAGAGCTTTTGACACAGGAATGTGTTCTTCTGTTCTTAAAAATTTTGTTGTTCCTCAGGATTATGTTTACAATGATCTGAGGATGCATTACAGGCATCAGCAGAAAAATTTAGGAATTCAAACTAGGAAAGAATATGAGTTAATTCAAATCATAATGCACATTAAAGGAATGTGTAGTTCAGCCATTGTGGGAAATAGCAATTCTAGGAAAAATTGATTTCCCAAGTCCTGTAGTTACAGCCCAGAACTACACATGACTGTAGGAGGAGATTAGTACCAGAAAGAGCCCAGTGGTTCTAGAACTCATTTGTAGTTATGCCAGTTTTAATTAAAAGCTGTTGGGAATCAAAGAGACTTGGGCAAAGTGAAATGTGTAAATCAGCACAAGATCAGTATGAATTTCCACAAACAAATATTCAAGCAGTGTGCATAGCTTGTGCCTTCATCCTTTCTAGTGAATCCTCTTTTACTTCATTTCTTCAGGTTACAGTTCTCCCTACTGCACTCCAATCTTGGCTTCCCTGAGGTAAGTGCCTCAATGCCTGGGAAAGGTAGCTGAGCTCTTCAGAGATAAAAGAAATTCTTCTGAACTTGTTGCTGAACAATTACTGGTCTGTCTTGGGGATATCATCTGCCACTGCTCTTTCTGCTTTGAAATAGTATATGCTATGCTTTTCTTTCTATTTTCAGTATATATAGTCATGTATATTTTACATTGTTCAGCTGCAACTTAAACCAAAACATATCTTTTTTTGCCTGAGATTTTCTCTGCCAAGCTCTGTTCTGATCTTTGCATCACTTCAGTCCTAACCCTCCATTTTCCTCATCAAGCTGCAACACCATAGGCATCAGGCAATAATCAACAAATGTGCTTTTCCCCACACAGCAGAAGTCACTGGTGGATAATTTTCTGTCTTATGCTTTACGGAGAGTGGTGATCCCAGTAATCAATGGTAAGGATTGTGGCCAGTTCCTGAACACAGTTGGTAGGAAAGTAAGATTGAAACCATAAAAAAGAGTGCCCAGCATTAAAGACTCTGTCGTGGGAGGTTTTCTGTGCATTTGGTGACACCTGGACAGGTTTATTCTGTGCTGGACTTCGATCCTGGTTATTCAGCTGGGTGGATCAGGGGCTGGGACAAAGCAAGTCTTGACTCCCTTTTGAACACTGGTCTTGGGTTTCATTTTCACTGAATGCAGTGTGGCAGCAGAGCTGAGACATGCTTGAGTCAAGCCACAAACAGAGAATGGCCCAAAGTGAGGAAGTGCAGAAGCACTCTTGCACTTTTGGGGCTTGGAGTACCATCTCTAACTTTCTCACCTCTCTTTGCCTTTGTGCTTCACCTGCTGCCACATGTAGGACAGAGAAGTAGGATGCAGGGAATGAGAGCTGATGAAGAAAGGGATGGTGAAAGAAGCAGGTGGAAGAGCACAGAAAGTGCCCTCAGGTGAACAAAGGTGATGAGACTGCTGAGGAAAGAAGTGAGCTATCAATAAGGAGAAAGCAAAGAAAATGAAAGGGCAGGATGCAAGTCAGGTGTTTGGAAAAGCAAATAGGAATATAGCTGGGGCTTGATCCAGGCAAGTAGGGATAGATGAGAAAAGAACTGAAAGGATGAGAGGATCAAGTAGAGAAGAAAATGGAAGGAAGATGGACAGTAAGTCAAAGTGGGAAACAGCAGAAAACAGATCTTGAGGGCAGATACCCAGAGAGAAACAAAGGGAGTGTCAGACAGCTGAGAGATTGTAAAAGGTTTATATGCAATCCTTTTTTTGCTCCCTTGGGAGGCTTGAGGATGACTAATTAAAGGGAAATTGCAAACTCATTGAGTCCCTGAGAAAGATGCTTCTGAAATGCATTTTGTTACTACATTCAAATGTATTTATATTTGTCGTTTCCAAAGATAAACTAGGAAAAGGATTTCCTCTTCTTAACCTGGCCCACACTAGCCTGACTGGACCTGTAATAAAAATGAATCAGGTGAGAATCCAAATTTCGTGTGTAGAATATTGCTTCTGTTTCAGGCCTGCGCATTTGTTCATGTTCCTGTGTTGGGTAGATCTAAATGTAGTTAAAAGTAAAGCTTTCACTAGCTATTAGATATAACACTATCCCTAGCAGTTATAGGTTGCAAAGGGTATACTAGTCCTTTGGGTTGTGCCAGCATGGCAACATGACAAGGACAGCACTGCTATCCCCAGCAGGGCTTAGGAGCATTGAGTCCTCACTACTCTGACCTTCTGTGTGAAGGCTCATAGGCAATCTGAGTGTCTGTGTTAAGTGTAACTCAGTCTTTTGGAGGGTTATGTTAACCTACATCAAAGCCCATTCCTACCCTAAAATTAACTAAAGTTCAGGAGGCACAAGGCCACTCTTGTCTCCCTTAATATATCTGTTTGAAATTTAAGGTAATTTTGCGTGTTTTTGTTTCCTCAGGGTCATCTGGTCATTTCCACTGATGTTCACTACCAACTAGAGGAAGGGGAAGATGACCTCCACAGCCACTCCTGATGTCCCTTTATTTCTAAAGAATAATAAGAGAAAAACGTAGTTTTCCTTCTGTTGGATTGTAGGGAGTAGATGCTATAATATTAGAAGCATGGCTTTTCATCACTATTTTTAGTGTTTCAGTAAAACTTTTTAAGCACTTTTAACAAAGTGAATCTGTTGGTTTTTAGTACAGTAAGTGTAGCTAACTGTTATTGATGCTTAGGAAAACTTGTTGTAGCCTGATGAGAAGGAGCAACTGTGTTTTTTTCACTAAAGTTTTAGACACCACATTTTATTAATTTTGAGAACAAATTCTTGCATTATTCAATTTATCTCCATTAGTGGTAGCAAAATTTTGTGTATGGAGTGAGATCTTATTCTTTGTAAGAATTTCACAATTTATCCCTTTGTAACTAGATACGAAGAGTGGGAACAAATTTATAAAATCCAGTGAATTGCCATATAATCTATTCCAGAAACTGGCTCAAAACAGGATTAATTAGATGGGATTTTTGAGCATTGTGTCCAGTTGAGTCTTGAACCTTTACAAGGATGGCCTTCACACTTCCAAGAAGAGACTGCCTCAATTTTCTCTGTAGTCTCTGATCAAAAAGTTGCAGGCAGCAAAATGGCCTTTCAAGCCCTCTCTTCTCCAAGCTGAACAGGCCTAACCTCTCCAACTCTCCTTGTTCATGTTCTCCAGACCCTTTCGTGGCACCTGCTGTTGCAGGCCAGAGAACAAGATTTACTAGTAAAAGTGGCCTTTTTGTGTATCTTTTGCCACTAATCCTCTATCTTACTGAGCAATAAGCCCATCTTCTTCTTTTATCATTGTACTTGTGGAAACCTTTCCTGTTGCACTTCAGCTGCAGCTGAACTTTGGTTTTCCTGACCTTATTCCTATATGTGTTCTTTCCAAGTAGCTGGTCTCAGTTTCCATCTTCTGTATACTTCCTTTTTGTGTTTGAACTCACTCAGGAGCTCCATGTTCATCCATGCTGGCTTTCTGCCACACTTGCTCAACTGTCTGAACATTGTAATGGGCCGCTCTTTTGCTTTGAGGCAGCTGCCCTTGAAGATTAGCCAGCTCTTCTGGGCCTCTGCTCTCCAGGGCAATTTCCCACAGATCCTGCCAACCAGGTCCCTGTAATCTTCTCATCTGAAGTCTGTGGTTGTAATTCTGTTCTTTGTCTTGTTGCTTCTCTCAGGATCTGAAACTCCACAGCCTTATGCTCACTGCAGCCAAGGCTGTACTTGGCCTCTATATCATCCAGATCCAGCAGTTGTTCCTTGTTTGTGAGTAGCTGCAGCTCTCTGAGGGTATCAATCTCAAAATAACTCCATACCTCTAATATTTGTAAAATGGAGCTGGAAGCTGTATTTTGTCTTATGTCACCAGAAACAGTCAACCAGGAGATACTAAAAGTGTATTGGAAGGAAAACTAGTCTACAAATGTCACAATACAGGAAGTTCAGTTCAGCTGAATCAGTTTGTTTATCTAAAAAAAGCACCCTTAAAGCAAACAGCAGTAAATCACAGTATTCCGTTTCATTGTGTTCTGTGGTAGGTGAAGAGTGACTAGAAGAAGAATGGAAGAGGAAGAACTCAAAAGAAATTTAGATGTTTAATTAGTTTGGTGTCCCTCACTGATGTCAGGAACTTTATTCTGCCTGTTTGGAGGACAACTCATGAGATACAAGGGAAAAAACAACTAAGGGCCTAGTGTCTATCCATTTTCTCTTCCAATGGGACATATGCTCCAGGACTGACCATGGCTCAATGGACCTTTTCAGGTCAGAGTTGTGGCTTAGCAGAACACTGTTGCTTAAGCTCTAGTCCTCTGGCTGTTCACAATGGGATGTAGTGATTTCTCTGAGGACTAAAGAGGATGTTGCATAGACCAACAATTCCCCTGTATCATCCTAAACTTATGTACTGGTCACTATGCCATTTTTGATCTGGTAATGTCTCCTGATTGACAGAACAATGGAAATGATTCATGTGCATCAATGTGCTGCAGAACAGAGCACATGTGGAAAGAGGAGAACTGGGGAGCAGGGAAAAGGAACCACTGGAGCATTGAGCCAGAGGCAGTGACAGGAAACATGCAGAACCAGTGATCTGCAGAGATGCAGCAACAAGTTTGTAGTATTTCCATACTGATAAGCTCATTTGGTTTCTTGTATATTGGTTAAAATGTTCAAAATATGTATTGCCTTTAGCATACAGATCAAAGAAAACGTTCAGTGGCTTAACAGAGAAAACTGAAATAAAACACTTTTTTTAGAGGCTCCTTGAAATACCTTGAAGGGTGAAAAGTTTGGATGTAGAAGCTATAGCATATTTGAATGGGCTATCTGAATGTGTCTGTAAGCAGAGAGTTGGCTTTTACAGCTATATTTGTAGAGAGAAATTATGAAACTGTTCTGGAAGCCTTAGTGTGTCTTTGTTAACTTTTTGCTGAAAGTCTTATCTAAACTAGGTGGTACCTTATTAGAAGAACCATAATATATTAGAAGGCTGTTACGAGGATAAGCTGACACCATTTTCAAACAATTCAGTTGTTTGTACATCTTGGAGGCCTGTGTGGATGGAAACAATGGAACTTTTCCTTCGCTTTATAGGAACTTCAGAACCTGTGCCAAAAAAATTTACAGAGGTTTATGTAACTGAGGGTGTGAGTTATATTCATCATCAGTTGCCTGAGATATAAATAATGAAATTATTATGCATGTGACTCCCTGCAGGAAATGTTAAATCTGTGTAAAGTATGAGTCATACCTTTTCTATTAATGGATTGCACAATGAAGTGGCTCACATTGTCCAGCATGAGGGAATCTGCTTGGTATATGCAAGGTAAATGATTAAATCACCTTAAGCCAAACAGTACTAGTTAGCTGAAGTACTGATTAACTTGATAAGTAAACAAAAGAAATAGAAAATATTGACTACAAGGACTTGATACTATATCTTTGTACCATATATATACACTATACTGTCTGTGTTTGTGTGTGTGTGTGTATATATTTATATATATACACACATATATATATATATGTATGTATGCTATACTATATGGTTTTCTGTACCCTGAGCAATTTCAGACAGATGGGCCTTGTTTTCCATCTGCTTTTCATAGTGATGGCACATTAATTTATTTCTTCACAATACAAACCTAGCTATGAATATCTGTCCTGTGGAATTACTGGAATTCTCACTGAGTTCTCCTCTCAGGTCCATCTGAAAAGCCAGTGACAAAACAGTATGCCACAAAGGCAGCATGCCGCCCTGAACTCAGCATCTCAGCAGCTGAGCACCCCCACCCAACATTCACATTGCCCCCTGCTTGTCCCTAAAAGAAATTGCATAGATTTACCCTATTTTGGACACCCAAAATAGTTTGGGATGTGATTATCAGAGAGGCCACTCCCTGTGTGATACTGCTGCTGAAGATGATAGCAATTGCCTCTCTTCAAGCTCACAGCTCTTTCCTTTAAAAGACTGGGTCATGCCCACAGAGGGTTTTCCCTGCATCATCCTCAGCCCTGTGGTCTGGCACAGTAACGGTCTTCTCTTCAGCCTTCAGAGGAGAGGTATGGAAACAAATATCTCGTGATTACTCTTTTTTGAGGAGTGGTTTTGTTGGGAGGAGATAGATGCAGCTAAATCTGGTTAAATTTTGAGATTCTAAGATTTGAGATCTATGTCTATGTCAAAGACACGTTTCCTTCCAGTACTTTGGTTTTGTTCTATACCTCTTAGTTCTAGACATGAAGTGCATCTATTTCTCCTCTCAATAAAAGTTAAAAAGAAAATATTAGTCATACTAAAAAGCAAAGGTGTTCTGTGGGATTGCTTGAAACTCTTACAAAAATTGAAGTCAATGTCATAATTTTGCAGTTTGCTTAAATTGTGATCACAACTGAAAATATTTTAGAGGTTTGAGTTATTACTTCTGGCAATGAAACAGCTAGCGAAAGGTGCAGCAACATCAAAACAATTTTTCAGGTATTAGGAGAGAAGCAATTGTCTGCTTATAGATGGTTTCATCCCAGCTCTGCAACAGCCCTGGGATTACTGAAGAATTTTTTTACACAGAAGTAATACTAGAAAAGACATTCAAGCACTTTCAGCTGTCCATAATGCAATGCAGTAGCTGGAAATGAGGAAATCCATAATAATGTGACCTGTTTGCATTCATGTTGTCAACTCCAAATGTCATGTTCTCAGCACTAGGGGAAAAAAACTAAAACCATTCTCCAATTTTGTCCAGTTTTGTTTTAAAATTCTCCATTAGGGCAGCTTCTCCTACTCTCCTTGGGAGACCTTGCTGGCAGCACCAGCTTCTGAATTTCACACAATATGCAGTCTGTGGTTCATAAAGGCAGCCCCATCTTGGCTTAAACCCAGTCACAAAAGCCTCTGGGATGGACATTTGCTTCACTCATTCACATCCCTGTGGTGAATCCTGTAGAACCAGAGTACTGCTGTGTGATATGAGAAGGTAGGGAGAGCTAAGTGATACAGGGGAAATAGTGGGACATGAACATGGTTTAGCTAGTTAACCACAATCAGTGGTGCCACCCGTGTGTTTTTTTCTTCCCACAAAACACTAAAAATGATCTATTGGATGCTTGTGATAAGGAGTATTACCCTTTATTTTATGGGCAACAATAATGGGAATTGAAAAAGCAAAACCAAACATACATTGGACCAAGAAGTTTGCAAGGAGAGTTTCTGGATAAAACTTAATGCGTTTAGTGACATGAGGTGTATGGAATATGAAAACATTGTCTGCTGGCACAATATAATTTTCTTTTATTGACCACTCGGACAGAACATAAAGGACTTCTCAATATTGTGACTAAGATCTTAATAAGTAATTCCAAAAGTGGGGGAATCTGTGTCTGTAATTAAATGAGCTGACCAGGTTTCCAAAATGCTAAGATGTAGTGATGTCTCTTAAATCACCAGGAAGCACTGAGATCTCCACATATTTTCAGAAAAAATAGGCTACTTATTTCACTAGCTAGAGGTGGAGGGGGCCCAGGGAATTACAGCCTAGAAATTTAATGCCAATTCCCTTTCAATAGGGTTTGTCTGGATAGATATATCTCAAGTGCTTTTTGCAGTCTCTGTGAGAGTGAATAGGCTGGATTTTCTTCTCTACTCCATGGAGCTCAATTTTTGTAACAGTCTGTTCAGAATGAGTCCTCTCTTCTATGGTTGCTAAGCTTTCCACTTTCTCCATTCTAGAGGAAAAGCTGGTGTCCAGGAGGTGGGAGGTAGTAGGGAGGGAGTACAATCACCAAATGACATAGCATGAACTTTTGCTATCATTATAAATATTTATTAACAGGTCCTGTGAAAGGAAGATGGCGAAGATTTGCTGTTCTCTCATTCTCTTAAGTTTACTCAGTGGGCAACTCAATGCCAACCCTGGACTCAGAGTGAGAATCACCCAGAAGGGGTTGGAGTATGGTATGTGTGATGTTTTCAGGAGCTGCTGGTGCTATTGCATTGAATCCTGATAGACATAGGACAGTGAGGGCAGCGGGAGGAAATGACCCAGGCTATAAAGTTTAAGAGTGCAACAGAGACGAATCAGTAAGCTGTTTGACAGCATTGTGCATCATATCGAGATTCATCTGACTTCATATATTGAGTCAATTCAGCTCTTGCCATGATTAAGAGTGAGAAGGGAAATAGCACTATTGGGTCTCACATGAGATATCTTCTTGCTGACTCTGTGTCCATCCCATCTCCTAATCCAGAAGCACATAACCATTAACTCCCAGGCAGTATCAAACGCAAATGAACTGATCATTGTTTTTCTGTAGCCAAGGAAGTTGGGCTGGAAATCCTGAAGCAGAATATGGAAAAGGAGCATTTCCCTGATTTGACTGGCCATGAGAAATTTGGGCTTGGTAATGTCAAATACAACATCTCTGGGTATGTATTCTTTCTGGGGGCAATTTGTGTTTGACTGAAATTTGATTCTTGTTTTGTTCATTCTGACAAACTTTTTGTTTTCTCTCCCCTATCTCTCTCATGCTCTAGAATACATGTCACTGCTGTTGAATTACCCAGTGCTTCCATCTCCCTGCTAGCTGGGTCTGGGATAAAGCTGGTGATTGGAAATGCTTCTCTAACCATCGACATGAACTGGAACATAAGGACTTGGATGTTGTAAGTACAGAGGGGATTTTTTTCATGGAAAATATAAAAATAAAAATGTAAAGTTTAGTTTTTATTGTGACCTCTTCAAAGCAAAGGCGCCCTTTATCAACTGGCAGGAGCAACCCAGGAGCACAAACTGGTCTTTCTCAACAGGTCTGCTGGTTAGAGACAGCCCCTGCCCCCTTAGACATGAGCATTGATAAAGAGCCCATGGCTGGGAAGCACTGCTGTGAATAGTACAGGACTGCTACTCTATCTGAGTGCTGTCATTATCCAGCCTGCCAGCTAATGACACATTTAGAAAAACTGTAGTGTGGTGGATCACAGTCCAGTAGAATAAAACCTCCCAATGCAGTTACACTGTCAGAAACCCTCTGCTATGCCTCCAAGAGACACTGTTCAAAAGCTGATGGAAAATGGATGAGCAAATCTCAGTATCCATAGCCATCTCAACACCTTCTAGTCCCAGGCTGTTTCAGAGGAAAGAAATCCCTCTTCCTTTCTCCACAACTCACATTATCAGTATTGCTAAACTGAATTAAAGCAGTCTCTGATATGCAGTTCTGCTGCCAGGGACAGCAGGACTGGCTGCTTACAAGGGGAGGGGTACCCTGGAGCTGAGGGTGATGGCACACCAGGAGGGATAGTGCCCTCACTGGCAAGTGCCCAAGGCAGGAGCAGGTTAGTGACAGCGACCAGGAGCAACCACTGGTCCAGACTGCCAGGCAAACCCATAGTGAAGAGGTGGAGGCTTTTTTCAGTTTTTTATTTATTTTTACTTCATGCAGCAAAGACAGTGGAAGAAGCACGGTGCACATTTCAAAGGTGTTTGTCACTGCAATCTTCTCAACACCCTTGGATAATACAGGTCCTGAGTCAATATCCCTCACCAGCTGCCGGACGACTTCAGGTGACATAGATATCAAGTTGAATGGAAAAAGTGGGTAAGTGGAAGACATCTGTATAAACTCTGGGAGAAAACAACCGTCAATGAATAGCACGAAGACAGCTTCACAAAATAGGGTACACAGAATTGCTTTTAGGCATCTATAGGCACCACAGAGAATTGGGGCCTTAATACAGTGTTAAAATGGCCAACATTGATATTTGTCCTTGTATTTGTGCACAGTAGAAGATAAAGACAGAATCAAACAATCCCTCATGCTTCTTCGGCGCCCCTTCTTTCAAACCTCTGCTCTGCTCTAGATAGAAGTTACATGCTTGTACTGTTTCACTCCTAGTAACAATGCTATCAAAATTGAATAGAACCAGACTGCTGTAGTGTATTACTACCCTATGCAACATTATTTCATTAATTGTATTGAAAGTTCCAAGTGGAGCGGCTACCTATTTATTCTGTGTTTGTATGTATATGATGGTGGTACTATGAAGAATGCCTTTTCATAAAGATGAATTAACCCTGGCTAATTGCTGAGATGCTAAAATTATCTGCTTTTAAGTGGTGACTCTGATAGTTTTACATTTCAGAAAGCTCCCTTGTGTACTAGAATATCACACTCAGAGGCCATTAAATTCATGTTCTGCAGAGATATCTGATCTCCTGTTAATGACTGTGGTATTTGACCCTTGAATTACTTTTGTCCTTCTCTCTAGCTTCCTGCATAACTTCTTTATCAAGTATCTGAAGAAACCCATTCACAGGAGCTTGGTCACTAATGTAAGCCTTTCATATTGTGTAGGGGAGGGGTGTAAGGAGTATGACATTCACAAGTCAGTGCTGTGAACTTGACAAAGGAAGAACTAGAAAAATAATCCTGTAATAGACCTATTCTGGTCTGATTAGCACAGTCAACATTTTGCCAGCCAGAAATGCTTCCAGATAAAGTTAATGGCCAAGATACTGACTAGTCCACAGCTAGATTCAACCAAGGCATCAGTAGGGCCAGGAAATGTAGTTATTTTCCTATTCCAATGCAGAATAAGTCTCTGCCTGTGTACCTACAGGCACCTTGGAGTATGGGTAATTTTTACATTTGGCAGACAAAACATATACTGGGTTATGCATAGAGAAATTATATCTAGATAGTATGACATATTTAAACTTCATCATATTAAAGAAATTAGTAGTTCTGGTGACAACCTGCCTAGAGCCACTGAGAGGAGACAGAGCTTGAGATAGCTGTGATTCTGTCTCGGGGACTTATGGCTGGACACGATGATTTTAAGGGTCTTTTCTGACCTAAATGGTTCCATGATTCTGAGATTTCTCCTGTGAGACCAATGCCAGATCTGTCTCCTTGCGCTATTTAAAGCTGTGGTTTTGTCACCCCCACCAGGCTGCCTCTGGCAACTTCCCTCTCTTTTGCAGGAGGGCTTTTTTTTGTATAGGACATTCTTTATTGCACCAAGCAGAAACCTTGGGGATCCAGTTAGCTGAAGAAAAGCCAGATTAGGTGTTTTGATAAATGCTACAATGTGTGTCACAGCAAAAAGATCTGCTAGCACACAGGTAAGAGGTGCTTAGGTGTCCACACTAATGAAGCCATAACCTGAGTGTGCTTTCATTACAGTCATGTCCTAACATCAGAGCTGGCATCCAGTTGATAGATGAAGACCTCCGATCACTGAATGGTGAGTCACTAGTGTTACCTTTTCCTTCTGCTTTCTCTCTCCTAAGCAGTGAAATTCTCCAGCTACCTTAACAGCAGCTGGTCAGCAATGCCTCTGCTCTGTCTGCTCCCTCGCTGACAGAGCCACAGTTGAATAAAGGCAGGGGTACTTGGACAAGAAATTTATATTTCTAAGAGCCAAGGACTTGGTAATGATCCTCAGTTGTGGCAGCGTGCACTTCTGTTGTCAGAAATGCCAGTTAGAGGTCACACACTACTGACATTAAGGCAGTTTTCCATTTCCTCCCATCCTCCAAGTCCTTTAAAATGCAGCAGCACTTGAAAAGCTAAAGCCTGCTCCCCTAGACTGCCTGAAAATTTAAGTTTGCCATGCCTATATATCAGACTTGCCAAAGGCAAAATGAAGAAGCTCCTTCACAAAAAAGCTTCTCACTTGAACCATTTTGGGTTACATTCACATGCATTTAAGACACCTGAAGTGTTGGTCAAATACCCTGTGCAAAACACAAGTATCTAAACAGATCAGGCACCCTCCTTTCTGAGAAAGTAATTGCAAGTTAAGAGGCATCCTGGATTCTCTTATAACTGCTTGACAAGGAATCCAAATACCTCCTTATGCCCTGATAAGCACTGATATGGCCATTTCCTTTTTTTTTGGTTAGATCAAACTTATTTTTCCACAGTAAGAAAACAACAGACAAACTAAAGAATGTGCTTTTACACAAGGTGCCAATAGAAACATCAAGCCTTAGGTCAGAATGCATGTTAGGAGGTCCCTGGGTATGTTTTTCTCTTCTCTCTGGAACAACTCATGTCATTCTCCTTCAGAAACTGTCTCAGTTTTAAGTATACATAAAATTCTTTCTGCGTTTTTTGTAATATTCTGTATCTTGCCTTATCTACCACCTTTACAGTTGTAATGCCTGTTGATGATTTGGCTGAAGTAGACTACTCCTTAAATAGCTTGCCAGCAGTACTCCAACCATTCATTGACTTGGACTTGAAGGTAATTGCCTGTAGTGCTGTTGGCCAAGATTGCTGTGGGTTTTACTACTGTATGATCCACTTTCTAAGATGACCGTGATTGCTATTCTGAAAATAAAAGCTCAATAATTGAGAAGATAGACATTTCAAAGCATTATTGCAATTGTTATTGTTATGATTTGTAACAATCCTATTGTAAAATGAATTATTTAAAAGCCACATCTTTTTTTTTAATTGATATTGAGTTGGTAATAGAATGTAGAAAGAAGCAAAAGTGGACTAAGTAAGTTAGAAGAAAGGAGAAGATAAAGGGAAAGAAAAAAGATATTCAATGTAATTTTTCTCTTGCTGTTTATTGTCTGGGACTTCTTTGTTCAGTCAGTCAGGGGAATATTTCTACACATTGTACTAATGAGATGTGTCTGCTGTCAGGTAAGAGAGAAAGAGAAAAAAAAAAAAAAAGAGGAAGACTATAGGAGCAAGAATTTAGTCTCTGGCTTTTTGAATGGGAAGACAAAAAAACCTTGAAAAAACACAGGAGCCCAAGGAGTGCTGCTGAGCCTGAAGACCTGGAAATTTCTTTCAAATTAAGGAAAAATCTCCTTATGTAGTGAAACTAAAATCTGACCAGCTCCTAATTCTAAAACTACATCATTGTCATTCTGTGTTAGGTAATTTGATTGAGGGTAGTTATCCTCATAGTATCTAAGATCCTTAACTATATTTAAGCTGCCCTGCAATAGGTGCTCTGCAATGGGAGAATGAACAGTCTTGTTATAAAGATCTTATAAATTAAGTATTAAAAAAGACAACAGGGAAGTAAGAGAGGTGGAAACACAAAGGAACAAAAAGTTAGTATCCATCTGTATGGTAGACACTGGTCTTGGCACACCAGCTTGCAGCTGCTGTCAAACTCTCCTGACTATTGCAGCAACTAGATTTTAAGCAGGGACTTGAGCAGATTAAAGAGGTAAAGCCATGGCTGTTCACAAGAGCTACTCTCCCACGTAAGTTACATAGGGGCACTATACAAAGCAAGTGACTGGTAAATCCAGCAAGTGAGGATTGAATGGGAAGGTCACCAGCTGTGATTCAGCACTTTGTAAGCATTTTGATAATCCTTAAAAGGCAACAGGAAATTTAGAGCTGGATGAGAAAATAAAAACATGCAGAACACATTTAAGATGAAACAGAAATAGGGAACAGATAAAAGGGATATAAAAAAACTATAGCCTCTAAGTGCCTTCATCACTTTAAATCAGTTTTATCTTTTTATTTAATCTGGATGCATTTGGAAGTATTTGATCTGTAAGTCTTGGCTAATATCAGGGACAATGCAGGTTTGTCATTTTAGGTTTGTCTGACATAATTTTTCTTTCTCTCATAAGGCTGCTTTTGTTTGTGCAAGCTACCAACTTGCTTCTGGGCAGAGTATGGTGCTGATTTTGAGCAAGAAAGACCTCTGGGTTTAGGGATCCATTTTGTAATTGAGGCCATTGGATAGGTCTAAGCAGCAGTTCTCAGATTTAAATTCCTGGAGATGGGAAAAGGAGAAAGTAAGGCTTCTCAAAAAGGAGGACCACTAGTCCTAGTCTTCATGCAATATATAGACCCTTAATTTAGAGGGTTTATGTTCTGAGGTGGCAGACTGTCCTCAGGAGGGGATCGGTATCTCAAAAGACGCATCTCAGGGGTCTTCTGTGAAGGTGTCCAAATGCTGGAACTTGCCTTTACCACCTGCTTGAAAGCACCAAGCCTTCAGAGTGTACTACAAAGCCTGTGTACTCATTTATACACCAGATGAATAGTTTGAGCAAAGTAAAGGAAAGTAGCATTCATTGCCTGCAGTCATGGTAAAGTTATATTTTGACTCTGGATTTTTTTTATCTCTTATAATAACTTTCAGGGCATGGTCGTCCCAGCTGGAAACTATACTGGCTCTCCCTACATGGCAGCTCCCTTCACTATCCCAGACCAAAGTGACTCCATGCTCTACCTTGCCTTCTCTGAGTATTTCTTTCAGACCTCCTCATTTGCTTACTACACTGCAGGGGCCTTCAACATGACCATTGCAGAGGAGGTGAGTAGGACACAGAGGAATGGGGTCAGAGTGACTCAGATTGAGCTTTCACCTGCCAGATATAGCCATATAAAGCTGTCAGTTGGTCCACGGAATCCTGATACAGTAAATCATAAATACTAGGGTGTTGTTATTCTCTTTTATTTGTGCTCTGTGTAGATGTCTCAGGCCACAGCCAGGATTGCCAAGTTACACTGAGCAAGGTACCAAATACCGACAACTTCTTACAAAAAATAAGGCTTTCCTAGACCTGAGGCATAGACTTCTCTGAAGTGGATAAGGGATTGACTCTGGGGAATTTTGCAGCCTCAGAAGCTGTTTTCTGAGGGATCTTCATAGAATGAAAGTACTGTAGGAGCCATGGAAAAAAAGCATATATCAAAGTACAGTAGCTGTGGCCTGGAAACTGCCTGACTTGGCTAACTTGACTGCAGGACATTCCATAAATCCAAAACTATAAATTGAAGCCCAAATTACAATGACATTAAGCATTTGCTTTCACAGGAATTATATTTGGCATGTATTATTGGGAATCATATTTCTGAGAGATAAAAAATCAAAGATTTATTGAAATAACAGTAATAATGCATTTAGAGAAAACATGACCTTGAAGGTCAAATCTGGTAACTCATTGGTTTTTTTCTCTTTTATTTTTTCCTCCAGACTTGCAGCTATTTTAATATAAGCACAGAGATATTTGGCAGTATCATCCCTGAGGTGAGTATCATTACTTCCACAAAATCTTAGGAAACCACCCAGTGTAAATGTCAAGACAGCTCACTACTGGTGTTCCCAAAGGCTTGTAGGGTCAGCAGGGCTCCTGCACTAGAGAAGCTGGCACATGTATGTCTCTTTACAGCAGAGCAGATGGGCCTTGTCACTTCCCACCTCCACAATGAGTTGAATGACTTGCACTGTTATCAAACGTAATCTTGGCCAGTAAGCTTGCACATCAATCTTCAGTCTGGGCACTGTTCCCAAGCCACAGCTGTTCCCACCTAAAACCAGCTCCTAGCAGGAAAAGGCTTCCAGTCATGAGTCCTACTTTGAGAGACTTCTGAGAAGGCTGCAGCTCAGAAAAATACTTTCCTCCTGTCCAAACCTGCATAATTGTCTTTGCTTCAGTGCTAGCCCATGACTGACTAGCAGAAAGACCTGGTAAGGGACCACGTGCAGGAAATCGAGCGAACAGATGGGCAGGAAGCAATACATCTATGGAACAGACAAGGCAGATGCAGAGGATTTCCATTTATTTTAGGTGGAGGAGATGATTATAACAGGACAGAGAATATGAGAATGCATGGCATCCACCAGCCTTCTCAGACAGAATAAGAAACTAAAAACGAGCATGAGAACCCCTCATCTAAGAATGCTGAGGCTGGATGAAATCAGACTAATTGTTTAAATAACTTCACATTGTTGTTTACTTCTCAAATGTTATAAAGCTCCTTCCTCAAAAATCCAAGAATTCTCTAAGGGAAGTCATCATATGGTCTTCTCCATAATATGCCATGAGCATTGATGCTAATATTCCACCCCCTCTATTTTGAATAATGAACTTGGTGAGCCTACTCACTTTTCAGGCAATAACAGAGTGAGGCTTCTCTGAGGACATTCCAGAGGAGGAACTTGTCTCAGAGGTGTGTGAATTTCAAAGTTAATGACTCCTGAGCTCTTTCATTATGTGACTTTAAATGTCACATCTGTGGTCGATTTCTCTCCTCTGTTTACAAACAAGTATTTAATTTCTCTCAAGGTGATATAGATAAGATTGTATTCCTCAAGTAGAAGGAACTTTTCACTTAATTTCTGTGTGGCCCAGACTGTTAATTTATCACCACAGAAAACCTCTACTTCCTGCTTGCCTGAAAGGATCTTGCTGGCAGTTATCCTTAACCTTATCTTAAGGAATCAATTAAAAATGATTGCTTCAAGAATGGGAAAATGCAGTATTCTGATCTGTTCTACAAGAAAAGTATTTTTCTGCCTTTTTTTCTTTTTTTGTCTTGGAATCTCACAGGTAGCCAAATATTCAGTTACACCCTACCCAGTGATGTTGAAGCTAATGGCTGCTGAAATACCTATCATCAGCTTGGAGCGGGATTCCTTCACAGTAGACATTCAAGGCTCCTTGGAGGTGTTGGCTGTTCTGCCAGACTCTACTACCCAGCCACTGTTCACAACGAACATAGTAAGTACAATGAGCAAGGTGACATTTAACTCGGGGTTAAATATGTTTGTTCCTTCCTTTCGTTTAAACTCTGTACAAGAAACAAAGAAAATGCCAAATTTCTGGTACTTAAACATGCAAATTCCCTTTAGTCACAAGTGGTGCATGTGTGGCCTCACTTAATCTATGGGACATTTCTGTGGCAAAGAACATTTTCCTATGGATGGACAAAAATTCAAACATATAGTGGCTCTGATTAACCAAGGTTTTGTTCTCTGGAATGACAGTTCTGCAGGTATGAGTCATGCCTCTTGGCAACTTGGTCATGTCTTTGATTAGGGAAGTCTCATTACGCACATTTCAACTCTTGTCAGTGTCCTCTAGACAAAGACATTTACTGCATGCAGCCTTGGAATGAGGAAGTTGCATTTACCTAAAACAGCTTCCATACATCAGTGGGAAGATAGAATTTGTGTATTTGTGAATAAGTCATAGCAAGGGTCCTGATTTTTTTATGTCTGGTAACCCATGGTTTCTTTATTCTGCAGGCAGCCAACACCAGCATTTCTCTGAATATATTTGATCAGAAATTGATGGGGTCACTGTGTTTGAACAGGTAATTCAACCTGGGATAGAAAGGATTTCCAGCCCTTTGGAAAACAGTGTTAATAATCCCAACATTAACAGTTTAGGCATATGATCAGATAACTATTAATATGCTTCCCATTAGATTCTCTAATGCTGGCTGCATTTCTACAGTTTAGAGGAGGCAGGACACTTCTCTATGACAACTTCCATGTCCCCAGGGGACTGCCCACCAGCTGTGGATTCCTGCAGGGCAGTGATTTCACGAGACTTCTCTGCTTTTTACATCTACTCTCCCCTCTGAGCTAGATAAATTAAATGTGCAGGGCACTTATGATGGCCATGAGTCATCTCAAAGTTTTCCAGCTGGCAAGATGTCACTTTTTTTCTAGACCACCTGTGCCAGTAAAGAACTTCTGAGCAGTCCAGGACACAGTAAAGAACCTGGGCCCCTGTAGGTTCCCTATGCTGATATTCTTATAGCAGAGATTCACCAACTGAAGTCATGCAACTTCCAAGGGTCAAAAAGCTAGAGACCAGAGGATTGGACATTTAGACATCTAGCATGTCACATTTTATAGAGAGAAGCTCTGTATACCAGGACCTCACAGCTGGGAATTAGGACCCCAATTTCATAAAGTCCCTTGGGAAGACAGTTACAGAGTTAGGAATATGCAGAGTTTGTCAGTGCAGAAAGATGTTAGGAATTTAAGGAGGATAGTGCTGTTAGGACTACTGGTAGCAAGAGAAAAATCTAGAGTGTGTTAGAAGCTGGCCTTGAAAGCTGGGGTGCTGGTGCTGTGGAAACACAGAACTCTTGTGTTGGATACAAGAATAACATATGGAATAAATATTTCAATTTGGAAACAGACATTTAGCAACAAAGCCATCAGCAGCAGTACCTTATGATGAACACATTTTCCCTTCCCACTCTGGTAAGACTCAATCAAAGCATTATGCAGATGTACCAAAATTCTTGCAAAATACTTGACATTGATTGTTACAGCCCTTCTGTTTGCATGGATGTTCAGCATTGCTCTAAGAAAACCACATCTTTCTCAATGCAGCAGTATGCATTGTGTGAAACAGCTTCAAAAATGTCTTCACAGGTTCTTCTTAAGGCTTGGAGCTCTACAGCACTGACTGCACGTGACTAGAATAATTGTGTTTATCCTTTCTTAATGACTCATCTTGTTTCACTGCTTTCCCTCAGGCTCCAGTTCTCCCTGGCCCACTCCAATGTTGGCTTTTTCGAGGTAGGTGGATAGTTGAAACATATGGAAAATGCAAACCAAGAACATCAGTGATATCAAGGCTAAAGAGTCAGCAGCTACATTTTATCTGTATTTCTAAATCATTTGGCTTCATTCCCAGATGGCTCTTTTCCTGTCTTCTGGCAGCCACCTCGCTGCTGTGGACTTAAAAGGATATTCTTTGGGGCACGTTAGTGCTCTGCAAAAAAACTGAAACTGCAGTAAGCAGAGATCTCTCGAATCACGACGGTGAACCCCAGAGCAGTAATCTGAGCTGTAGCAGCGGAGCAGTGTGCCATCTAATGGTCACACGGACGACTGAGGCACAGGCATTCCATGGGCTGCAGTGGTGCTCATCACAGATGCTCGGAATTACACTAGGGAGCGGGAGCCAAGATACTTATCTCATATGCCTGAAATAGTGCATTTATAGCTTTGCAGGGGAAAACCCTACCTCCGCAGAGAGTCGTTTCATTCTCGGTATAGTAAATCAGTTCCAAGGAGCTGAGGAGAAAGGATTAAAACTGTTCTGCTTTGCTATTGATGATAAATTATCTCATAAAAAAAGGAAATAAAGCATTTTAAAATGAAAATTTTGGCCAAGCATGTTGAAATCCCCTTGCATTTTGCATCTCACTTCCTTTGGATCGTTCCAAAGCCTTAAGATCCAAAGTTCAATTGAGCTCATGACTCTTTGAGGCCAAAAGAGCTGAAAGTTGAATATGAGCCTACTAACTCCACCCAGCATTAGGGCATGACAGTTCTACGACCATCAGGAAATGATAGCTAATTCACTTTTCTTGTCTGTGGCAGATCTCACTTCTGGAGAATATCCTGTCTTACATTTTACAGACTGAAGTAATTCCATCAGCTAATGGTAAGTCTGTATTTCAAACCATCAGCTTTAAAGCTTCCAACAGAGTAGGTGATTGTAGGAACTCCTGCTGACTTCCTGCTTAAGTTTCCAGTTCCCATTAACCTGAGTGGAAAATGACCATCAGCCAGCAAGCAGTGGAAAGGGAAGATTAATCTGTAGGGGTGTAAGTCCGCCCTCTCATGGGCACTATTCTGGCAAAAAGGGCAAAAATTACTTGGGAACTCAATTCATCTGCCTTCACCTCAGTCTAGGTGGCCCTGATGTATCAGGGAGAAGCATGTCTTCCTGAGACCACGGTGTGTGAAATGTATGTCTCTTTGTTAGATCAGCACAGAGCTTTTGCATCTCATAAATCTTATTTAAGGCCCTGAAGGAAGACATAACTTTGTGCCAGCCCTCTGTACCGAGATGAACATCACCTTCCTTAGTTAATGGATACAAATGGGAACAGGTTCTAATGATGCTAGAGCTGTATTAACAATCCCTCAGGGATTGTTATGGACAGATCACTGAGTACAGAATGTGTTGAACATGAAAAGCCTTGGTTTGGCTACAACACTCTGCCAAGAGAGAAGCATATGTAAATCTTTTTCTCCATTGGTAAGTGAGCATCTTACCTACCTCCCTAAGAGGTTAATGGTTGTAAATGAGCTCAGAGTCTCTGGATAAACAATGTTGTTTAAGGGCAGGTGTTTATCATCTTTCTAATGCATACCTAAATCACTGTTTGTCGCTTTTTTTAAGCTAAACTGTCAAAAGGATTCCCTCTTCCCAATCTGGCCAATGTTACCTTGACGAGACCTCACATCACAATTGTACAGGTAAGATTTTGACATTTATGAAAGATTTTCTTCTATAAAAGGTTATTCCTCTCTTTTTTTCCTTTTTTTTTTTTTTTCTGTCTAGGCATTTATTCACCTTCTGTTGTACCAGAAATTTACTCTATTTGAGCTACCTAAGTAGGCTTAAAATGAGATCTGTAATAACGACAAAATCCTATTAGAAACAAATGTATCTTTGTTTGAGAGAAAAAGAACTGAATATTTAATCACAACTTTTTCAATCTAGCAAGTGGTAGTTCAATGTAAAAATGGTTTAACATATTGTTCAAATTTGCCAATCACATCAAATTGAGTTATCACTATCCACAGTCCTGTTGAATAGTTGAAATATGAGAGGGAGAAAAATTTGATTTTGTGCAGCTAGGATGACTGGATTTTTTTAATAATTGGAGTTAATGATTGAGGCTACTAGCCAAAGGTAGTTGGTGAGCTCTGTGAAAATAGTTTTTTGCCGTCTGGTTATCCTTCTCCAAATCTAGCCCTCAGCTTGAGCATATGGAATGTTTCTAGACAGTCAGCACAAGGGCGTTGCTGACAAATGAATGCCCAGAAAATGGGTAGGCCTGATATATTTCTCCACTTGTTTACCGCCTTCTCAAAGTTATTTTCAGCTTTGCAGAGAGAGTCTTAAATCCTCGTCTGCAGTTAAGCACAACACACAACCAAGGAAAGGAAATGCAAAGGTTGTTTTTAATGTTTCTTTGCATCCCACATACTAGTAGCAGCTAGTTGTGCAGTTCCCTACAAAATACAATTGCTTGGAGACTGCTTTCACTGGCATTCATTGCCAACAGTCTTATCTGGTAATTATTTATCTGCTCATTATAAATGAAGGATTTTAGTGGTTCTGTGGTGCCTATTCCCAATCTCACTTTCTCTAACCAGCCTCCTCATCAGTAACTAGGAATGAGAGAGGATACAGGAGAATTGCTATGCTCTACCAACATGATTGAGATTCCTATTTAAAAGCTACTTCTAGAAGCTTCCACTTCCAGTCCCAGTCTCTTGGCTATGGTCAATAGGAAGAAAGACAATTATTCGCACTTTTTATACATAGACAGGTTGGATGGGGCCGTGGTCTTGTGAAAGGTGTCCCTGCCCATGGCAGGGAGGTTGGAACTAGATCATCTTTAAGGTGCCTTCCAACCCAAACCATTCTATGACTGTGATGAGCTGCTCTCTGCAGGTTCGTTGCTCTGTGTGCGCCAACAATGGAGGAAGCTTTAAGGACAAGTTTAGATTAAATGGCTAATTCTTAAGTGACTCAGATCAGGCCCTTTTGCAAAGTTCAAAGGACAGAGTTTAATAAAACTTGTACATTCCAAGGCTCAGCTGTTGGTAGTAGATTTTCTGAGCTTAAATATCAAGACTGATTTGAAATTTAAAAAACCAAACAAAACTAATGGACAAAAAAAACAACTAAACAAAATACGCTTTCATTTTTAATTCATAGCACTTCAGTGACTGTCTTTCTTCCCACAGGGATACGTGTTGATTTCAACTGATGTCTACTACAAACACTGAAGGAGAGAGATCGCTTTTTAAGCATGAACAAATCAAGTCAATAATGTGACTCTGAAGACTAAACACTGTCCACTTCTGCTGAAATGTGTAACTTGAGCTCTGATAAGAACAATGTCATCCTGGCTGGGGGCAAGGAGGGGTACTAGGAAGCAAAAAAACCTGATGGAATGGTTAGCTGGGATAATGGTGGTAACAAGCAAAGTCAAGGGAAAACATGGGATATATGCTTGACATTATTTATTCTGGTGTTTAACTGAAGCAAAAATGTTTTTTAAGATTAATGACTCTCTTGAAATACTTTGTCTATACGGTTCCAGAAAAGTGCTGCAGTCTCTTAAAAGAAGGAAAAGTACATTGTCAAAGTGCTTCCAGGGCAGATATGGCTGCTAATCTGTTTCTGTGGTAATGATCTGAAACACATCCCTTCTGTACTCAATGCATGAAGAGTGAGCCCTCTCCAGAACCACAGAACTGTCGGACTGGGAACTGTCCCAATTAGAATGGGAATTAAAATCTTTGTGGTTTTTTTTAACATACATCTTATGATGCAGATGCAGTTCAGGAAGAGAGACAAAGTAGCACTCCTACTGCCTTTGATAGTCCCTCTCTCCCTGTGACTCTTCATCCTGGTGCCTGTCACGTGCCCAGCGTAGCGCTGGGTAGCCAGGTTAGGTACACTTAACTCTTCCAGTATTTCTGGGTACGTCCTGTAAGTCTAACTCTCCAACATCTTTGTCAATATTTCTCTGAATTGAAATAGTTACAGATGCTTTTTTTCTTACTTATTTTGGTATGTTACCTTGGTATCTTACCCTGGTTTTCCTCCTTTTCCCCCAATACTTTAATGAACACAGTTCTGTGGTGGGACATGCCTGCCCTGCAATGCTCAGGTGCTTGTGCTTTGGCCAAACCTGGACGGGAAGCCGTCTCTGGCCTCCCAAAGTATCACCGACAGGGATGAAACAAAGGCAGGGATACCACGTTCAGCTCTGTTCTGCTGCTTTTGAGCCCCATCCACCTGCTGTGGTACCCAGACCCCAGAGGAGCAGAGCCCGTTTCCCTTGCAAAGAAGCCCTTTCCAAGCCGACACTGCCGTTTCCCTCATGCTGAGCAGCGGTCGATGATGGGGTACAGGCACATTTTGACTGACTAGCGCTGAGCAAACTCCTCGCACCTGCAGCAGAGCGGTACCTAAATGCCCCACGGGCCAAAACTGCTCTGCCCCAGGGGGACAGAAGGCACAGACGCGTCACAAAACAAACCAAACAAAAACAAACAAACCTTGGTGTGCATTGTTCTCCCCCCGCAAGCCAGCCCAAAAGCTGTTATGTGACGGAGGGAGGAGGCGGCCAGGTACGAACCCGGCCCCCTGCGCTCCGGCCCGCCCCGCGCCCGCGGGCACCGAGAGCCCGCCCCGGGCCGCCCCAGCCCGCGGGGGATGTTCCCAGCCCGGCGGGAGGCGGTGCCGAGGGAGGCGGGGGCGGGCAGGGCCGGGCCCGGAGCTTTGAGCCTCGGCGGCTCCTGTCGGGGGTGAGGCGGCGCGGCTGCGTCAGTTCCTGCTGCCGGCGCGGTGCTGCCGCGGGANACGTGAACGACCCGCTGGAGAAGCTGATGTTCGAGGAGCTGCGCAACGCCTGCCGCGGAGGAGGTGGGTCCGGGGGGGCCTCTGCCCCGGGGGGTGTCACAGGATCAATAATTAAGTTGGAAAAGACCTCTGAGATCGTCGAGTCCAACCTCTGACCGAAACAGCACCACGCCGACTAGACCGCGGCACTGAGTGCCACGTCCAGGCTTTCCTTAAATACCCCCAGGGACTGTGACTCCGCCACCCCCCGGGGCGGCCCATTCCAATGTCTAATCACCCTTTCTGTGAAGAAATTCCTCCTCATGTCCAATCTGAACCTCCCCTGGCACAGCTAAAGACGACATTCTCTCACCCTCCTGCCAGCAGCCTGGGAGAAGAGCCGGTGTCCCCAGTCCCGAGGGTGTCCCCACACGCCCCCCGCCGGGGCCTCGCAGCCCCCCGAGTTTATCCGAGTTTATTTCGGTGGGGGCTGCAGCCTGGATCTGTTCTGGATCCAGCTCTGGCATCTGGGCTGGTGGTAACACACTGCTGTGGTTGGCACAGGCTGCGCTCCATTGGTACTAACACAGCACAAGTTGGACTGTAATGCAATAAATGGTCTCGTTTAATGAAACTGCAGGTGGTGCGTAATGCCAGGTGCTTTATAGAAGAGTAGAAGTCTTATTAGTGGCTGACTTTTGATTTGCCCATGTTTTAAACAACCTGTTTACTGTTTCACTATGATTAAATTCACCACAGTAAATTATCAGATTGCTTAACTCTTTTACTTTTTTTTTTCTGCTTTTCAGGTGCAGGTGGCTTCTTGCCTGCTATGAAACAGATTGGGAATGTGGCTGCATTACCTGGTATTGTTCACGTGCGTAACTGCTCTGAAAATTTGCTCTTTTTCTGTTCCTACTTGCCCAAGACTATCACTTTCCAAGTGAGAACTTTGTTGTGAGAAGATACATGAACCAAAGTTCTTTTCAAGACAGTTTGTGTGTTAGAAACCTGTCTCTGAGTAAGGAGGGCTTGCAAGGGCAGTTGTCAGAAAGGGAAGCATCCACTTATTTTGTTGCTTGTCTTTTGACATGAGGCTCTTTATCACTGCTTTACACTGTTTCAATTTGCTTGAGCCAGCTTTCCCCCAGTGTTCACACTGACTTGTTGGTTTTGAGTTGCCTCTGCTGACCTGGATTGTATGGAGAAGTGAGGAGAGAGCAGGAGGTGATACTGTTGTCCGTATTATTGCTGCTGCCTGAGGTGAATAGTGAACCTTTTCATGCACTCAACACTCTTTTCACTTCCTCCATGCCTTTTTGGAAGTGAAGCATCAGATATGATAATGCAGGAGGAAAATACTAAGCTGTGACTCTTTTCAGAAAGTACCAGGTATGATGTGGAAATGGTCTTTTTCATGCTCAATATTGCATACATTAATAAGTAACAAATAACAGAATTGCTTTAATGGTCTCCCTTGGTGGCTTGGCAGAAGTTTTGAATTTATGGCTGCTGTAAAAGGCAGATCATCGTGCTGTTAAAATGTGTTAGTGGACAGCCAGAAAAGGAGTAAGGTGGAATAGTAACAACCTGTTAAAATGGGAGTTCTGGCTGGTAGTTTGTAGGAGAGATCCTAAAATCATTTGTCTATTCAAATCATCACTTTTTATTTCCAAACCAAGAGATTTCTTGGTGATGGTGAGAGGAGGCAGAAGAAGCACAGTTTAACACACATTGAAAAGTTCCAATTTCTGTCAGGTTGCTGAGTGTCTGGGGCTTCTTTTTTTTTTTTTTCTTAAATAGATTGTGGAGTGCTGTTTGTGGTGTCTGATCTAAACTTAAAATGACACAGCTCCTAACTTGTTCTATCCTCTCAGAATATCACCCTAAAAGGGTGACTTTTTTCTCCTTGTAGGGTGTAGTCTTTGGTCAGTGTTTGATGACACAGCTAAGAAAAGAAAATGCCAACCGTTTTTTAATTCCATTCCATCAGATTGAGCTCTTCCCTTGTTATGTTAACAGGATTTAAATATTGCAGATGTCTCTAGATGGAACTTAGTAAAGACAAACTCACCTTCACTCTCATGTCTCTGCTTTATGCTGCTCATAAGCTATTGCCTGCCTAAGTTTTGAATTCAGGGACTCCTGAGTACAAGAAAAAGGCAGGTTAGAATTCAGTTTGAGATGACAGTTCCTACATTTAGGTGCTTAAGCTCCTCTTCAGTTTTGTTGAGATCTGGTCAATAGAGCCAAGAGGGTTATTCAGCTGACTAGTCTTGGGGTGCTTCAGAGTGAGATCTGCTCTCTGCTTTCTTTGACTATCCTGTAAGTGCACGAGTTGAGACATTCACCTGAGTTGATGTGTTTATCTGCATCTGAACAGCTGCTCTCTTTTTGGTATATTCATTTTCAAACGTGACAACCACTGCCACAAGGCAGAGCATAACCAAGGTGACTGCAGCATCAAGGTTCACAGAACTTTAAAATCGCCTTTATTCCCTTTCAGAGATCAATAGGCCTTCCAGATGTCCATTCTGGCTATGGGTTTGCCATTGGCAACATGGCTGCCTTTGATATGAGTGACCCAGAAGCTGTGGTTTCACCAGGTAAGGATGAGTTTTAACCTGCTCTGAGGAATATTTGAGATGGCATAAAAAATATAATTATAGGGACTTAAGAGGTGCTTAATTCTTGCACGCAGGATCTTTATTCTTTATGGAGCAGGTGGTTACACTGAGACATCTAAACAGTTCAGGGAGAATTGCCCTTGCCTTTGTGGCTTAGACCCGTTTGGAGAGTCCAATGCAAATCTGACTCCCTCAGTTTTGAAGGGACACCACAAGACTTTGAACCTGGGTTTCACCAGATTGATAGCGAACTGTTTTCTTTGAGCAGTGTTTGTAAACATCTTTTGAGAATATTTCTACATTTTTATTCAAAATGTGATCTTAAAATACATCTGTCTTTTTAGTAAACACTGTGGTCTTTAATTACCGATGGTTCAGAGATGCTTTGTGGTTGTCATGAAACATGATATTCATATTTCATTTTTTCTTCAGGCAGTTCAAGTGTTCTTTGTTGACTTAAAGCAAGGTCTCATAGTCTGGTATCTTGCCTCTGGCATTAGTGAGTACCAGACGCTTCATACTAAAGGTGCCATGATAGATCTTTTGCATTTGGCCTTGCCCTGCAGTATTTTTATAAATAGTAAGGGTTAAGCAAAACACCAAAGTTCAATACTCCTTTAAGTATTGATCACTTCTTATAACTAGTTACTATTTATTCCAGAGATGATTCAAAAAGAACTTGATTTTAAGGACTTGCTTTCGAAAACATCTTACATCAGGGAGCCATGCCAAGATTTACCACTTTCCTTCTGACCTTACGCAGAAGAACAGGAACATCCTTTCTATTTTCTTTAGGCAGTGTATTTTATAGTTCCATCTACTTTTTCTCTACTTGCTGGCGGAACTTTTTAAACAGAGTTTACTGTGTAAACTGTAGGCAGTTACACAGCTGTGCCTTGAAATCTGAGACTTTATGTAAATCTGTTAAAATAAAGCCTAATGCAGTTCTGCTTTTTTTCCCCCCCCAGTATTGTCAGACAGAAGGTGTGAGATCACAACATTCAGTACATGTTTCCTGCCATGGCTTTTTCTTCCCTTGTAGGTGGTGTAGGATTTGACATCAACTGTGGTGTCCGCTTGCTCCGTACAAACCTGGATGAGAGTGACGTGCAGCCTGTGAAGGAGCAGCTTGCCCAGGCTATGTTTGACCACATTCCTGTTGGTGTCGGCTCCAAAGGTGTCATCCCCATGAATGCCAAGTAAGAGAATGACTTGGTGCACACGTCACTACAGGGGACATTTATTCTGATGAAAGATTCATCCGTGGGAGACTTTTAGGAAAGAAAAAATGATTCTGAAACTCTTTCCATTCTTTCTGCATGTGGCTTTACCAGGACTGGCATAATCATCAGTGCACAAAGTTAACTCTTTCTTGCCCCATTTAAACTCCTGAAATAGCTGAAAGTTCTTGCAAGGTTCTCATTTCTTCTGACAGAAAACTTCCATAAACAAAAGTATTTTTTTGAGAGGGGTGGGAGAGAAAACAGGATATTCCCTGCACAACAAAGAGGAAAAACTAGTGAACTACCAAGCGATAATGTATTTGTAGAGCTTGTTTTTCATTAATTATTAGGAAGTTGGACTTTTTGGTAGGAGGGTTGGGGGCTGATCATAACATCATAGAATAGTTTAGCTTGGATAGGATCTCTTGAGGTCATCTTGTCCAGCTCCTGGCACAAAGGAAGGCTAACTCTGAAGGTAGGCCTGACACCAAAGGTGCATCAAGTTACCCAGGGCCATATCAGCGGAGTTTTGAGTATATCCAAGGATAACCAACTTATGTAGATGTTTGGTAATTGCAGGGATTTGGAAGAGGCACTGGAGATGGGTGTGGATTGGTCTCTCCGGGAGGGCTACGCCTGGGCAGAGGACAAGGAGCACTGTGAGGAATATGGAAGAATGCTGCAGGCTGATCCCAACAAAGTGTCCTCCAGAGCAAAGAAGAGGGGTCTGCCTCAGGTAATGTGATGTTTCAGCAGGGCTGTGAGTGCTCCCAGGGTTCAAATGTAAAGGTTAGAGAGTAGTTCTTTATTTTTCTGTCTTTTCTTGAAACTCTGTTTAGCATTTGTAGGTAGGGGAATAGGTGAGATGGTGAGAACATTTCTGAGTAATTCTTGACAGAAGTGTAACAGAGGGAGATGCTACTGGGCATGCCCAACGTCCCCGAGGCACCAGTTTTTCATCTGTTAACACCTGGTTCTGGAATCTATGTTGTGTGGCATTTCCACATCCAGGTTAGTTTTGTTTTGAAGAGATAAGCAAGTTAATGTTCAAATTTTGACCTTATTTGCTTAACAAGTTAATAGCAGGGCAAAAAAGATACAATAATAAATGGAACTAGTTCATAACTGAAGTTACAAAGTTGAGAGGAGGGGGAGTTTGATTTAATTGCTATATATTGTTGCCTGAAGAGTGACAGATAAGAAAATTGAGAAACACAGAATGAAGGGAAGGGGAGAAGCAGCTTTACTGGCAATGTCCAGTGATTCAAAGAGAAATATTGTAACAATCTCTTCATTTTTATAACTTTCAGAGTGTCCTCCCCCCATACTATCCAACTAAAGTCCATCTTACTACTATGTCCCCTAAACATCCAACAAGATTGTCCCTTGTTACCTATCTCCACCCCATTTTTTCCCTGGAAGCCTAGCTCTGTTTTGATTTACTATTCCACTTACCTATACACAGGAATGCAAACACCCTAGAACACAGGCTCTTCTGGCCTTTAATATTCCTAGTTATCCAGCTACCTAGCTAAAGTGAATTCCCCAAAATATTAAGCATACCCCTTAAGGCATCATATAGTATCTTATTGCTCTGTCTGGAACAATTTGAGGTGCCTATAGTAACAATATATTTGCAAAGCTTTCTTATATATGACTTAAATTTTATTAAATGGAATGCTGCAAGATTATAGCATTTTAACCTCAAAATAATGTTATGTCCCCAGTTTTCACATTTGCCTTGCAAATAAGTGATCTTCTTTTACAGAGTTAAAAAAATTTGACTTTGAAATGTTATATCTTATTTTAATCTATTGAAAGGTTCTAAGTACCTCAAATAACTTCTTTGTGGAGTTAAAACCAAGTATAAGACTATATGCCTGCCTTGCATATACAAACTGTGCTCTGTACTCTTCCCATGTTTCAGCTAGGCCTAAGTAGGTTAGAAAATGTGGCAGCACAGTAAATCCTGCATGTAATTCCTGGTCCTTTTGTATAATCTCAGTCTTGTTCCAACAACAAAGGTAGTTATAAATCTGAACAAAGAGGAAAGTGGTGGTGCTCATGTTCTACTTCCTTTCAGTTTATATGGGGATATTTTTCCCCAGAAAAACTTTTCTAAACCCAAAACCTTGCTGTAGCAATTTGCTCTCTTGCCTCTGTTCCTGTACCTTTCCCTGTGTTCCCAGAGGCTGCTTTACTTGCACTGTCTGATCAGTGTGTTGTGATTGGCAGCTGGGCACCTTGGGAGCTGGAAATCATTACGCTGAGATCCAGGTTGTGGATGACATTTACAATGAATACGCTGCCAAGAAGATGGGCATTGACCACAAAGGGCAGGTCTGCGTGATGATCCACAGTGGAAGCAGAGGTCTGGGCCACCAGGTTGCCACAGGTATGATCTGACTGATGTAGGTACCTGGAGTGAGGGAAACTCTTCAGCATGGGCTTGTGCTGGAGTTTGCTGTCACGACCAAAGAGCATTTCTTATGGTGTAGTTGCCTAGTGCATTGTGAATTGCCTGGACTGGACAGGTTTTGTCTGTTTGCAAACAGTTGATAATATTCTTCCACAGATTGGCTTTTGCATTTGAGGAGAAGCCATAGGTGTGACCATCAGACAGATCGGTTTTAGCACATAAATTTTAGACACCCATGTTAATCTCAGGGATTGAAAGAAAATTAAGAAGTCACTTATACTTAACTGTGTTTCTCTCCCAGATGCACTGGTGGCTATGGAAAAGGCTATGAAACGGGACAAAATCATAGTGAATGATCGCCAGCTGGCGTGTGCCAGGATTGCCTCTGCAGAGGGACAGGATTACTTGAAGGGAATGGCAGCTGCGGGAAACTATGCGTGGGTCAACCGCTCTTCCATGACTTTTCTAACAAGACAGGTAGGAGCAGAGTTGTCTCTGATGCAAATATTTTGGTCTGCTTTGTCCCAGGCATACAGAACACAGAGTAGCTGCAGAATTTAACTTAATTTTAATTCTCCATAAATTGTTTTTTTCTGGAGCGACTTGCACAAAGCTGCAATCTGATAATCCATCTAAGACCTCTCAACATCACTGGATTGTACTTGCAGAAGCCACTTGATCAATATTTTTGAAAATGCCTTGAGTTAGAAGAAAAGGATACAAACAAGTTGTTTTTACACTGCTAAAGCGCACTTTTCAGAGTTGTAAGAATTTGTCTAGTTGATGTCTGACTGAATTTCAGCATTAAGCTGCCAGTTTACAGAGAAACAATCTAGACAGTCCAATTCTGTCACAGTCAGCATTGTGTATTCAGTTCCAGTGTGGCTGAATTATGTTCTTCTTGTAATTCATACCCTGATTTGCACTCTTTTTAGGCCTTTGCGAAAGTCTTCAACACAACCCCAGATGACCTTGATATGCATGTTATCTATGATGTGTCTCACAACATTGCCAAAGTGGAGCAACATGTAGTGGATGGAAAGGAGAGGACTCTGCTGGTGCACAGAAAGGGATCAACCCGGGCCTTTCCTCCTCACCATCCTCTTATTGCTGTTGATTATCAAGTAAGTTTGGCTTTGGAAGAAGGAAATTGGAAGGGAATTCTGGATTAATCAGGCAATTTTAGGTTCCCTAACAGATACCTAAATGCTGTGAGTTCCTTTTTTAAGGTAACAGCACTGGAACCTAATGGGATGGTAGTATTCTGCTTTTCTGTGTGTTAGATCTTTGAGACACTGGGCTCACCCTTCTGCTCCACACCACAATGGTTGGAAGATCACGAAGGGAAAGAAGTTTTTCGTACCTAGGCCAGGCTTCAGTGGTTTGCTTATTCTGTCTGTTGGACACAAGTCTTTTGATCTGCTGGTCTGCATCTTTCAGTGCAGTTAGTTCTCCAGAATCCTTGATATCGGGCACCCAAGACAAGCAAGGATACCCTGAACCTGATCTCCTTTTCTGGAGATACAGTTCCTCTCAGACCTCCATTAAAATGAGGTTTTTAGGCTTTCCCTTACGAATGAGTGCTTTGCATCCACAGCTGACTGGACAGCCTGTTCTGATCGGCGGGACTATGGGCACCTGTAGCTATGTCCTCACTGGCACTGAGCAAGGCATGACGGAGACCTTCGGAACTACCTGTCATGGAGCTGTAAGTCAAGAAGTTATTTCGGGAAGGGGTTGGAGTGGGACTCTCATCCACAGAACAAGGTTGTTCAAGGTTCATCCAGTGTTTGATTCATCTGTGAGTCATACAAGTGGAGAGCAGCCTTGCCATGGTAATCCCTGCCCAGGAGGACTGCCAGTTAAAGTCTTTTTTATCCCTTACGGAGTAGTGTTGACTACTTCTGCAGAAAATCCAGGAGATACTGCTTTATACAAGGCGGATGTGAGGATGAAAATGTGGAGAATGAGCTCCTTTTATAAAATTCTGATATCTGACCTAAGAAAAGAGGTTAATTGTGCTGAGGCTGCCCATGTAAAACTCCTCAGTAGTTAGAAAGTATTTCCTCCCATGCCTCACACTTAGTATGAGACAGTGATTGAGAAAGAGAAATATCTTTCAGTAAGACTCCTGAACACTGTCTGGTTTGGATTAAAAAGACTTGCAGCCTAGTATGTTACACGCATGGAACTTTTCTAGCTATCACACCAGAAGTGTGATTTCTGCAGGAGCCCATCACCTAGAGGCTATTAATTTCCTGTGTTGAGGCTTACTGTGGTCTGGTCTCTTAGTCATTCTGTTTACTTACAATGTAATAATGTTTTCCTTTGATAAGAAAGAGTTTTGTTTTCCCAAACTGCTACAAAAAGTAGAACTAATGAATCTGCTGTCTAGGGTCGTGCACTGTCTCGAGCCAAATCTCGACGTAACTTGGACTTCCAGGATGTGTTGGACAAGCTGGCTGACATGGGCATTGCCATCCGTGTTGCTTCTCCCAAACTGGTCATGGAAGAAGTGAGTTTAATACTTCATTGTCTGAAAAGGAAAAAGGGGTCCAGCTCCTTGGCTGAATGATTTTTGCAGTGCTAAGCGATTGCCAGTACTCTAAATATACAGCTTGTACAACTTCTGGTAGAGCTATCAAGTTTTTTGGAAAATAACGTGAAATCTTTCCTATCCTAAAATTGTGCTGAAATGGGAGATGCCTGACTGGCAGGTTTTGGGGGCTGGTTTTTTTCCTCTTCTGCCTGATGATAGTGATAATTGCTATCAATCCTGAGGTCTTTGTGTGACCGTCTACAAAAGTAGTTATATTTTATGGATTCTCTTATGGATTCTCTTATTCTGCTTTAAATTTACCTTACACTGCAGCTTTCATGTAGATTATTAGCAGTTTGAAAGATGGTCTTTTAAGATGAATTCCTGTATTTACTTGAGAAAAGAACTCTGAATGGTCAGAAAGCTTTGAATATTATGATTTCCAGTTCCTCCCCATTAACATGAGCATGCCTTTTCTGTTCACAACCTCACTCATAGAAGCGTGTTAAATCATTTGGAACTATGGTGTTCTGGGTGTTGGTGTTATATGAACATGTTGATCATGTTAAAATCTATTTAAGAGCAGCTTCATTCTCAGATTGTTGGAGGGGGAAGATCTAGAGTTCAACCCTGATTGCTGTCAGTAAGGGGCAGCAAAGATAAAACATAAAGGCTGTCAGTAAAAAAGAAGTTGGAGTCAGTTCATGTTAGATTGTGAGGCTTGCCATTTCTCACATGCTGGGGGATGAGATTGTCTGAAAAACTGAACCTAGATAGCTAATACTTTATCTGAAATATGGTGAGAGTTTATTTGGAAAGCTAAGTGTCTCATAAATTTCTAAGATATGTAAGGTCACTAGATTTTCAGTATGTCCACCCAGTTCTACACCCTCTATTCATTTGATTAATTTTTTGAAGAGTGGATTCCAAAATCCTAAATCTGACTTTCTGTGACTTTGGGTTGCTTATAGTTTTGTCTTTTTTTTTTTCCCCCTCCAGGCACCAGAGTCTTACAAGAACGTGACTGATGTGGTTAACACTTGCCATGAAGCTGGCATCAGCAAGAAAGCCATTAAACTGAGACCTATTGCTGTTATAAAAGGTTAGGAACTGACAGGGCAATAGAAATGCACCAATGTTTCCAGGCCTTACAGAAAAACCTGACTAGAACCGTCATCTTCCCGCACCTTTTGGACTCTGTAGGATGCTCAAATATCCCATTCCTATTCTGGAAACACAACAGTTGAGGGTACACCTATTTTCAACCACTCCTAGGCATAATTGGTGCCCTCCCCTCCCTCTCCTTGTTACATGGCGTTCTTTTCTTGTGAGGAAAGGGCAAAGAAATAAGTAAGTTTTGGTTTTCTATGCAGTCCCTCCCCCATTTGCCTGGTGATTCCTCAGGCAGAACTTCAGACTTGCCTGAGTTGTCACTAATTGCTGTGCTGAAAGACCACCTTCATCAGTGAAGATGAACCATACCTGCCATATCCACACCTGAGTGGCTGGAGCTCTTTCTGCACATGGAAGCACTCTCATAGACAGGGTATAGCACTTTGGGCAGAAGCTGCCCTGTTTGCAGATACCTTTATGCATAGTCTATATTGTTGTGTGTTTTGTGGCAACTGGGTAAGAAATCTGGAGTTGGGAATGTTCTCTCACTTGGGCTGAGAGGGGCTAGTTAGGCTTGAGGCACAGTCTTACCCCAGCCTCTCCCCCTTAGCACAGTGCCTGGAATACTTGGATCAGGACAAGTAGGTGTTCCACAGTCTTTTGGAAAAGCTAGTAGGACCGAGTATGTTCCTTGAGAGGTTTTGTTTGCCCAGTAAAAGTTGTATCTTAAAGATGTGCTAATCCAACATTTTGCAAGGCTCTAGGCATGTAAAAGTTGGGTTGGATGATGCTGCTCACTGTGTCCCACAGCTGTGGGTTAAGGGAGCCCAGTTGTAGGATCAGGCCCAATATGATGTAACTTACAGTGTTTCTTTTGCATTCATTAGCCAAGACTGGAGGGGAGGCTGACCATCCCCACTGGACCATTTTGGGGATTACAAATAAAATGGGAAGATGGGCACAGCAGTGGATCTGTGTGGTGTTTATTCTGTGGCTAAAATGATGCCTGCTTTTAAGTGTATATACAAGCTTGACACCCATCACATTTTGCATCTTCAGATGATTGCTCTTGCAAAGGAATGTGCAGATGGCAGAACTTCTTGCAGGATATGAGGAATGGCAGTGTGGTGCTGTTTTCTCAACTTGGCTGTGACGGGAGGGTGACAGCTACGACTTGTCTTTCTCGGGCCTGCTGAGCCTGCCTCCCTGGACTGGGGATGCTGCCTGCCTGTAAGGCTGTATTCCAGCACAAGGGGGCGGCTGGAGGGAAATAAAACCCCAAAGCAGGAATGGAGCCCTGCCAAGGACTCTTGTAAAGGTAGCAGATAGTGATTGATGGACTTGAGTGCCTTTTGATGAAACATCCCTTTAAGCTTAGGATCTTAGGAGGCATAACAGCATTTCCCTGTCATAATCACTTTATTCTCGCTGGTTTCTTAGTTTCAAATAATGTGTTTGTGCGGGTTCAGAAGCAGCACACGCACTTACTGCTTTGAGTTCTTGTGGGTCTGACTTTACAGGCAATTTCTTGTTTTCCCCTGCTTTCTCCAGTGGAACAGTTCCAGACTGCTGTTTCAGAGGTCTGAGACACACTTGCTGAATTGAAAATAAAAACCATTTCACCTAGAAATGTGAATTAGCCTCCAATGACTGAAAGACAAATTGTTGGTCTCAAATCCTCTGAAGAAGTGTATGTTCCATGCAGAAGTTTCTGTAAATATTTCAGCCTCTCTGATGTGGAATATAAGGGAACCTTTAAAAAATTCACATTTAAAAATAAGAAGCATTTCACAAACACAGTTCTTTCAACTTTCACCTACCTTTGCCATTAAGATACAAATTAAGTTTTTTACAAGCAGAAATCACGAGTAGCATGGAGGTGTCATATGGATGTATGCCTTAAGCCCTCTGATCATCAGGGTTTGTGCACTAGCACTCAAGACTGCAAGAAGCCTTGAATGAATTTTAATTTCCTGTAGCAAAGCTATTACTAGTTTTGGTTTGCATTGTGCTGTATAGAGTGCTAGTTTTCTAACCACCTAAAAAAGTAAGGAAAAACGTAAGATGTCTTATGGTTCTTTGTTTGAACATGGATTTTTTTTTCTAATTCAGGTCTGTCTTTTCATCAGATAAGGCTGTCCACCAACTTGCTTATTATTCTGCCTTTCAAGAAATTAATTATAAGAAGTGTTAGTAGGAAAGGCACACATTACAATTCATGCGCTGAGATTCCTGTGCAGGTGGATCTGCAGGAGCATTTTAGCAACACTAAAACCCCAGTGTGGTTATTGAACCATCTGTGCTTCCATGGAAGGTTCCTGAGAACTCAGAAGCATCTGTTAATGTATGATGTACTTTCCTCCCCAAAAGACTAAAAAAGTTTTGGTGAATGACTGTTAGGTTGTTTTTTCCTTGGGACACCACAGTCAGGAGATCTGGTCTATATCACACCCCTGGAGCTGCTGCACAGCTCTGTCCAAACATAGGCACTTGCCTGTTCTGTGGCTAAGTGTAGTTTCAGTCATCTGATCTGCAGCAGAAGGTTTATTGGACTTGAGGCTTGCACAGGGTGTCTGCATCGTCTGCCTCCAGCCAGCACAAAGCACCAAACCAAACCAAACCAGTCTTGGGGTGCAGGCTTGTTTTTAGTAAGAACAAATAGTTCTCTGCATTCATCTTAGTCTCTGCTTGACGAGATGGTTTAACCTACAGACTGGAATTGCCAAAACAGAACTACTGCCTCTGGGAAGTAGAAGTTATCTGTGGTGGTGGTTTCCATGGTACCCTGCTCCTCTCTGTGCTCACAGAACTGACTGCAGGGACTGGTGCTGGGCAGCCACAGTTGAACACAAGTGAGAGCTTCTCTTGCCAGGAACTGACTGCTCGGGGTGTGCTCAGGGGCTTGTGCAGGTGCTGTTCCCATCATGGTTAGCACAGCGGTAAATAGCAAACTGAAAAGCACTTTGTTGCTGTTGGGCAACTCTTTCAGAAAGCCCTCTAAAAGCACCCCCGTGGTGGGAGTGCTGCACTTGGCCCCTGGGCTGGGTGATACCCCTGAGGAGGCAGTTCCTCTCAGCAGTGTGACAAGTGGGGGTACCTGTGTTTCATTAGTCATAGCAGAGGGTAGAGCTAGGATATAGCTGATGGCCACCTTCAGGTCCTTGACTTGGCTACACTTCATGTACTCCAGGTGCCTAACTCAACCTTTCCCAAGGGAAACCAGGTCCCAGCAAGGTAAGTGCCTGCTGTGCTATCTGCTGTGGTAGCAGCGGATGGCTGTTACCCACTGTTTGGGAGCCCGGTGTCCCAGATGGATCACACTTACCACCATCATAAGTCTCTTGGGACCTCTTTTCCCTCTGCTCTTAAGTTTCATTCCTGGCTTTAAATGCAGCTCCTACTTTCTCCTACGCTGGTGGTCCCAGGCTGGTGTTCTGGCCCAGGAGGAACAAGTGATCTCTGACATATCTCTGGCACAGGCACCCCCACTCTCTGCTCTCCTTTGTTCCTCTCAAACATAAACACACTTAACTGGCCTCTTCTTTTCTCCCTCCCGCCCCCCCCAGCCTTCAAAGCGATCAAACAAAGCAATATCCCTCCCGCATCGTGTGCCAACACGCTCCTCGCTTGTAGAAGGAAGCTTCAATGAAGCAGCAGGCCCTGCCTGTACCTGGCATTTGCTTTGCTCTCTTGAGCCCTGTCCTAGCCTGAGGAGGTCTGGATCACCACCACCTCTGGTTTCTGCCTGGAAGGGTGGCAGAGGGAGGTGTACAGTGGAAAAACAGGAGATCTACAGGTCCCCAGCCAGGGTGATACTGGACGCAGGTGCTTTGTCCCTTGCATGGTGGGAGGGAGACGAAGATGGTAACCTCCTGGCACTCAGAAAATGCCTTAATCATGTGGTTTCTGATGGACCTTTTGTTTTCCATGGCAACATGTAACAGAAGGGTGGATGGGGGTAATGCCGAGCGCCGTGTGAGCACATCCCTGTCTTACTGCACCCTTGTTCCCAAACCTCAGAACACTGCTTCAGGTCATGTTGTATATATAAATTCAGAAACCAAAATAATCACTAGTCTTAATTGCAGAGAGTGCAGCCGGGAAGGGGAAATGGAGTCATCTGCCAGCACTTAATCTAACATTTACTAGCTTAGGAAAAGACACGCAGGGGTTGGGCTGCCCTCGCATGCTGAGGTGTTTGAGTCAGCCTGGTGCTGGAGTCTATTCCTAAAAGGAAGAGAGGTGTTATTCCCCCCACTTTCTCACCCCACCTACAGCCAGAAAGCACCCTGCTGTCTGCTTAGGCTTATGTTTACCTGGCAAGTGGTTGGAAGGGGAGAAAACGTTTTCCTCCTTACTCTCCTTCCTCAGTGCCTGAGGAAACTGAGACACTGACTCCTTTTCTTCCCCCTTTTTTGCTTCTGGGAAGTGTGGAGGGAGCACAGACTCTTTCCCTCTGTTCTCAGCTGTAGTGAGCCTGCAGGAAGTTGGGTACATCAGGCTTTTTGCTTTTCCCTGTTAAACACCAATCTGGGGGGACCTGTTCCCCTGCCATGTGTCAGGAGGGGAAGTGGAAATAGATGGGGAGGGGGCTGCCCCCGGGCACCCAAGGGGTAGGAGGGTGGCAGTTCCCACAGGGAAACATGTGGTGGTGAGTGTGTGCGCAATAAGGTCCAAGCCGTGATGCATTCGAGCAGCAGCCTAAATACTTGAGTCCATTAAGTGGTGGGAGGTTACCTAACCTGAGTGCCCTCATAGGGAAGAGCTCTCCAGGGAGAACAGCAGCCTGCTGGTGGCCGTGAATAGGCATACTCAGGGATAAGACAATAGGGGTTTATGGCAAAATTTAGGGGGAAAAGGAGACAAAAAGTAATCAAATACAATAGTTGAAATAATGGAGAGAGATCTGCATATCTAAACCCTGCCTATCCTTCAGTGTACAAGGGATTGCGTACAGCTTGGCCTTAGCTTCTATGTCAGCATGAGCACCCAGGCATGCTTCTGCCCCAAATTGTTGGTGTTTGCCCCCAGGACATAGAGAAGGATATAGACCAGCCATCAGAACCTCTCTGGGCCTTGAGGGCAGTGACATCCCCATGTGGTCAGCAACCATGAGCCCTTCAGGTTACAGCAACTGGATCTCGGGCTACCAGTGCTGTGCTTTGTTTGATTCTGTTCAGTCCTTAGGTACCAGAAGACTACTGCCAGGCTGTACTGCCTAAAAATATTAAAATTCCATAACTCTGCACTCTTTGTGTACAAGGGAAATGTGGGTTTCCCAGCTGGAGGAATGCCTTGCCAATAAATCACCTGGTTACCCAGCTCTTCACTTTTAAGAATTGTAACCTTTTTGTGCTTTTAATCTTAAAACAAACAGATGCAAAATGATTGTCTTATTTTTGACTAAAGCTTATTATTTTCGGGCTTTAAATTTGTGGCTTCCACTGTTTCCCTGCCAAATCCATAACCACTTCTTGGATGAGGAAGAAAAAAGTGTTGCTGCAAATAATTTTTTTCCTGGAAGGTAAAAACAGTGTAATAACAGTGTAGCTGTTTATAAAGGAATTTTCTCCATTCACCTCTTGTAGGAGTGTTTTTGTCAGGCAGGTACAGAGAGGGCTGCGACAAGCATTTTTGCCTCTATTTTGAACATCTGTGTATTTTGAGTCTAGCCCAGAAAGAATTTTGTCCATCTTCTTCCTGACATAAGTTGTGTGTGTCTGCAGGGCTGGAATCCCCCTGTGCTGTGAAGACTGAGCCCTGTGGAGGAAAGGGAACCTCTCCATCTGTGGAAAGCCCTTTGCTCAGTCTAGGATGCTGGGCTGTGCTGGCAGGAGAGTACCTTTTGGTGCAGGCAGTGCTGTGCAGGCAGCCCTGTGTGCTCTCCGCCCCCAGCAGCCCCAGTGGGCACCTCCATGGCACAGAAACCCTCCCCAGGGAAGGGTCTCAGAGGGACTGCAGTGCCCATAAGGCAGCTGGTCAGGCCTCAGAGGGGTGAGCAGGGAGGGAGAACCCTGCTCACGGGAGCATGGTGTGGCAGGAGCTACATGGTGCCCTGGAGAGGGGATGTCTCTCCTGTTCCCTGCTTCAGTCTTGTGGCTATGGGGTGACCTGGGCAAGGCCTTCACAAATCCCGTTAAGCTAGTTCAGGAGACACACAGACTGCTGGATGCTATTCCTGCCAGACCCCACGAGTTCTTCCATTAATGGTCAGTGGATGAGGCAGGAGTTTTATCTTGACTGAGAAACATGAAGCCATGTTTGTGAGACAAATGTTTCCTTGTCACTCAGGCAGAAAGTGAAACTATTTGATGATTATCAATAGCAGCCATAAGCACCATTGCTGTGTCCTTTCCTCTCTGCTTCTCTGGCAGAAAGTGAATCCTCCATCACAGACTGGTTCCAGGAAGGTAAATTTCAGCTTAAGGCAGAGGCATTCAGGTGCTTTCAGCACTCAGCCACCACAGACCTCTCCAGCCTTTATCAAATTACTTCATCTTCCAATGTCTTGGTGCCCTATCTGCAAACACAAAAATCACTTCCTTTAATCTCACTTTTCATCAGCCTTTCCTATTTAAATATGAATCTGTGATTCAGGGATCATTTGCTTCTACACCTACAAGTACTGCTGATCACAGCAGTACCTCTCTGTGAAACATGGTCTGGGCTGTCCCATGCTCAGTGCCAGTCCTGCATGTGTGCCCTAGCCCTGCATGCTGTTTCCTTCTGTGGCTTCTGGTGCTTCTGGAGGAATGGGTTCATTCCTGTCACGATCTAAACTGAAAGGAAAGCTTGTAAGCTGTTCAGAGTTTAAAATAGGCACTGCAATACTTAGAATAATTTTTTGTAGTCTTCTGGCTAGAAAGCAGAGCCTCAGAGCCAGATCCTCACCTTGAGTTCAGTGTCAGTGTTCATGTGAAGTGCTAAGCATGCCACCTTGCTTTTGCTATCTGCACGTGTTAATGTGCTAAGGCACAGAAATTGAGAGCATCAGGTCGGCTGTCAGAGTGGACGAGGGAAAGGGACAGTGTTTAACTGATTCAGTCAGGAAACACTCAGCAATGCATGTCACCATGTGAGGTTTCCTTTCACTTTAGACTTCACACTCCTACTTGAAGGACTCCAAATATCAGGACATCAACCCAAAATGCCACACATCAGAGAAGAAAACATTTAAGGGAGGGGTGTCTTTGATTCCACAGTGAAAACAAAATAAAACAAAACCAAAACCCTTATAGATCAACCAGAAATTATTTTCTTCTCCAGCTACTCATGTTTGCCACAGACACATTAATATTATGCCATAAGGACTGAAGAGCCACAAGGCCTCCCAAGCCCTGAGTCAGCCCCCCTGTGAGGCCAAGAAGCCATCTCTGCAGCACACAGGGCCCCTTGTGACAGTGTACCCTCAGCTCTGCCCTCTCCACCTGCACCCACCATCCTCCCCAGCCTCCATGGCACCACCAGGGATGAAAGGCTGGAGTCAGTTTGTTTTGTGTTCAACCTGCCTTTCACAGCGCCTGGTGGACCCATCTCCCCCCTCCCCATCTTTGGTGACTCAACCAAAGAATTTTAATCTCTGTGGTCTGTAGTTGTAAACTGTAATACCAATGGAGCAGGGCTTATTTATCCTGAAGCCATGAAACTTGTCAGAAGAAATTGATACACACTAGTGAGGGGGAAAAAGTGCTGGTGGGGAGGATTTCGCTCAAGACGGCACTTCAAATGGAAATGTCCCCTTTTGAAGTGGATATCTTCTTCATCCCTACACCTTTCTTTTCTGTTAGGCTGCGGGAGCGAGGGCTTGCAGGGTCTGTTCTCAGGAGGGTTGGCTCCTGCTGTGGCTCTTGTCTGCAGAAGGTTTCCATCAGCTGGCTGTAGGTGTCCACACCGGTCATGGGAGCCCTGGAGAAATGGTGGCTTGGGGTGAAGGGGCTCCTCCAGCCCGGTTTGGGAAGCACCTCAGCCACTGCCCTCCTGCCCCAGGTCTGCAAGCTGGGAGCTCTCCACACCTGATCAGCACTGGGCACAGGGGCCACATAAACACTCCGCCTATCCTAGGCACTTCAGAACAAATCACAGAGTCTTTCCCTTCCTTCAAAGACTTCTGAAGCCTAAAAGAAATAGATCAAACATGTAAATCTCAACTGGGATTAATTATACTTTTTCAACTGGAGGGGGAAGGAAAAAAAGCCATTATGGGTTGTCTGCATTAACTATGCCTATGGGGGTGATTTTTTGTCTTTGCATGTGATGATACTCCATGAGATAACAGGTCTGGTTCCACCAGATCACTGGAAAAGCCTTAGAGGCTTCAGGAAACTGAAAATGTGTTTCAGCAGGAGGCAGACAAGGAGAAGAGAAGTGTCGGCATTGCTTCCTTGGAGCACTGGAGGAGCCTTTGTTGAGTGGCTGGAGGCTACTTCTCAGCTCATGGATTTCAAACAGGTATAATTATCACTTGGATAGGGTTCAGGACACAGAGGGAGCTGCCAGATCTTTCATAAGGGGGTGGGTTTGTCCCACTGAATCTAGGACAAAAAAAAATAAAGAAAGGAGGGATATGATTTAACCATGTAAGTGTTGTCTCACATCCATAATGTGCCAGGTAGAATATACTCCTAGTTCTATCTGATAGCCTGGCTTATGCACACTTTCCCTTTGGAGCACATGTTGTAATATTTGTATATATACAACCTGGTTGAAACAAAGAGGTACTGGAAATTTCTCTACAAAACCTATTCTCCAAAGAGCTCCATCTCAAGGAATGTCAGTATAAATTAGCACCTGATATTCCAGGAATCTCACCAACTCTCCAGAGCTTTTGAGCTTTTTTTACTCTGCCCTACAAACTACCTTTGCTTGCACCTCTCCAAGTAAATTTTCACTAAGTCCAATGAATTTCCAAATACACTTTGCATGGTGTGAATGCCTTAAACCTTCAGATCTGCCAAGTTCCTTTCCTAATTGTTGCAATCAAGTCACTGTCAATATTTGTGCACACTCTTGTGGACTTTGTTCTCTGATTAAAAGTTAGGGCTAGCTGAAAAGAAGGGAATGCTTTCAGGAAAAAAATAAAACCAAAGTTTCCTCTGCTTCATGGGCATGGCATATATGGGCATATATTCTTACAGTATTTCCAATTATATCATATCAGACTTGGTTTTTTTTTCAGAATTATTTACAGAATAAAAATTTTTCTGTCAGTAAAACCTATTTCATATATACAATAAAATACAATACATCATCCTGATGATTCCTGGACACAGGCTGTTGCTGCTGCCATTGTCACATCTAAGTGACATGTTATACCAAGACACTGAAACCAGATGCCCCTCTGCCCTGCCCCATGCTCCAAGGCTCTGATCTACAAACCTTGGTGCCTGCTGTAGTAGGTGCACTGTGGCATTTGCCCCATGCATGTCTGTGTCCATACTTGCATGCCAGGCTTGATAACTAAACTCTTACTTTACCTCTTGCAATTAAGAACCATGTAGAAAACTCACCAGTGACTTTCCTGCCTGCTCTGCATGATGCCATACTGGCTGTGTTGCTTTCACCTAATTCTCACTCTGCATGACCATCTCCTGCCCAGACACACCTTCTGATTCCCATCACTCCACATATGCAAGGTTTTGTGGGGATTACTAGGTGATGAAATTACCTAAACTGTGACTTTTTCACTAAAGGTGCAAATGTGAACCGTACTCTTTAAGACAGTGACCTCAGCAAAATTCCAGTAAAGTTTGAAGAAAGTAACCAATGCTAAATAAGTTTACTAAAAATAAGTTTTAAAATGTTTAAATGCAACATGTTTTTCTATTTCAGAGCAAATTAATTTATCTCTGAAAGCACTGACCACTTGTACTACAGAGCAATCCAGCCATCACGTGGCAATGGCACTGTCACTGTTTTGTCCTTTCAACACAAGCTCCCCCAACACACGCAGCTCCAACTTGGCGCCCTCATGAAATTTGTTGTTAGTAAAAATCAAACCAGCTGGTAACTGAATGAGCTTCTCAGATAGGATAATATAAACACCATTTAATAACCTTATGCTTTATGGGGTTGTTAATGTAAATGGAAATTTTAAAGCTTTAATAGCGCTGCAAAATGCAAAGCTATGGAGCACGCTGCACATAAACAGAGACAAATGCCTTGCATTTTTACAGCTTGTCATGCTGTAGGTGCTCAGCCTTGATCTGTCCTAACAGGCTCCTTGGGATGTGGCACCACTATTTGCATGAGGCATTGCCCCTGTGAACTGGGAGTGCAGCAATATCCAGGTGTGTTGGGAGCAAACTGCTGGGCTCAGGGCACTAAGGGAGTAGTGGAACTGGGCAGGGCTTTTCATGGCTTTTTGCCTGCCTTCAGCACTGATTTGTACTAGGGAGCAGTGAGGCGCTCACAGCAAGGAGGATGCCAGTGGCATCATTGTCATGACAGACTGGCAGAGAGATTTATTTGCTCCTGCCACCGTCAGAATAGAATAGAATAGAATAGAATAGAATAGAATAGAATAGAATAGAATAGAATAGAATAGAATAGAATAGAATAGAATAGAATAGAATAGAATAGAATAGAATAGAATAGAATAGAATAGAATAGAATAGAATAGAATAGCTGCAGACGCCAGCTCTGCAATACCAGAGGTGGGTAATGTGCAAGGGCAGATTTATCTATGAGCACAGGGGACTCAGGTGCTTCCAGTCATTCAGGGGACAAGCAGCCCAATGAGTTCCCAGCAGCACCACAACTGCAATGAGCTCCTGGTAAAGTGTCACAGGATCAGTCTAGTGGTATTTTCCAGTGAGATGGGGCAGGATGTACTGGTGTTCCCAGCATAGAGGCAAGAGGTCAGCCATGGTGTTGTTGAAACAGAGGCAAAACCTAGGGCTGAAGTAATATGGGTTTATCACTTGGCTCCTGACAGCAGGTGAGCCAAGCACTGTAATCTTCCCCTCCATTCTCGTTACAGCACAGCTTGCTCACAACTGCTCAGCACTTTGATAAGAAATATGCTTGGAGGTATTTTGCAATGATTAACAAGAAAAGATGAACAAGAAGCGATGATAGGCAAATAAATGTGGTATGTCTGAGGTTCAGGCAGGTAGACCCACAGTCATGCAAATGCTGTGGTGTCAGCCATTTTTGTACAATGGCTGGTGGTAAAATCATATTGCCTTTTCTTCTGTGATATGGGTTGGGCTATCTTTTGTATTTAAAATTCTGCTTATTGAGCAGCTCCCTGCTCACTTCCCACTCAACTGCTATGAGGCAGGTCCATCTGTATCAAGGGCTGCATGTAGTGTTATCAGCAGAGAGGCAGTAGCAAGAAAAGACGCTAAAATGACGAGAAGGAGACAAAACAGCCAGGACATGTTCCTATAACCTTGCCTCTATAGCAATAGCCAGAGCTACAAGGTCAGACAGGTGGGAAGAGAGGAAACCAACAGCCATCGACAGCAAATGGCAAAATGTAAAGAAAGTGGGCATTTTCACCATGATGTAGACCTATATCCACTCTGTGAAAAACACTAGCAGCAGGGAACAGCCTTTCCTATAGTGCTCAGCTTGGTGAGGCTTTCCATCATGGCCAGTGGAGTGTGCCTGGTATACAGCTCTGATTCCTCTTTCTAGGGGATGTGTTACTGTGTTGGAGTGAATGTTCATGCTACAGACTTTGCCCATTTCCCTCACTCCCATTCAGACAGACAGTGCTCTCCCTCTCCCCTGTGATGCCCAGCACAGTGGGACCAGCACTTACAACTCCTAGTGTGGAGGAGGGAGGCAGAGCAGTGACAAAGATGTAATTCATCATTTAGGGGAGAGGTTTCCTGTGCTTAGCTTTTACCCATGCTCCAAACTCCTTGTCTCAGCTCTCATCATGGTGCCAGGCTTCTCCTACTCTTCCCACTATTCCGTTTTTTTCTGTCAGGATTCAGGCTCATCCTGCAGTTCAGCCCCAGCCTGTTGCACCTCTTAGTTCTGCTTTGTGACAGATGTATCCCCGTGAGGGTTGCCAGAAGTGAGCAAAGCCTCAAGAGGCAAAGCTGAGTCCCGAGTCCTCCCTTTGGCACCTGTGGGCCAAAAGTGCCAAATGCAAAACCAGCCGGAACAGGGGAAAGGGGCAGGACCACACCTTCCTCCCAGCAGAGGACAGTAAATATGCCAAGAGAAGGAGGAAAGCACTTTAAATGGTGGAAAACACCCAAATTGGTTGATAGTGGAGCCAGGGGGGGAATCTTGCCTCTCTTCAGCTCTGCCTATGCCTCCCTCTAAGTACCGGTCTATAAGAGTCACTGCTTTGCTTGCTCTCATTTCTGGAATGCAAAATCTCACAGGCTTTTTATATCTCCACAGGATTTGCCTGCAAACATAGTAACTAAGTTTTGAGTGGGGTTTTTTGTTTGGTTTGGTTTTTTTGTTTTTGTTGGAATTTTTCCCCTGGAATTAATCTTTCCCAAAGGTGTCATATCAAATTTGTTGCTGTTTCTTTTGTTTCATCCATACAGCTGATACAATATCAAACTGTGCTGCACTTCAAAAACCCTTTCTTGTCTCTCTCTCCTCTGCCATCCTTATTCCTTTTCCCATGCACAAACCCTGTGACACACACTCCTGTATTTGTACATCTGGCTTATTTAGTTTATACATTACACGGTTTATTATTGGTTTCATTCATTAAGCACCAGCGAGTTTTAACGCCTCTGGGTGTGAGAACACGTCACCGCCGCATAAGTGATCCCTTGGGATAAACCCTCTGCAGCTGAGTTTGGGACTTCTTTGGTGCTTTTTACATTTAAAAACCTACAACAAGAGAGCAGCCTAGTATAGCATAATGCTGACAGTAAAGTGAATACATGAAAAGGTGAAAATTCCATTTATTTGTAACTACTTGTTCTCTTTGTGATCTCAGTGTAGATAGAAGAGATTGGTTAGGATTCAGTGCTGATGGCTTACAACCCTGGAACACAAAAATGTGCTATATATACCCAGAACCACACCATATCGAAAGAAAATCAAGGGGACAATTAAGGTGCCTTGTGAGCACCACAGCAAATGCAGCTTGGCTTGGTTTTGTACCATATGTGCTTCCAGGCTTCACTGCCCACTACCTGCCCCACATTTTCAACCTCTCAGCCTCCCACAGACCATTTATTCCGTTTCCCCCTCCCAAATCAAAAAAATCCCTCAAAACACTCATTTTTTCATCCCTGGCCCCAGAAGAACAGGCAAGGGGCAGTGCAAGGCACACGTGCCTGCTGATGGCTGGCCGGTGCCCATGGGCTGGCTGACCGTTGTGTGGGTCAAACTGAAAAGACAAGTCAGTGCCAGCTTTGCCCTTTGTAAGGACTACACATTGGCATATTTTTCTACACTGGTGCCACCAGTGTTCATGGAATATGTAGGACTTTCTTGTCTTTGAGACCTCTACCTCCAGCCATATTTGAAGTGAGCCAAGGGGACTCCAAAATTTTCAAGGGGGCCTTCACTCCCCTGGTTTGTTCCCTCAGCAAGGGCAACTTGAAGAACTTTTCCATTGCTCTGTTAGTGGGTATATTCACAGTAAGGTAGAAAAATAAGTGTAAGAATCATGTGGGAAATACACAAGTAAGCTTTTATAGTGGATTTTACTCACAAGCACACCTTCAGGTTGATGGAGAAAGGTGCTTATCTTGTGTTTAAAGAGCTTCCAGATCTACAGCGGGAAGACCTCACAGAAGAACTTGATGCAGCTGCAGTCTTGCCATGGTGCTGCTCTCCATTTGTCTAGAACAAATTTCTCTCTTTCTCTATAGCAATTTATCTAGATGCTGAAGGTTACTGGGGAAAAGCACCCACTGAAGTTATATTTGTTGAGACTCTGTTTTGGAGACTTACTAAGACCTTGCTCATTTATAGCAATTAACCCCAGCAGGGCTCTCCTGTTGGTACCACTTGAGAATCTCTCTTCAAAATGTTTTGGATCTTGTTTTGCCTCCTGCCTAAGCATACTGGAGAACATGTTTTCAAAGATAGTTTTTTTGTCTTTTGTTTGTTTGTTTGTTTGTGGTTTTTGTTTGTTTGTTTGGGGTTTTTTTGTGTTTGTACCCTATACATTTATTCCAGTGAGATAAACTGGCCCTGATTGCTTTACTGTCTGAACATAATTTTTCTATAGTGCCTTCTGGTTTTCTTTGGCCACATTATTGACACTGGGTAATATAACATGAAAGGATTGTGGATGGGCTTTTACAAAGAAATCAGCTAAATAGCTATTAGAGGATTAAAAGCAATCCCATGGCCAGGATTACACATCTTTAAAATGCTGATAATATCAAGAAGCAAATGGATTTGCAATTTAATGGCAGAAGAGGGAAGACTTTCAGATGTCTGCTTTTTTTCACATTTGATAGAAAGATTAAAGTGTCTGCATTTGGTGTACAAGAGATGGATAAAGCTGTAGCATGGTTGTCTACAGATATCAGTGTTCACCTTTCTTGTAAACAGTAATTGTTCCACATGGAGAGATTTCTTCTGGTCAACATTTTTATTAAATCTTTAATTTTCATGGTGACGAGTTGGATCATTGTCTGTTTTAAAAGTCTGATAATGATACACTTTAGAAGCTTTGAAGAAAACCTTTGTCTAGACAGATACATCCATCTTAATAAAGCTTCTGAAATGCGGCATTCACTTTAAACCTTTGTTGATGCCTGTAGGAAGCACTGATCCATATTTGGGAAATCTTGTTTTCTACTTCCTTGTGCTAAAATTGTGCAAGAGGTTTGCGTGACAACAGGAACTATGATAAATAAAAAAGTACAACTTTCCTCAGGAGACTGGTTCAATCTGTGACAGATTTTTCCCACAGAAAGAATTTCCTTTTCATCCAGAAATTAATTTCCCTATAAAATTTAATTAAATACATGTGATATTCTGGTTTTTGCATCTTCAACACTGAGGTTGAATTGGGAAGTATTTTAAGGACAACCCCAGACCTGTTAAGATGTATAAACTAAAAAAAAAAAAAAAAAGTAGCTACAGTTGAAATGTAGACTTTCAACCAGTCTCCTTGACTAGCGGTCCAGAGGGCTTTTCCAGAATATTTCACAAAATCCAGGTTGCAGTATTCTGGCTGCAGAATATTAAGGATATGCAACAAATAAAGCAGTCCCATGTAGTTGTATAACAGATCCACCTGTGCCTCACATGGAGAAGAGACACCCTAGTGCAGTGACAGCCCAGCACAGGGCCAGGGGTGGGATTCTTTCCACTCCCTTCGACTCCCGTTGAGGAACATTCCACACGGGAGATGGAGCTGAAAGGGAGCAGAGTCATGGCCTAGTCCACTTCTCCAGCCAGGTGACCATGGAAAAGGTGGCACACTGCACCATCTCTCCAATATTTGGGAACCAGAGGATTGAGGCTCCTGGATATTTCTCTGTAGGGGCCAAACCTCTGGGAGAACATTCTGATGTAAAAATTTATTTGTAGCATTATCTGATATATCCTGTCCCCAAAGCTACAGTCATTTTGGCAATTTTTATTTTTAGTTGTTTGATTTGATTCGCCTATTTATTGTCATTCTATGTATATTAACTGCTTTTCGTTTTCAGAGTGCTTTCCAAACAGCTGTTTCACAGAATTTGCCTCTGGTACTCTGAGGAAGAGTATGTTTTTCATAGATAACAAAGATTTAATCTCTGCTTTGGGGGAGAAATTCAATTCAGAATTACTGACAATATCACTTTTTTTCAGAAATCTCAAAACTGAGTCAGAAGGAGAGAAAGGTTGAATCTCTTGTCAGAGATACCAAGGGAAAGAAAAAAAGCCAGAAGGCTGTGGAACCCAATCACACATTTGGACCTCTACTTTGCCATCCTCTCCTTTCTGAACTGCCCTGGTAACTAGACCTCCACATTTTTGAGTCTTGGAAATAACCTCTGCAAAAAGTAACAGCCTTAGAAAAACAAAGTAGTCATCAGAAAAGGGAACTGGATACCACGTAAAGAATAAAGTAAACACCTGTAACTGCCATGAACAAAGTGTGCAACTATTAAGAGTAGTCTTCTAGAAAGCAGTATTTTTACACTAAATAATTTTTATTAGATGCCCACAATGCAAACCCGCTCTTTGTCTAGATCTAAAAATCTAGATTAAAAATTTAGTCACATAGGCAGCAGTTCATATTTGCTTCCTCTCCATTGTCTCTATTTTTTTCATGAAAATATATTGCTCCTGAAGCCAGCACAGGCCCTTTTGTTATTAATTGAAAATTAAAAAGACACAGCCAGGATTAATTGCATCTTTTATTTAAATGAAATTCATGGACACATTTTGAGGTATTTGATCAGTATTTGTTCTTACTTATACACAAGTATTTTTTCAGGTGTTCAGTCAGCATGACATGAAGGAAAGACAAAAAGATACAAAACCATTTCATCGACACGAGGCTGAAAAACCAGAAGTTGAAAGATCTGTGGAAAGCACATGGGAGAGAGGTTTACCCCATATTCAGAATGGTATTTAAGCATAGAGCTAGACAGTTTTGAAATCTGGCTTTGGAGAAAGGAAGATTTTAGAGCAATTTGATGATAAATTCTCATTTTAAGTAGATGCAGTCCAAATTAAAGGTATTCAATAATTTTAAGATATTAATTTTAAAAGATGTATTCTTTGAAAAAGTAATGCAATATTCTAAAGAAAAGGAGAAATACCTACATTTTCATGCAGATGTAAACTGATATATTCAACATTTCCCTTTTTGTACACACAAGTGTCTAACCACCACAGATTATATTTCTAAGTATACAATTTCTGACCTGACAAAAAGACACAATCAAGACTATTTTGTCCATGAACTCAGATTTCTGAAAAGTAGGAAAAAGGCTGGCAATATTTTTTCGGTATCACAAATGAAGCTTTGCTTTTGAAGGTGCAGTTTTGCAGAACTCTGTTTCCCTCTTCCTGCATGGACTAGCATGAAAGTGTCCAACGTTTTTTTTCCTGAAAATTATCCTCAGAATAATCACCAAATACCCACTGTCCAATGTATTAGCTGCTTCTTTCACTCTAGAAGATGCTGTAAAAGAAATTATTTCCCAAATATAGCCTTATTTTTTATTTTAAAAAATATCATTTCAGAAAGAGAAGTATTTCTGTGAATTTTCTAAACAATTTAGGGAAAGAAATTTAATCTAAATCTTACCTTTCCTAGTCCAAGTGTTTGCAATTCAGTGCATCTCAGGTTAGCAGTCAGGAAAAAACAGACAATAAAACTTACAGAGCAGGAGAAAGGTGAGAGGAATTTCCTGAAATGGATTTATCTGGTTTTGCTGTCTTGATTGAAAAGCAAAAGAAAATACAACAGAATAAAACCTGACTGAAAAGTTTTACAGTCCAAAGGAAGCCTAATAACACAGCTGAAGAATCCTGAGAGATATGTTTGCTTACAAATCATGTCTAAGTTTTGTCCAGTAACCACTAAAAGACCTTTGACAGAACGAAAATACCTTTTTTTCTTTTTCCCTAGCTGTTTTTCCTTCCCCCGGGATTAATTTTCATCTGTAGAAAAATCTCCAGGGTTTTAACTTTTTTTCAGCTGAACTTGAAGCTTTCTGTCTCCAGAGAGGAAACCTAGCTGCCCGTCTCCTCAAATTCACTGTAGGGGGATGAAGCTGAAGAAGTTTTAGACTCTCCATCACTGTTGCATTCCCGCGGGGGACCAGGACTGGGAGCTTCCGGGAGCTCTTTGGCAGAGAGCGTTTCCTTACTGCTGGAGCCTAAGGGATGGCAGTCCAGCAAGCTCTGCAGGTGTTTGATGTAGCTTATTGCAGCTCTCAGGGTCTCCACTTTGCTGAGGCGCTTGTCAGCAAACTCCTTGGGCAGGTGCTGTCGGAGGCGGGTGTAGCCCTCGTTCACGCAGCGCACCCGCTGCCGTTCCCTCTCGTTCCTCTTCCGAATGAAGGCAGGCTCAAAGCAATAGTCATAGATGCCCATGTAGCCGGGGAGTGGGATGTAGGAGATGCGGCCTCTGTGCCCACTATAGGCTTGCTCCCAGTAAGATGGGTCCAGATGGAAGGGAACCCCAAAGGGCTCTCTCAGGGGTATGCCAGGGGGATGCATATGGCTGTTAGCCAGGGACACAGCTCCTGGAAATGCAATCCTGTTCAAGAGTCTATCGTCATCTTTGCTGCTGTCCATGCTTCCTTTTTTTTTTTTTTTTTCTCTTTCCTCACCAGTGGAATGTTAGTTCCTGAATTTGGCTTCCAACGTATTAATCCAACATTTGTGTAGGTACTCTGCCCTGCAGGCTGCTGTTTCTTCCTGTGGTGTATAAAAATTCTGATCTCAAAGCACAGCTAACCACCTATGAGGTCCACTCTGTGCCTGGAAATCAGCCCTAAGCCTTGTTGTTTTTATAGATGTAGGATGCCAGCTAATACGCAGACATGTTTTGAGGGCCATCACTCCACACTTTAAACCTTTCTTTTCCTCTGATCTTCATATTTCAAAAGATAATAAGAGGGTTCCTGTGTATTCCTTTTCTCTCCACTTGAAATTATGACCATAAGAGTTAATGCCAAACATAAATAATCTTCCAGGCTCTAAAAACTTCTCATGTATTGTAATCCATGATATCGTTTGATATAATTGTCTCCAAAAGATGGGTAATTTGCAAAGTTTACAGGGATCTTCAAAGTTTTGGCAGAACTCCTCCCTTCCAGGAACCAAGGATCTTCTGTCATCTGAAAACTACCCAAAGGCTTTTAACAATGAAATCCAAAAGACAACTGCAAGCTTTGTTGTTTCGGCTGCTCTGGTCTAACTGAAACAGCTCACAAGCAGTTTGCAAAACTTATATGTCATGTCTCTAGCTTTCTGGGGAAGCTGAGAAATCTTCAAAGGAAAGAGTGCTCTCTTGTGGTTGCAAGTCATGTCAGATCAAGAATGCAAAACGTGTAAGAGGAAAACTGCTTTCTTCGCCCTAAGAGAGGCTTTTTCAAGAAGTGTGAGTTACACAAATTGAATATAAGCATTTTCAAAAAATCTTCATTTTGAGTGTTTGAGCTCATGGTAGGAATGTTCTGGTCATCACCATGAAGCACCTGCCTCATATAAACAAATAAAAAGGTGATGCCCTGATCGCCCCCCGTTTACTATATGTTTACATAGGTATTGGCTTACCTGATGGATCCTACACTCTGCTTTAATGGAGGAGCTGAAAATCCCTCTTGACTCTGCCAGATCTGTGCTGTGTCCTCCAGTTTGCCTGCAGCTTGCCAAAAAAAAGAGGTGGATAAAAGATAAGGACTTTTAGCAGTATAAAGTCATGATGTCCTTGTCTGTGCCTTTCCTCTGAAATACCCCGTTGTGTTAGGATCTTCTGCTGCTGCAACTTGAGGGTCTTTGACTTTTCTTGTGTTGTTGTTCAAGAGCTCAATAGTTACAATTTTTTGCTGAAAACACATCTTCACAGTTAACTGAATTTCCTTTTTTAGGCCATTAACAGTTTGGGGAGTTGAACCTTTGGTGTGGGAGAGGTGTGGGAAGGGATGGACACGAAAAGGTACAGGTATGCAGGCTCTATTGCTCAAAGTGAAAGTTTCCACCCTGTTCTGTCTTTCATGCCAAACTGTCTCAGAAGCGTGAGTAACTGAAACAACATCCTCCACTCTGAGAAAAACATTTATGTCTCTGCTCAGTTAGAAACTAGCAGCAATGAGGTGAGCAGCACTTTCATGCACTTTTTGTTGTGTCTTTGCTGGCCTATTCTGCAGCTTCAAAAAACAATGGTAATCTTCAATGTATGAGGAATGTACAGGCAGACCATTTCAGATAGACGTGAGTGAGTACAATCCTGGACTCTGGTTTATGCCAGGGCCAGAATCAGCACCAAAAATGCTCAAAAGCCAGGGCAACCATCCACTTACTTTCACCTCTGTCACTAACATTACCTAGCAAGAGTTGGTGTTTGAAGCTGAAGGCTTTGCCAATGCTTTTCATGAGGGGTTGAGATCTTCTGCAGTCACAACTAAGTAACTTTCTAAGATAAGTGCCATAGCTTAGATGGAATGTGTGGGTGTGAGGTAAAAATGCCTGGGGAATGCCCCAGGGTATGCACAACTCATTTCAGATCAAATAATTGAGAGTCTTTCTGCCTTTCAGAAGTCTTTGGAAACAGATGATCAGGATGGACTTTTCAGTATCACTTGTACTATTAACTCTGTTGTCCAGAAAAAATGTTTCCAGAAATGAATACTTAAAGGAAAATAACTCCACTATAGTGCTAAGTTAGGCCAGGACTTTTAAGTTTTCTTAAAACAAAGAGGATGTTGACCTTTAAGTAAATACCTGAAGTAGGAAAAGGATATTTGATCTGTGTCATCATTACATTTAAAACACTGCTCTCTGGCAGTATTCCTGAAACATGTCTCTTGGGGATCTCAGCTGCCAGATTGTTTCACATGACCTTGCCAGCAGTCTAGCCATGTTCAAAAGGCAGGGTTATGTTTCAGTTCTGTCATGCAAATGCACTATGCCCTGCCACCAGACCTCTTTTCTGTATTTACTGTAAATGCAGGCCACCAGCACTTCCCAGAGTGTCAGAATTGCACCTGTGCTAAACAGGCATATGCTCTTCTGACAGAAAAATCCACATTGCTAATCCTTTAGAGAAAAACATGGAGAGAAGTTACAGGTAAATATTAATTGTTCATCCGAATGATTGAAGCTGATCTCATATCAAATGAACTCTGAAGTCTGAATTTGCTTGTGTGCAAGAGAAATAAGAAAATAGGCCACAGGCTTTTGATGAATGTGGTATCTTGTTGACAATCTAATGTCACTTGCTTGGAAAGGGATTTGCCCCTGGGCAGAGAGCCAGAACAAGGCCAGTGCACCTTACATCCCACCGAGGGCCCTTGTTAAGCGTTTGAGCAGGATTGAAGCAATATATCCTTTCCTATACTGACTTCTGCACAAAGCAGGCTGTTCTCAACATGTCTGCACACGCAGACACACTGAAAGTAGCAGGACAGGCCCACCGAAGGGAAAGGCTAACACACATTCTTTTCAATTTTAAGAGTGGGTTAAGACTATATGGATAATGTTCCTCTTCTAAGACAAGCCTTTGATCTTCTTTCATACACTGTTTTTCCAATTAACTCCTCTCACACCTTTGTCTGGGTGATGCTTTGACTCCAGAATGCAATATCCTCCATGCTGATAAAGCAGATGGCCTGGTTTGCTTTCCAGGTGGTACAAATCAGGTGCTCACTGCTCCATAATGCCAGAGGTTGTACTGTTTCTATGCATATTGTAGGTTTTACTTTGGTTTGGGTGCTGTTGGTTTGTGCTTTTGTTGTTGTTTTGTTTTATAATACAAAGTCTAAATGGGGATGCTAGGAGATTCCTTACACACTCCATTGTCTATGGCATTTGAACAGGTTCCCTTCCTTCTCTCTTTCCTTTTAGTTCATTATAAACACTTAATTACCCAGCCAAAACAAATAGAAAACGTTTCTGACCTATCTAAAAATAAAGCATTAAGGCATCCTCCTTCCAGGTATAACTTAATTGTGGTTTTAATTGCCTATATCCTAACAGAATATCTGTAAGTATGTAAACTTTGTTCAAAAGCACCTTCACACACCCATAAGAACCATGAATAACACTCCTGACATTACAGGGTGATTGCTTTGAATTAATTTGAATCTCTCAAAGAAAAGATTCTCCTTGACCCTGTGTCCCTCTGTGTAATATGTATCTCATAGTTTGTCTAGGCTGCTGCAATTTATTAACAGATATAAAAATATGCAATTAAAAGATTCTCTTGTTAACTGCATGGCACAGAATTATAGTGATAACTTCACTTGAGACTGAGATACAAGAATACAAGATTGAATATGTTTGTGTCTCTCTAATCCTGTTCTACCCTTAAGCATGGGACATCTCTTCCCAGCTGTATAGCTAGAAGTGAGAGCTGCACACAAACTACCCAGATTTCATAATGGGACCATCACCAAAATACAGGCCTGCAAATTGCTGACAAGCCAGTAAAAGGTGGTGAGAAATTCTGATTTTTGATGTTAAAAAAGTTGGCTTCGACCACTGCTTTTTGCATAATCTTCATTCCAGTGTAATTCTGCTTGCTCTGAGGAAGAACCCAAGGGCACACTTGCAACAGCAGAAGAGAACCGATTGTACTGAGATATGGCCATGGTTCAGCAGGGACTTTGTCTTACTACAGGGAAGGACTGAAACATTCTTACTGCATCTCTTTCCTCTGTGGTTTCATGAGTCGCCCTTATCTTTCAGTATGTCTCCAGGATCTGAAGACAACTTGAAAAATAGCTTGGCAATTTGTTCCTTACATAGCAAGTACCACTATAAATGTCAATAAACCAAGCTTTCAGAACACATAGTGCACTTGTCTTATCAAAACACTTCACATTCAATAAAAGTGTTTGGTATATAAAAAAAAATATCTTCCCTTGCAGAAGACACAGTTCCCAAATGTGTTTTATCACAATACCTTGGGCATGCAGAGTATGTCTCTGTAGACACAGATTAATTTTTCATTCAGTGACACTTCATATTATCACTGGCTTCCTTTGATACTTGTGCTTTAAACTGGTAGTTAAGATATCACTCTTTCAATGGAGTAAAGTGACTACAAAAAAAAGCTGGAATCTCAGAGGACTCATGTTTGACAGTAGGAAAAAAACCCACTCTTATCTGGGTATGACTACATCCAATCTGGCTCATAGGCTCAAAGTATTACTTTCAGCTCAGACAGTTGAAATAGCACAAGGATTTCAGCACTGGGGCACTTCTGCAGTAGAATTACACTATCATAATTGGGCCCAAGACAAGCTGAGGGCTTGGGATAACCTACCATTTCAGGACAGAACTGAGAGTTGTAAGGATGAGAACTGAAAATAGAAGGTCTCCTGTCATCTGCTGTTTATTAGGGAATGCAAAGCGAAGAGAGAGACTTGGGCTTGTAATCATTCACGGTAGTTTCTAAGAAAGATGTGAAGTATTAGCACCAACCATGAGAGCGTGTGGTACTGCACACACAAAAATGAAACACATACAAAGGCCCCATCACAAGATTAGCAGACCCTAAAAACCTGAGAAGTTTGTTCTTGAAATGATGTTTGTGGGCCAATTCAGACACAGTCCGTCATGGCGAAGGTAAGGAGTATCTGCTGTAGTGGAGGAGAGGTTGTGGGATATGTAGTAAACAAAATGAGATCATTCCTTTGGTCAAGAATGACAGAGGCCTGGATTTACTTTGCCTAAATGTATTCCTTTAGATGTTACATATTTAGACTAAACCAACTGCACAGGTCCCAGTTACAGGTCCCAGACATAGAAAGGCAGCTCCAAAGGGAATTCTTCTCATACATCTCAGACACCTGCCTCAGGACGGGATGAAGCACTCTGTGTGACAGACTGTTTCTCTGCTTCAGCTACAGAGAGAGCCTGGAGAACAAGTGTGTACAAGGTGTTTAACATTCTGACAGGTAAAGCCAAATGAGGAGAGCATGTTTACACTTCTAGAAGAACTAATAGGTTTGTACTGAGCTGGAATGACCCTTCCAAATCCTACACTTAGGCCCTTTAGATCATGGAGTGACCCTTACAGATGCTACATTTAGGTTCTTTAGATCAAAAGAGAGAAGACAGAAAAATACTGAGAGGTTCTTCCTGTGCAGACATCTTACCGAGGGATGCCTCCTTTAATGAGGTATCATTTGCACAACCAAATTACCAAACCACATTATGGTGTTTCAGGAAACAGCTGTTCGCTTTGGCACTTAAGGAAAGCATTGATTTGAGTTGCATATTTGATGACTACCCACGTGTCAGGTGAAAAGAAGCCACAAACCTACTTGCACTCATCAAGAGATTCCTTTGCAATGTCGCCTTAGCCGGAATTGTACCTATGAGCCATAAACCGTGCGCACCCAAACGACTGTCCGTAAGGTAGCTGGGGATGCACAGCCCGGCGCTACCGGAGGACACAACACAACCCTCCAGCGACGGCAGATACGAGGGCGACACAGCTGGGAGCACTGTGCGGGAACACTGTGTGGAAATAGTGCGCGAGAGCCACAGCAAGCACCGCTCGCCTCGGGAAACAGGCGGCTCGGGACCCGCCGGCCGCGGGTGCGGGCGGTGGCGGCGGGGCCGGGCCGGGCCGGGCGGGAGCGGCGGAGCCCCGGG
>VXBA01005354.1:62266-279655 GCA_013399895.1 Serilophus lunatus
GCGGCCGAGGGGTGCGAGCAGGGCAGGGGGGTCCCCGAAGCGTTCAGCGCCTCCCGCAGGCCCCGAGGCTCGGCCCCGGGGCGAGGGGTGGTGGTTCTGTCCTTCGGGCATCGCCGCCCTCGGCAGCCGCCCGGGCAGGGGGATGAGCGCTGCCCCGGCGGCAGCGGGAGCCCCGAGCCCTGCGGGGCGGGCGGCGGCGGTGGGAGCGCGGGGTGCGGGTCGGGCGGGGGGAAAGGCGGCGACTCCGTTTGGGCGGCTCAGCCCTCAGGGTTTAGGTGGGGTGCGGACCCTTCCAAGCTGAGGTGTTCATCTCTTAACTCGCTCGAGTTCGGTGCGTTTGGCTGTTTCCCCGGGGCGAGCGGTGCCTTTCCTTCCCGGAGTGGCAGCCCCGAGCTCCGTGGGGACCGCGGCGCCTGGGCCTGCTGCTCGCAGGGGCCGTGAGAGGGGCCCTGGGTCGGCGAGGAGGAGGAGGATGTTGTGTCTCGTCGCCAGGGCTGTGGTGCTGTGGGGGCAGCTGGGCTGTGTGGCCCTGCGGACTGGCGGTAGAGCCGGCGTGCGGGCAGAGCACAGGCCGGGCAGAGCTGTGACAAGTGCGAGCTCACCGTGTCTCCTTGGAGTCCCCATCCCCAGGGGCTGCGTGTGCAGCTTGAGAGCCCGGAGGACAGAAGTGCCCGGAGCTGACGTGCTTTGTCCCAGGGCTGGGGGTTTGGGGTATTTGGGCAGCCCGGCGGTTCCTGCAGCTCTGCGGTGTGGTGTGTGCTCATTTGAGGCACTCAGGAGCCACTGGTTGATTGCTCTGAAGTAACGTGTTGTCCGAGGTGCCGGTTTTTAATGGGATAGGTGCATGCAGAGCCAGGCTGAGACAGCCTGTTCAAACTCTGTTATGGCTCTTCTGCAGTGGTAACTCCTGTCACTATTGGTCTGGTTTGAACTGATGGTGAATTACAGGGTTTGTGCCCGTTATCACTTTGAAGTGATCTTTCCCTCTCTCTTCTCCTTACTTTGGTTTTCTAATGTGGATGTGGTGGCCAAAGGTATGAAATTTAGATCAGGTGCTGTTGCCTGAGTATTTGTGACATTTAGCTTGCAGATTGATCTGTATTCACAATGCTTTAATCACAGTGGCTTTGACTACTAGGAGTGAGACTTTGTTTTCTGGATGTCAAGGAAAAAGCTTTGAACTGTTTTTTAATCCTGATTATTGCTGTCGAGTATGATCAATATGTATTGATCATGATGTGATGACAATGTGAGTGGCTGATGTGCTTTGTGCTTAGCTTTTTAAGGCAGAATTGTTATGTGCCAATATCTGATTTTGAGGGGTTTTTGCGCAGCCTTTCCTCACCACAGTACAGTCAGTAACCAGGAATGCTCTTGCATTTGTTTCTTTTTCTTTTTCCCCCCTCCCCTCTCTGTTCCCTGGCTCCAGAATGAACGAAATGAACCTGAGTCCTGTAGGGATGGACCAGCTGACCTCATCCTCTGTGAGCAATGCCCTGCCAGTCTCTGGGAGTCACCTGGGGTTGGCAGCATCACCCACTCACAGCGCCATAGCAGCACCAGGTAATGGGGAAAGGTCCCACAAAGATTATTGCAGCTCATGCTCTGTGTTCTGCTGTCACGGGAATGGTCATAACTGGGTAGCAGGGCTTGCTCTGATAGCAAGGCCTGTCTTTGGCAGGTAGTGCGATGATGTAGACCTGGGGAAGAGGGGGCCATAAATCGTTGCTTATGTGGGCAGAGCAAAAGTCATGAGCGCTTATCAGGCTTACACCTTAGTGGCAGTCTTATTTTGTTCTCATGGGGTGATTTGCACTGTGAGTGAGTAGTAGCAGAATCCTTTGAAATAGGAACTGTAGCTGAAAATCTGTCTCCATCTATGTCTAATTTCTACTAGGTAAAAATGATTTTTCATGTGTAAAGCAAAAATGTCTTCTTAGCTCTTCTTTTCAGGGGGCTGCGCAGACAGAGGTGCATTACAATTGTAAAGTAGAAGCAAGCCCTACAAAGCATATCCAAAAAAAGATCCAGCCATATTCAGGCATGCCTGTCAGTGCTGTGATAACTGATCCCTTCTTTGAAGCTTTCCACCTTACTTTGACAGTACTATGCTGTTTTTCCATAGGGAGAGAGTTCCTGAGCAACTGGTAACCTCTTTGTTGGCTTGTGCATTCATAAACTCAAGTAGTTTCATTGAATTTAAAGGGGTGTTTTCTCTTGCAGGCTTGCCCGTTGCAATTCCAAACTTGGGCCCCTCCTTGAGTTCCTTGCCCTCTGCTCTGTCTCTGATGCTCCCAATGGGTATTGGGGATCGAGGGGTGATGTGTGGTATCCCAGAGAGAAACTACACCCTACCTCCACCACCATACCCTCACCTGGAGAGCAGCTATTTCAGACACATTCTACCTGGTAAGTGATCTGGTACTGGTGGATGGGAACATAAAGAGAAGCTGTTTCAAGAGCCATCTGTTTCTGTCCTAAAGCAGGCAAGACTGACTGTTTTGCAGAGCTGGTATTTCCCCGATTTTGTCTGAAGGCTGTTGTGTCATTTACACACCTTTATTTTCAGGTATCTATTGCTCTGCTTGTGAATGAAGAGGATTGCAGGGCATTTTCTAGTTAAACCAAACCTTTGATTACTAGTCTTGCTTTGGTTTTTAGACTAACAGAAAACAAAGCATACCTGGCTTCTGCCTTCAGTGCCTTGGAGTTTGAAAACTGCTTCTATTTTTCTTTTCCTGTAGTCTGAAGCAGTATTTAATATGTGCATAATAGTAGGTCAAAAAGGGCAAGCCAGCAGCTGGGGAGTCTGGGCTCTTTTTCCCACCCATTTAGCCTGTGGCACACGTTTACTTCTTTTTTGTTCAAAGTTGATTTCCAAAGGCCTGACATAGTGACTTCTATCTTGATTCCTCTCTCCCATGTGCTTTAGAGTATAAATGTAGAATTTTACATGTCAGTATATGAAGGCAGAGAAATTGGAGCTTTAAATATAGTCCTTGTTTTGCTTTGTAGCTCAGATTGACAGGATGGAAGGGGTAGTTAAACTTCTTCAAGGTGACCCAGTGGGTGGTGTTGGTTCAACCTAGGTTAGGAAAAAAACTGTAGTAGCCCAGATCTCATCCAGCTTCCTGTTGACTAGTGGCTGAATTTCCCAGCTGCTTAGGAGTAGCCTTTCCTGCTGCATTGCCTGCCTGTCCATTTAGTGGGCAAAGAGTAGATGAGGACCAAAGGTATTGGGCATTCTTCTGAGCTGGAATGATCTTTCTAGTTCCTGTGATGTTTAGTCTGATGTTTCATAGGGCTCTTCGGTCGTCTTGCTGCCTTCAGGGATCCTCCTTCTTCAAGCCACAAGGCTTGCATTTGATCCAGCTGATGAAATTAAACTGCCCATTTCTTGGCTTAGTCATTTTTAATGGGGTTATGCTGCAGAAAGAGTATCTGTGCTTGCATCCTTGCAGTAACACACATTTGAAAGGAAAACTCTTACAGAAAAAATGGCTCATAGGGCTGAAGGGCAAAAAGAAACATGCTGACTCAGATCTTGCAGAATCTAAAGAATCTGCCTCCCTCTCTGCTGAAAATACTGTTTACTTGAATGTGCTGATGTATTTCTTCCAGAAATAGTTTTTTTGTTTTAGTATGTAAATACAGGTTCCAAGGTTCTTTCATTTTGAGAAGCTTTCCAGAGCTATCAGAAAAGATGTTAGGATTTCTGATTTAAATTTAACCAAGCTATTGTTTTAGGAGAAACAATATACTTTTCAGGTAAGGGAAGAGAGCTAATGACTCATGATATCTGTGAGACAACTTTTCTTTGTCCTTCAGAATTGCAGTTGATGATCTTTGAGGTGGACAGTTCTGGCATTTAGTCTTAGAGGAAGGAAGTAATCGTTGTTAAAACTTAAATACCTAAGCACAAATGATGTATCCCCAAGAACTGCTTTTCTTTTAGTGAAGATGAACCAGGGATTATCCTCCTTTGTGAGCTATTTCTTGAGAATGAAAAAATAAGCCTAAAATGTCAAGAACCTCTTTCTGAGTAAGTATTGTGCTGAGGAGCTGAGGTTGAATTCTGCCAGAAACATAGCTGTTCAGGGTTTGAGAAGTAAATAGAGACTTGCTCTGTTGGATGGAAGTTTTGAATTTGCTGTCAAATGATATTTTGACAAGAGTGTTGGGCTAGCATATGTTTGTGAGCCATATTTTAGAATTAGTGGGTTTTAATTGGAGATAATGTAGACAACATGTCTTCAGGGATCTGGGTACTATGCAGTGATTGATTTTTGTTCAGGATTTGAAAACTGATGTGAACTCACTCTCTCCCTTCGTATCAGGTATCTTATCTTATTTGGCTGATAGACCACCACCTCAGTACATCCATCCCAACACTATAAATGTTGACAGCAGTCCAGCACTGTCAGTCTCCAACAATCCCTCAGCCCTGGATCCCTACCAGCCCAGTGGAACCGTGGGGCTGGAACCAGGGATTGTCTCCATGGACTCGCGCACGGTGAACACACACGGTCCTCAAAACCTGCACCCTAGCGACAGCCACGAGGTAGCCCTGGATACCACGATCGGCATGGAGAGCGTGTCGAGGGTGACCAGCCCCATCTCCACGGAGGGGATGGCGGAGGAGCTGGCGATGGAGGACGTGGCCGGGGATCACTCGCAGATCCCGAGCGGCTCCCGCAGCCACGAACCTTTAGCGGTCGACGCGGTGGGGAGTAACTTGGCCCCGGAGGCCGTGGGACACGGCGGGGTCATTCCCATTCACGGTAGCACTTTGGAACTCCCCGTTGTCATGGAGCCCGAGCACATTGGCGGGCGGGTGACGGGGATCTCGGACAGCACGCTGAACGACTCCATTCATACTGTGGCCATGAGCACCAACCCCGTGAGCGTGGCGCTCTCTACCTCACACAACCTCGCTTCCCTGGACTCAGTAGCCCTGCATGAAGTAGGCCTCAGCCTTGAGCCGGTGGCAGTGTCTTCCATAAACCAGGAAGTAGCCATGGGGCCAAGTCACGTGGATGTGTCTGCGGACAATCTTGCCTTTGTACCATCCTCTCTGCAAATGGAAGACTCCAATTCGAACAAGGAGAACATGGCAACCTTGTTTACCATATGTGAGTGGACATTTCCTGCTTTCTTGGGGTAGGGTTTGTCATGCAGCTGTTGTCTGGTGGGATGATGGGACTCTTGTTGCTGGTCTTGCTCATTTATGGTGAAAGAAACATCGTAATTAAGAAAAGTCCATGGAAGTTGGAACATCTGCAGTGCCAGATTAACTGTGCTAATGTTTAACATAATTCTCTTTTGTATCCATTTCCCATGTTGCCTTGAGGTTGAAAGCTGAGTATGAACTTCTTGCTTTTGTGGATATGCTGATACTGTCCTTTGCATTAAGCCGTGCATTCAATCAAGTGGGTATAATTTTTTGAGTATGACATTATGTAATTTTGCAGAATTTTTATTAAAACATGAACAGTCATCATGAAAATGTTGCTCTCAACAGGACCTGCTGGGAAAAAATAGCAGAGAGGGAAGGAACTTTTAAATATTTCTAATTATTCTTATCAAAGGAAGAGAGGAGCACTGGGTATTGTACCCTCGGTCCTGTTCAAGGAGTGGTGTTTGTTTACTGTGAAGTTCTCATTTGCTAGGATAGAGATTTGAACTTTCATCTGCAGCACGTGTGGATTCCTGCCACCAAAGCATAAGTCCAGCTTTATATTCATTTTTATTATCTGTGTGTCATTGTTGAGGGCTGCTGTTCATGCAGTCTGGCCCTTCAACTGCCAGAACCTTATGGCCAGCTTTGCCTGCAGGATGCTTATTAAGGAATGGAAGGATACAGTGCCTTGGTTAGCAGTGGGAGAGGTGCAGTTTAATGCAAAGTGTATAGTCAGACATTTGAATAGAACTTGAAATCAGGTGGGACTAGAACTGTGATAAATTTACAACTCCTGGAGGAAGAGTATTACAGTTAATGCACTCAGAAGTTCCTACAAGCATCTGTTGCGTGTTGAACAAATAAGGATCAAGATATCCAAATGCTTGTGGTAAAATCACTTCTCTTATTCTAAGAGAGATTGGATGTGCCAGCTTATTTTCAGTGTATTTAACACCGTCCTAAGCTGTTTCCCAGATGATGCTCCCCTTTGGCAGGATAATAAAATGGCTATTGCATGCCTAGTGCTTTCATGTGATTTGCAAAACAGATTCTTGACTTGGGAAAGTTTAAGTTTCAACTTTTGGTGTAGCTTTTAAGCTTCTCCTGAATGAAACATGAATTTGTGTCCAGACAGGTGACAGCAAGGACAAGGAGTTGGTTTAGAGCCCCTTGGTGGTTTTTCCTCACCAAGAAGGCAGGAGTCAGGCAGGGCCTTTCTCAGAAAACTTTTTACACTGTTCCTAAGCAGAACGTAAAAAGTGTGCCTTTTGCTGCAGTGCTGAATGTTTGTGAAACTTTCGAGCAGCCCCTTTTATGGTCATCTTTGTTGACAGTTCTGGGTGTCCAAGTCACTGACTTTTTTTGTGGTTTTGGTTTTTTTTTTCTTTTGGTGGGTGCTTTTTTTGTTGTTGTTGTTGCATTATTTGGCCTGAATAGGAATGGAAGGTATATTTCACTTTCTGTAGAATATGAGATAATTTTTTTCAACTTCTTAAAAATGTGTGAATCCTGAACCTTTCCTAGTGGAAGTGTCACATGCCTAGAACGTTTCTTCTTCTGCCTCTCCTTGGAGCTAGTCCACAGACTGGTGGGTGTGTGCTAGGCAATGCTTAAAAGCAGCTGCTCCAAATAGTGGTTCTCATTACTCAGGTCTGGCTGTTGTCATTGCTTTACTCCTACATGTCACCTGTGCAGTGAAGCAATGCTTATGTAGGTTCTACCTCTTTTTTTTTTAGTACCTTCCTATCTCCAACTCATTCTGGTACCCTGATGTATGAAGGGAATGTCTGAAAATTATCTTTAAACATGTATGAATGGAGCTGCTGTTTGGGCCTGTTGAAGACTAGTTCTGTGATAGGTCTTTTCTACTGGAGTTGGGTCATCAAGAGGCCAAAGGAGGTCTTTGTGGAGATCCTGATTAATTAGCTTCTTCAGAAGAATAATGATTCATCAGGAGAGTGGTTGCTGAGTAGGTGTTGGTTATAGTTTTTCCTAGATGAAATAATAATTCTGGAGAGAGCATTTTATGATGTACTTTTTCCCAAATTTATTCAACTGAAGACTTTTGGTGGTTTCTTTTTCAGCATTACTTCTGCTGAATGACAGATGGGAAAGCACTGGTACTGATTATTCCTGGGCTTTTGGTTTGGTTCCATTCAGTGGCATACTCATACTGTATGAGTTTATTGCAGTGAGTCCTTCAAAAGCAGCAGTGAGGTGAGGTTTTTGCTGCTGTGAAGATTTACACAGTGTCTGAATTCAAGTGGATGTAAGGGGATTCGTGGATTCAAATGAGAAACATCTTGGAAAGAAGGCTTTACTGTTCCTTTGCATGGGTATCCTTGAAGTTCTACATGCAAGAAGTGTTTCTGGTAAATTCCAAGAATCTAACTAGTTAGAAAGCGTTTGGTTCGGTATATCTTAGATTTTTCTGCCAATAAAGTTCACTTGACTTGTGATCAGAGTGAACGTGGCTCTTCCATCATCGGCGTTACTGCCAGCTCTGGGGCGACTACCATCCATTTTGCAGTAGATTTGATGAGGAGTGGATTATCCCTGGAGGGATAATCTGGAGTCTGGGTCATTAATTTACCATGAGGAAGGCAGGTGGACATTCTCACACTTGATCTGAATTAGGCAGGAATAGTGACAGGTATGTCAGTGCCCATCTGGCTGCAGTAATATGGTCTGTATTCTTCTGAGCAAAAGCTGTGAAGTGGACAGGCTGACCCTGTGGCACACCGACAGGGAGCTGCTGCATGTTTGTAATCCCTGCCGTCTCTTCCCCCCCTGCAGGGTGCACGCTGTGTGACAAGGCGTATCCATCAGACTGCCCCGACCACGGGCCCGTCACCTTTGTCCCCGACAGCCCGATCGAGAGCCGGGCCAGGCTGTCCCTGCCCAAGCAGCTTGTCCTCCGGCAGTCCATCCTGGGAGCCGAAGCGGGTGAGGCTCACCTTACTGCGCATTTCTCTGCAGCAGCTGGAAATACACTCTCTGCCCCAAACCTGTAGGGATATTAATGTGGGAAAGAAACACTGCAATAGAGAGATGCTTCCCTCTTCTCTCATCACCCTGACTTACATTAACCAGGAGGTTGTTGTGCTCCAGTTACTGCTTAGACTTCAGCTATATTATAGAGCTGTGCCACTTGATAAGGTCAAGCACAAGCAAGGTATGGTGTTTATTTTTATTGTGTTAAACAACCCAGGCACAGCTTTGCTAAGAAAACATTGCAGCAATTGCAGTTTGGGAGAAGGTAACAATTAGAAATAATACAGGAGATTTCTGTCTGCTCATTTATCACCTTGGCTTGCTACCTATGGGTCTTCTGGATGCTCTCATTGGAGTATTGATCATGAGTACCTCTGTTTTTCCCCCCCTCTTATTTACATTTGACATGTAGCCTGTGACCTTGTCTTTGGATGTGGACCTTTTTACTGTATTTCACACCACTGTCACCTGGAAATGGAAGAGTACAATGCAATACCCTAAGGATCTGAAGGCTAGAGAAGAATGTGATTATTGGCTTGCTAGTGATGCTGCTCGTTGAGAGTAGATTACATCTGTTATTTCCAAGCTGCACTAGTTTCCAGTTTATTCCTAAAAGCTGTTCAGTGTATTCATGTAGACCTATATATATATATATAAATGTTTAATAATAAATAATATACATGCAGGAATCCCTCTGCCCATGACAGAAATACAGCTGCCTCTGGGGAGAAATGCAGAAGCTGCTTAACAATGCCCAGCAACAGTTCTGGAAATTCCTGGGGATTAGGTAGGCAAAATGTAGTTACTGAAACTAGTATTTTCTGCTTCTGCAGAAAGTGCCATGAAAACTTTAATTGGTACAAGTGGCTAGGATGTTAGTTTTATAGCTTACTGAAAAGTAAATTACTTGCTTTTGACCAAATAAATGTTTTTAATTAGAACAAAGCGGCTCCCAGTAGTGTCATGTGGTGGTGGTGGTTCTTGTCTCTGCCTTAGGTGTGTTTCACATGTGAAGTAGAAGCTTTGATGATCCTATGCCTAGATACTGCCCCTGGAGCATTATCTCATAAACCTCCCACTTCTTTATTATGCATGATGAGTTGTTTAAACAATTGGTTTCTTCAGATTTTTGTTTTCTTACTGGTAGGTGTGTGGACACGAGAAACCATTCCTGTGCGGACTTGTTTTGGGCCTCTGATCGGGCAGCAGAGCCACTCTCTGGAGGTGGCTGACTGGACAGACAAAGCAGCAAGTCATATCTGGAAGGTCAGTGGGTGTTATGGCTCGCACAGGCTGCCAACATGCCTCTATCTGGGGAAAGCTGCCACACGACACAGCAAGTTTAACATCATTCTCGCCAAAAGTCAAAATTAAAGCAGTTTAATGCTTAATATCAGTATAACAGATAACATAACTGTATACCATGTGATATGCTAGCAATCAGTCCTGAAGTACAGAAGGCTTCTTTAATTCCTGTTCTTTTAGAGGGCTGTCTGTGGTTTCCACTCTGTGTGGAGTTGCAGCAGAGATTGTGTATGATTTCCTAGGCAGCGCTCAATTGTTAGTTTGTATCACTGTTTATTGAAAGTTCCCCTAAATGATGAATGATCTGTTGTAGGAAAGGTATTTTAAAGCTTTCTTTTCCTCATCATTTCATGTTCAGAAAGTGATTCTGATCCATAGAAATAAAACATGTACCATTTGCCCAGATATTATTATTCACAAGACTTGGTTTCTAAGAAAAGCAGTCAAGTGCATTTCTGCGGGGAGCTAAAGCTGTTGTGTGGGAAAGATGCTGATAAACAGGTGTTCCAGCCTCCTGGGTAGCAGAGAAGTCAAGATTCCCATGTGGAGAGGAAAGTGAGTAGTAAAAACAGGGCTGTGGTCTTGGCAGTAGCAGTGGAGGCTTCCCTTCTTGTCTAGGTAAACACATCCTCTCTTAAAGAAAGAAGCTGGCTTTCAGTGCGTTTATTGCTGTGTTTTGTCCTAAGATTTCCTTTGTTTTTCCTGGTAGATCTATCACAATGGTGTCCTGGAGTTCTGCATCATCACCACTGATGAAAATGAATGTAACTGGATGATGTTTGTACACAAGGCCAGGTAAGAATCACCTGCACCTAAATAGCTTTGAGTCTGAGCTGGAGGCTCATAGGGGGCTGGACTGACTAGAGAAAGACAAGGATCACAGGATATTCTGAGTTGGAAGGGACCCACAAGGATCATTGAGCCTGTACAGGGATCAAACCCACCAGCACCACGCTCTAATCAGCTGAGCTGATCTCAGCCTGTACTGGGGGGTGTGCAGCATTGCCTGCCCAGATGGGTGATAAGCTTGGGACCAAGGGACCTTCAGGAGTGACCCAGGCGTCTTGGAGAATGAAATGGAACACACGGGGAGAATAGCACATACTGTCCTAAAACAGCCCCAAACCTGCCCATGTACTTTGTTTCCCTTGTTCTAAAGATTTAAACCAGGTTCTTTATACAGTAACTTACTGTATATAGGGTTTTTTCCTTTCCCTCTGCCCCATTCCTTTTGGCTACATCTGTGAGGTTGATGTTGATTGTCTTTTTGATTTTAATACTTCATTAGCAAAGTGCCCCTGGGTTCTTTTGGCCAAATTCCAAGCTCTTACAGCTTGTCCTTTTTAGTCTTTTTGGAGCCTTCAGTGAAAACTGTCCAGACTGGCTTAAGTTTCTCTTGCAGTTCATTTCATTCCTCCCATATGCAGGAGTCAAGAAATCTAATGCTTGAACTCTCACTGCAGTGGGGTAGAGCTTTTTGCTGGTTTCAGATACTAGAACAAACATACACACAAGATACTGCTTCAAAACATGAATGAGCACATCATGGAAATGTTCTTCAAGAGGGTTTTTTCCGAGATAATTTTGCTCTGAAACATTACTGATATTTTCTCCCTCATGCATTCTGTACTTCTCAGGGAGGATAATACCAAAAATACATAGATTTCTTTAGTTTCTTAGGAGATCATAAACTCTCTTCTCTCGGCCCACTCCAGTGTGTATTAATAATTTTCTCTGCAGTGGTGTGAAAAATGTATCATTTGGTGGAACAGATTGCCTCTCAAGGTCAAATTTTCCTTTAATAAAGAAGGACAGAAGTGACAGACATTTAAGTTTTTATAAAATGTGCTGACAAGCACTGAGGTTCTCTTTTATTTATAGGAATTTCCTTCTTTTCTCTCTCAAAAAGTCAATACTTCTGGAGGGCTTTTATTCATAACTCTTTTTATTGCTGTAGGAACCGGGAAGAGCAGAATCTGGTAGCTTATCCTCATGATGGAAAGATTTACTTCTGCACCTCTCGGGACATCCCACCTGAACACGAGCTTCTCTTTTATTACAGTCGGGACTATGCACGACAGCTTGGTAAGCAAGTGCTCATTTTTGGTGGCTTTGCAAGGAATACTCAGCTTGAATTCCCTGTCAGTGCCATCTCTGGGCACTGTGAATTGGGAGTGTATATTCCTATTGATTCATGTCATAGTTTCCTTTTACATTTCATGACTACAGAGTACCATCATTGAAAGGAAACACTTCCCTGTCGAATTCCACTGCTCAGGAGCAAAATATCACAGTTTTGAAGAAGAAGCATTGTTTTTCCTTTGTTCATCCATCTGGTGCTAAGGGAGTGTTGCTAGCTGAAGATATTTCCATCTTCCCCCATGTTTGGTGGTGATAAATTAGATTTGTTGGAGTGGTGCTCAAAACAGTTTCAGAGTTTGGCCCCTCAAAATGTTTGAAATTACCTGAAAGAGTTGAAAAGCAAGCACCACAGCTGAAAGGAACAAAGGAGAAAATTTCTGCAGCCAGCTTTTCTCCCACAGCTAAAATGTTAACATGGAACTTGCTCATACTCTGTTAGGCCTTACTGTACCTCATTAAAAGTGATGCTTTTGTGCCCAAAGGTGTCCCTGAACATCCAGATGTGCACATCTGTCACTGCGGGAAGGAATGCGCTTCCTATGCGGACTTCAAGGCCCATTTGAGCAGCCATATTCACAACCACCTCCCCAGTCAGGGGCACAGCAGTGGCCATGGGCCAGGCCACGGCAAGGAAAGGAAGTGGAAGTGCTCCATGTGCCCCCAGGCTTTCATCTCCCCTTCCAAGCTCCACGTCCATTTCATGGGGCACATGGGCATGAAGCCACACAAGTGCGATTTCTGTAGCAAAGCTTTCAGTGATCCCAGCAACTTACGGACACACCTCAAGATACACACAGGTAAGGGTTGGGGGCTTTGCAGAGATGCCTGTGCTAGGAAAGCTCTGTGGCAGGGTCTGTTTTCTGTAATTCCATGACCAGTTGACAGAGCAGAGCTTGTGTCCATAAAATCTAAGCTCTTAGAAACATACAATCATAGAATGTTTTGGTTTGAAAGGGGACCTTTGAAAATAATAGTCTAACCCCCCTACCATGAACAGGGGCATCTTCTGCTAGATCAGGTCACTCCAAGCCCCATCCAGCCTGCCCGCCAATGGTGGGGCACCCACAACTTCTCTGGGCAACCTGTTCCAGTGCCTCACCACCCCCATTGTAAAAAGTCTTCTTCATGTCCAGTTTAGACCGGTTTTCTTTCAGTTTGAACTTATTGCTCCTTGTGCTGTTACTACAGGCCTTGGTAAACAGTTTCCCTTTCTTAGAAGTCCCCTTTAAGTATTGAAAGGCTACAATAAGGTCTCCCAGTCTACTCTTCTTGCTGAACAGCCCCAGCTCTCTCAGGAGAGGTGCTTCCATCCTCTGATTACCTTCACGGCCCTCCTACAGACCTGCTCTAATATTACCCACTGCTTTGTTATGCTGGAGACCCTAGAACTGGATGCAGTACTCCAGTTGAAGTCTCAAGTAGAGGAGGAGAATCACCTGCCTCGACCTGCCTTTCTAAGAGCGGCAGCTTCCTGCCTGTCTACAGGAATGATCTCTAGTCCATGTTGACCCCAGTTAATACCTGGGCAGAGCCTGAGAGAGCAGTGGGATAATACTGAGCTGGGTTCAGTGGTGTGGGTGCTTACAGAACAGTATGTAGACATGTGTTCTGTTTGATTGTGCCATGTCTAAAAACATTCGATGCTTTCATCTAATTGACTGCAGTTGGGAAGAAGTGTTTACCTTCATCTGGGAGACAGAAAACCTTTGTTCCCACACAGCAGGTCCAGTGCAGGTAGCTGTGATAAGACAAGGGTTCCCTTCTGCTCATGAAGGACACTGGGTTTGAGAGCTATTAATGTGGCCAGTTGCCCACTTAAATATGGGCCTGAGATCTTTCCTGCTTGAATTGTTTTTTTGTCTTAAGGCAATGGCACAAAACTGAAATTGGTGACTGTGGTGTCAGATTGATGTGGATAAAGCTCAGTTCTGTCACTCATCAAAACTGAAGTCTGAAGAAGCTATTGACTTCTCTGGGCACTTGGATATCAACAGAGTATTTGGGGATAAAGGGGGATTTGCCAGCAGGTCAGTGAATGAGCACTGACGGAGGAAAACAAAATAGTGGAAGATTTTCCAGCTGTAAGCACAGAGGAAATACAAAAAGGCATGGATTTAACATTCAGTGAGGACAGGGGAGGACAGGGTGAAGGTCCTGCAATAGGCCAGCAATAGACAGCGTGGATATTTTTGTCTCTTTTTTTTTTTTTCCCAATGAGGTTGAAATACCTGTTGTGAATCACAGAACACAAATCACAGAGCTGAAAAGGAATAAAACTGGGGGTTTGGTGCCCACAAGTCAAGCATAGGAAGCTGTAGGCTCAGTAGTCAGGAGTTTAAATAAACTGATCAAGTACAAATGGGATATATACAACCTCAGAATACTCAGTGGGATGGGATTTAAATGGTATTCAAACTTAGTCTGAATTCAGTGGCATGTAGGGGTTTTGAACTATTTCTGGCAAAGAATAACGGAAGAACTACAGATAAGTGGAAAAATGGGATAAAACACAGAAGTTATCAAAGGGCCAGTGAGCTTTGTACCTGTGTATGTTTTAGATAAGAGAACTTGTTTTTGTAGACAAAGGCAATGCAGTGCATCAAATGTGGCTGGGCTCCAGTAAGGCATCAGATACGGTTCCTTTGGGAAATCAGTGGGGATGGGGATGCAGTAACTAGATGGTTACCATGGTTACTATTTCAAAGGAAGCTAACACTGTTTTTACTGAAGGATTTCTGTTGGATAAGACTAGTCCTGTTAAGTTTTTGCCTGAATGTCTTTGCTGAAAAATTTACAGATTTACTGGGGATGTTTTGATGTACAGAACAGGGAGGCACAGTTGGCATGGAAGAAGCAGAAAGCCTATCTCACAGGAAAGGCTGACTGACCATGGTCTGTAAAACGTCAAAGTGCAGAAATGTACATCACACAAAGGGCTCAGTATTTTGGAAAAGTATCATGAAGGTGTTTTTTTGGCTTGGGGCATGGGATGGAGGATGAAAAGCATTGGGAGTGATGGAGTCATATGCCTGTGTTTTCCATAGCTTAATCTCAGCAGAAGTCAGTAGAACTTTTATGCTGAGACTGAAGAAACTGCAGGAGGAAACAGGTCCTGTTCACAAAGAATCTGCCTTTCTTCAGGGTACAATTTTATTTTTCAGCAGTGGTCAGGCTTGTTTGCTTCCTGAATTTCTTGGGCCACTGATGTCAGTTTGTGGGTGTCTGTGTGTAATCCCAGGCCAGAAGAATTACCGCTGTACCCTGTGTGACAAATCGTTCACCCAGAAGGCTCACCTGGAGTCGCACATGGTCATCCACACCGGGGAGAAGAACCTGAAGTGTGATTACTGTGAAAAGCTGTTCATGCGGAGGCAGGACCTCAAGCAGCATGTACTCACTCACACACAGTAAGTCATCTCACAGGATGTGCTGGGCTGGCCAGGGCAATAAGTCATGAAGCTGAACAAGAGGGAGTCTCCAGTTTGCAAATAGTTTGGTCCTGGGGAGTATAGACGGGTTCAGCCTCAACGATGACAGAGAAGTCAGTCTGAACAAAGCTGTTTGACTGGCTGCAGTTGTCCAGTTCTACTGTTTGAAATATTTTAATGACACATTAAATTCCAAGCGTGCTCCTTGTTTTGTGAAATGGCTGTCTGGAGTGTTCATCATTTTGAAGAGAGAGGGGGTTGTTTGATTTACATTTCATTCTCTGCCGAGAATTGCTTACATGTCCCAATGTGACCACAGAAGATCATAAACTCCTCAGTGCTGTTCTCACTGAGTAGCTTGTTAGTGAACTCTGCTTCACTGTTTGCACTAGGGGTGGGGTGCAGCCATTCCCAGCCCTTTCCTCCCCACAGCTCTCAGTGAAGTACTTGGTCTCCTGCTCCTCCTGTAGGCAGATCCCTACCCACAGCCCTCTGCCAGGCCAGGTCTTTTGCTCTGAGAATCTCTCCATCCTGTATATTTACTCCCAATCCAAGGTCCTCCCTTAAAAGCTTACTTGCCCAAAGGTAGCTCTTTTGTTTATTTTGTTTTTGGCATCTGTTTTTTGTGCTCACTTGGAATCCATTGTTGCTTCTGTTATACTGCCTAGGAGACAGTATAGTGCAGCAAGCATGAGCAGGAGAGTCAGACAGACAGACAGACCTGTTTTGCTGCTTGTTCCTGTGGCCAGAGCCAGGAGCACTACTGCTGGGAGGTATTTTGCACTGTCATCTACAGAATTTGTTGCAGTCTGATAAGCACTTCAAGCTTAGCATTTATGGACTGAGGGTTGTTAACACTCAGCACCTTTACTATCTTATTTCTTCCCTGGGTTCCCCCCTCCCCCCATTTGTGCAGGGTGGGAAGGAGGTCTGACCTTTCTAGCAGGGTAACATCTCTACCCTTGCCAAAACGTGGACCTTAACCAGTATTTTAATACTGAATCAGCTGCAAGAAGCAAACTCATTTTTTATATCTTGCAGAGAGCGGCAGATCAAGTGCCCCAAGTGTGACAAACTATTTCTGAGGACAAATCACCTGAAGAAGCATCTCAATTCACATGAAGGAAAGAGGGACTATGTCTGTGAAAAATGCTCCAAGGCTTATCTAACCAAATATCACCTCACTCGCCACCTAAAAATATGTAAAGGCCCCACATCCAGCCTGTCAGCCCCAGAGGAGGAAGAGGAGGAGGATTCAGAGGAAGAATTAATAGACTCTATGAGGACTGAAGACTGTAGGATTAACAATGGAGTCTATTCAACAGGTGATGCCCTCTCTGGACATAAATGAAGAAGAGAGGAAAATTTTCTTGGATGTTGTAACTAGGGAAGGAGAAAGCCCTCTTCCTTGTTTCCCCAGTCAACAGTGTATGTCAGGTGAGGAGTTTTCCTTCTGTCTCAGTCTCCACACTACCACCACTTCATATACTCTGTAGCCCAAACACTGAATGAGACTGGATCATGCACGTGCAAGTGAAGAGTTGCTAAGAAGGGAAAGTGAGGCAAGGAGATTCTTTCACACATGCTGTGCATACTTCTCTTCCAAATCACTCAGATTAATCCATCCAGTGCTGGGACTCGTGACACGCCCTGCATAGCCCTTCAAGCACAGAGCCACAAACCAGAAATGTAGGTGATTGATTGCAGTGACCTGTAAGCCAACTGTCCCTAACTGCCCAAGCCATGACATGAAGAAAAACAAAGAAAAAATGGTGGTGGCCATTGATGTATTTTGGTTTTTAAAACCTTTTAACTGAAGGATGTGGTTTGGCACAAAGTAAAGACTTAACAATGCTCAGGTTTCCTTCTTAAAAGAAAAAAAGGCCAGTGAAATCAGCACTTACAAACAATGCCATTATCCCTCTACAGAAAATCAAAGATTGGCTTTTTGAGAACAGTTACTGCCTCCTGTCACTGGAGTTCACTAGAACATATAAGCAGGTAAAGAAATACAGACTGTATAGACTCAGTAAGGAAGAGGCTTACAGATTATCAGGCAGAGTTTACAGTCTATAATACTCCTTGTGCTGTAACCCTTTTGTCACCTAGAATGATGGGTTTGCTGCTAATATTATTTATGAAATGAAGATTGTTACATTTGGTTGTTTTCTTTTGAAATAATTAAAAATGTGGCTCTTCTCTAATGTTCTTTTTAAAATATTTACATATTCTGAAAAAAAACATCCTATTTCTGTAATGCTTTATCACTTTTTAATCATTTGCCTCTCCCAAGTTTTCCTGGGCCAGAGTATGGGTAGGAGCACCTCCATGAACAGGTGCAGCTAAAGAATTGTCTTTAAACCTTGGAGGTTTTCCGTGTCACTCCTCTGGCTGTGCTGCAAAGGGAGAATCAGCTGAGCTCTGTTCAATGATGAGGTGAGTGGCGGTTCCCTTGTGAAAGAGGCTCTGCTTCTTGCCCAAAATGGCCCCAGCTCAGCTCAGCTGTACCTCTTCCTGTCTGCTGCATTTTCTTGAGAGCTCACATGGTTCTTAAAACCTGGCAATACTTGCCCTCAGATCAGTATGTGACTAAAACGTTCCAGAGACAAGTTGTGGGATCTTTGTTAAGAGAAAAACGTGACTCTTCCAGTAATGACAATTTCTTCCTAAAACAAAAAGCAACTTCTCGAGCTACGCTACAGTGCCAATTATACTAGAGGTAGAGATAAGAGACATCACTGCCCTCAAAGAGCTTAGCAAACAAAAAGCATTTATTTCATATTAAAGCTTTGAATACTTGAGGCTTTTCAGTGGAGAGAACTTGAACCTGCTCGAGATGGTTCTCATGCTTTTACCTTCTCAGGCTTTACAAAAGCAGTTGCCCACTTCTTGACCACACGTCATTCACTACTGGCAGAGACAGGATGGAGGTGGGAATCCCAACACATCCACAGTATTCTTGGTTGCTGCAGAGCTGTGCTGTCTACCAGACAGCATGTTTCTACTAGAAACAGCAGAAGTGGATTTAGAAGCAGCCACTTGCTCTGAAGGCAGAGAGGAAGGAAAGCTACAGCCCTGCATTTTTACCATCTGTAGTTTGTAGTGATGTAAATTTACGTGCTTTCCCTCACCAGAGTGAGTTATACTGAGTTAGGTGGAAAGCCAGGGGAAGAGCTTGGAGACAGTACAGCTGCTTTGATACCAGTGGCTTTAATCCCCAGGGTGTTTTGCAGCAGGAGCATAACCAGGCAGCACTTCAGGGGAGGGTCAGAGGGTCATTTCGTTTCTGGCCTGGGCTAAGGCACTTGGGTGCTCCGTTTTAAATGTGAGGAAATTGTTTCAGTCACATTCCTTGATTAGATCGTGATGCTGGAAACAAAATGTTGAAGTTGGTGGTTAGGCTGATACTCAAAACGTGCCTCTGTGCTGTCAGGTGTTGGGTAGGAATGTCTGGGTGGAGTGAAGAACACGAGTATGGAACACAGACAGCTTTCACCAGTGACAGGGATCCTGCCGAGATCCCAACCCTCACTTTGGCCTCTCATCCTCGTCGAGTAGCAGCTCTTTCTTTCAGTTCAACTTTTCTTAAAATATGTTACAATTGGAGCTTGAAGAAAAACCCAAGACCATGTGCAACACTGATAGGCTTCAGGGGCCCTGGACCAGAAAGACATCCCCAATCTTGATGGGAGAAAACGGAGATATTTCTGGTTTTCATATTAGTGATCTGAGTGTTAGAAATAAATTTCAAGATTCTCCTTGGGGAATTCAATTTATTGCCTGAGAACTACCCTTGAGATTTAAAAAGTTACATGGAAGATCTTTTAAAATCTGTATTAGAAATCTGTAAACCTAGCCTCAGATTAAGGATAAGTTATCTATTTACACTTGACATTTAATTCAGCTTTTATTTATTTATTACACAACTGTTGTGTGAAGTACTTTTCCTTATGTCCTTGGATGGTAGAAGATCAAAACCTTCTTTCAGCAGACTTCTTGTAGCCACCGAAGGCTTTTCTAGTGGCTGTTTTACTTTCCTATATCAGGTAGTCCCTGTTTCAGGGATCGTTACCTCAGGCAAAAGCAAGTGATTTAATCTTTCAAAGCCGGTACTAGAGGCAGGAATTTAGAGCTTAAAACCACAACACCCTGTTTCTTTGTCTGAGCTGAAGAAGCCTGCAGAGTGTAAGACACTAGAGCCACTTCCATGAAGTGTCACTCTGTTGTGAAGGGGGATTTGCAGAATACACCTTAGCTGTAGTCCCATTAGTTACTCCGACTTTTTGATGTTTGGTCCATCACGATTCCATTGCTGTGTCCAAATCGTCACTGTTCCTGCCGGCAGTGGAGCTGCAAGCCACAGAGTTGGCACTGGCCAGAACGAGTCTCTCTCTGTTTCCAAAAACTTCATTCACTGCAACACAGAGGGGATTGCTTACATGTTACTCTCCCAGAGACAGGAGTAGAGCAGGTACAGCATGGTGAGCACCATGGAATAGAAATCCTAACCTGGTGTGGCTTGAAAGCTTTTCCCCTGGCCCTGAGTGGGGAGTTGAAGATTACATGTCAGAACCATCACCTGCATATGACACTTCAATGACAAATCCTGTTATTTTTTCCCCCTGAGCATCTAGAGGTTTCCCTCTGCATAATTCTTGTACCTAAGTACTATGAAATGGATGAGTTTGGAAGAGCACATTAAGATTTATTTCTGGTTGTAGTCTCTCGGGATTCCACTAAGCTCCTAAAAGCCCTCTCCAAAAATTTATGCAGTTTGGTTACATGTAGCTACAATAATTGATCAAAACCAATTCTCATTCACACAAGTATCAAAGAATGTGATACCTGATTACACCAGGAACATTAAAAAAAATAAAACACAGGTATTATAAGAAATCAGGTGTTATGCTTCAGCTACAAGAAAATAAGTGTCAAACGGTTCTTCAATTTAGAAAAACTCCCACAGTTTTTGAAGCTGAAAATGTGAACACACATGCAGTCCTGGGGTATGTAAAAATACTAACCTGCAGTTTCTCTCAGAGCCACAATACATTAATGAATACAAACACACCCTGGAGGCAAGGAGAGAACCACAACAGTCAGAGGAGTGAGAACATTACCTGCAGCAATCTTGCTTATATCCCAAACACGCAGCCCTTCTCTCTCTCCTCCAAAGGCAAAAACAAACGGGAAGTCAGGACAGCAAGCAGCACAGAAGAGAACACCCTGGGAGGGTGGAAAGAAGAAAGGTTTGGGCTTTTAAATGCCAACCTAAAATGAATTTGTCATCTAAAAATACTTTCACCAAGCAAGTTCTAACAAACATAATCTCTTTCCAAGTTTTTGAAACTTCTTTTGTAAAAACACAAAGTCAAGAGCTGCTAATTATAAACAATAAATCTTTGTCTTGAACGTGGCACATGCTGGTTGGATCACCTGTAGTTCTACTCAGAGCATTTTATCTGGAATTAAGGTCTGAGGCTTTGAAACAGTCTGCCAGTTCCATGTTGAACACTGGTCTGTAATGAGAATGATTTACCCAGAATATACAGATGTTTGTGTTTTTTCCCCTAAAACATGTTAAACAAGATTCAATCTAGAGAAAAAGAATAGGCAGACATAGTTGATATAGAGAACTTACTGGAATCAAGAAATACGTATTACTATACCATTTTCATATCCCTGGAATGGATTAAACTTGGTCTGTCTCCCAGGATATCCCAAATTTTCACGTATTTGTCAGCAGATGATGTCACAAGGCACCCTTTGACCTGACTGCTTAACTGTAGCCCTGGAAGATTTAAGAGTGGAGCAGTGTGAGAACCACCGTTTCACAGAGATTATGAATTTTGAAGTCATGAGAACCACCCTAATACTCTCCTCACACTAAACTCCATTCCAGCACAAAGGAACAAAACATTAATGGAAGTTCCATGCTGCCACTGCTCCCTGTAGGGAGAGCAAAGAGAAACTACCTCAGGTAGTTTTCTTCATTCCTTTGCCAAAGACCACCTTGTTTGCTGTCCAAGATGATGGGGCATATTTATATGATCTCATTTCAAACACCTGACCAGGCACTTTAAGTTGCTTTCTAGAAGCTCACAAATTGACCAAAGTAGCCTAAAGGAGGCAGTGTGAAAACCTTCCCACATTCCTAAATTATCCTCAGAGTAAATGTCAGGATAAAATAATTACAAAGAGAGGACGTAAACATAGTTTATCAGACTAGACCAGATTCCATAGTTTTTGTAATTCCTCATCCAAAAAAACTCAAAACCCACAAGGAGTGTGTCCCAAGTGAATAAGTCAGTTTTGACGTTTTATTCATGACATTCACTGAGAGAATGTCGCTGTTGTTAAAATACTTTGCTTATAGTGGCTTCTAAGCAGAGTTTTGTTTCACTTGTTAAACAAGGCATCACTACCACCTCAGTCCTACAGGCTAAAGGCATCTTCCAGCTGTGCCTTGCCACTGGGGACAAACAGGACACACAGGCAATTTACCTGACACCTCTTCATCGTGGGCTTTCAGAGTAAACAGGGGCTTATCAGAACGAGCATCCAGACAGTACACAAAGCCATCCTCTGTGCTTGCCTAAGGAAACCACAACAGTTACAAAACAAAAAACCACAGTCCTACATTTGGGGAAAACACCCTCCTGTGAAATAAAACCCACCCTCTGTGATCTGAGGCAGACACTGTTCTGAAGGTGATGTTTACACTGTTCCCAGCCCTGCACCCCCAAAGTCAGACTCCATCCAGCTGGTGCCAAACCTACACTATGTACCTAAACTGTGCTGCACTGACTTACACAGAGATTTAATCATATGTAGATTTCTTACAGTGCATTTTGAAGATAGTGGCCCTGCTAAGCTTATCTCTCATGTTAGGCAATGAAATACAGAGCCTTTAGTTGTTTCACTGTCAGTTCAATGTTTTGGGGCCATCCCATGGCTACATGACAGTCCTGTGCAAAGCCAAGTGTGATGACACTGAGAGATCCACATCATAAACCCAAGAGAACTGAGCACCACTTCTGCTTGCTGTATAAACTAGGCAACAAAGAGCTAGACAGCCACTGAGATAATAAAAAAGATGTGTTTTTAAATTATGCTGGGAAGTTTTATAATAAAAATCTTGACAAAACCAAGACATTTTTACTCTATACTCTAGGTGGGGTTTGGCCTCTTCTCCCAAATAACAACCAATAGGATAGCAGAAAATGGCCTCAAGTTACACCAGGGGAGGTTTAGATTGGATATTAGGAAAACCCTGTTGTCAAGCGCTGGGGCAGGCTGTCCAGGTAAGTGGTGGAACCCCAATCCTGAGGTATTTAAAAGCCTTGTAAATGAGGCACTTATGGACATGGTTTAGTGGTGAACTTGGCAGTGCTGGGTTGATGGTTGGAATTGATCTCAGGTCTTTTCCGACCTAAACAAGTGGATTATTCCTTGAGACCAGGAGAATGGTGCCCTCTAGTGATGACTTGAAACACTAAATTAATATTCAGCATCTTCTAATTAGCTACTTCTCAGCTGCAATTGCTTCATTACATGAAACACAACAGCAACTATGCAAAGTAAGATATCTCTCAGCCACCGAACACCCTAACAGCACTCCTGGAGTGAAAAAGCACCAGCTTTTCTACTGTCACAATGAAGATACCAAATAAGAGCTGGCCTAGATTTGTTGAAAACTACCTAAAAACATCCTTCCCTGGACTGCATTTTAATAATAGGCAGCACAAACCATCCAACTGACCATCAGCTCCATTATGACTCAGAAATATTATGAACACAAAAAAATAGGTTAAAACAGCCCAAGAATAGAAGAACATGTACTCACTAAGAAATGACAAGGTGAAAAATGATTCCAAATTACTCTCTCAACCTGACCACTAAACCTCCACATTCGATGGTTCTCTTGTGGGTTTCTGCAATCATACAGCACCACTGATCTATGAGGAAAAGGGAGAGAAAGTAAAAAAAGCAGGGCAGAACACTTCATGCCATAGTTTGCTTTACCACTGGCATCTATAAAAGCTCCATGTAAGCTATAATTAAAAGATTGAAATGGAAACAACTTCACTACTTAGTCTTCCAATTCAGTAACAGATTAAAATCTCACAGATAAACACAAGCTTTTTCCATATGCTTGAAAGTTTTATCTTGGTTATGAACATCCATTCTATTGAAACTAAGCAAACAGAACTTGAATTTACTCAATACATAAGACACTTATCACATAGGAGACGATAATTATGCAAATCTATCAATTATGAACAGACTTTGGTAAAGTCAAGTAATGATGCACTAATTAGGAAATCATTTTGTGATACATATGCAAACGTTTTCAACTATGCTTTAAGAAAAAGAAATTTAAAAAAAAAAAAAAATCAATCTTTACAAGTAGTTAGAGAAACACTACTCCAAAAAGGAGAAAGAGTGGATGGAAGTTAGTGGATCCTCTGGGACTGTTTACAGGCATTGGCTCAGACTGGTGGCTGCAGAACCTGTCCCATCTCAAAAAGCTCCTGGGTGCAAGTGCAAGGAAGGAGTGGTCATGGCACTGCAGCAACATTTCACCACAATCAACATCCACAGCGTAACCCACTCCCACTCCCATCCTATAATTAAAGCAAAAGAAATGCAGGTTTCCCAGCTCTTTTACCAGGCATATTACAACAGGTTTTTTTAACAGTCTGATTTTCAAGCTATGAAGGCATCTGCCAATATTCACTGAATAGCCTGTGGGCCTGGCAAGGCTTCACAGGAACAATCCTCAAAGGCAGTCTACTGGTTTATAGGGGTCCATGGTATCAAAGGGGTATCTGAAGAGGGATCGAGTAGCTGGTCTCAGTATTTGGACTTTATGCCTCCTTTTATCTAAGGAAGTTGAGGGGGAGGAAATCAACAGAAGCAGCTTCCTAACAGCAGGTTTTCCCCCAGTATTTTCACTTAAGCAGATCTAGCAGGAGTGTTAGAGAAGCCAGAGAACACAAGGCTTGGCTAAAGACTGACCAGTCATAAATATTTTAACACAAGGACAAAGTCTTAAAAGCAGAATAAAAAAAATCAACATAAGAAAATCCTGGTTATAAAACAAAATTAAAAAATTACCCCATTGAGATGGGAGAGTAGAGAGGAAGATTTTTGGTTGGCAGAGCTTATAAAAACTGGCAGGTACAGAGCTAGTCTAAGTGTGCAGACACAAACATTTTCTAAGCATCTCCAGGCTGCAATTCCAGGAAACACTCTGGCATGGCACGGCTATGGAGGCTGTAGGGAGCAGACTGGGATTTGAAAGTCCCTCGTGCTTCCACCCTGGCCTAACAAGTTGGCAAAACCCAGGCAGGTTTTCACAGGAATAAAAAGTGACACATTTCCAATGCAGAAAACACCTAAGGCCAAATTAAGAAATAAATTCGGTTTGGAGCAGACAGACATCTGGCACAGAAAATGTCAGTCCAGATGGTTAAAACATTTGGGTACCTCTGAAAAGAGGTAAGGAAAACTACATTTTGGCCACATACAAACCTGGCTTGCTTGCTGGAAAAAGAAATAACAGCATTACTCAAATTAGCACAGTTATTAAAAAAAAATGAAAAAGAAAACACAAGGGAACTTAACAGGCTTAATTGAATACTAATACCCTCCCTACGTGCAACATTAGAAAATATTACCCTGACATACTTGTCGAATGATCCAGAAATCAGGGTCTGAGTTTCAAATGGGTGAAACTGCAATGTCTGCACCTAGATAATGGAAGAGTTTATATGAAACACGTGTACAGGAACTTTCTTGGAACAAAGCACAACCACCTCTCCCCAGTCAGCCCACTTCCCCCCTAAATCCCCTCCTATTAAGCTTGTTGATACTCAGATTGCTCCTAATACAGTAGAAGAGATGCACATTACTTCAAACACTCCCAGCTGGTGGAAACAAGATATTTTCCAACATATTTTAACTGAATAGAACCCCATACTCCCTTTCTGCCCTAGATATTAAACAAAATAAAAAAAAAGGAAGCTGAAGGAGGTAAAAAAAATTCTGCCTCCAGTTTGGGGAAAAAAGCAGATGTTAACAAAAAATGAAAATCAGGAGTTTTTTAAGGGCAGTGCCTTTGTTAGCAGCAAAATAAGGATACAGCTATTAATAACCAGCTTTCACATTTTAATTACTATGAGATGAATCCATTCCTGAAGTATATACCCATCACTATGGTATTTTAGTATCAGTTATTTTAAACCTTTTCCACCTAGGACAAACTGTAAGTGACACTCACAGACAGAGTTACAGTTTGACCTATGCTCAGACATCTCATTTTGTAGCCTATACCAACATTATTAGATTCCTCACCATTAGGGCATTCACACAAAGGGCATTTTAAAAACTGCTGTAAGTCTGTGTTAATTTTCTAAAGGATAAGTTAAATAACATTTCAAAAAGCAAATACAGTGTTGCTTGCAAAAGCAACTAATTCAGAAATGTAAACAATTCTGCAGATATTAGAAAATTACACAGTGGTTGTTCTAAGGGCTCAATAGCAAGCATCTAATGAAAAGCTGCAGTAATTTTTTTCCTCTGTATTTTTTTCTTACAGTGGAAGAAACACAGGAATTATTCCATACCTTGTCTGTGTGTAGTGTCAGGCTGGCTGCTGGCTTACCCACGGACATATCCCACAAAAGCACAGAATTGTCAGCAGATCCACTTGCTAAAACATTCCTGATAATGGATCAAAAAATCAGTTTTAAAAGACTTTCTACAGATACAAAAAAACAATGGTCAAAAATCCAAAATACATACAGAGCCCACTTCTGGGAACGAGTACTATAGACTGTGTCTCAAGCTTGAGGAGTAACTCCCTGAAGGCAATTCTAAGAAAGGCCACAAATAAGTGTATTGCATTACATTAGTACAACACTTATAACAAAAAAATGACAGTTCTGCTTGTATTTCCCTTGTTATCATTTACTCCAAGATTTCTCAAACAAAACAAACTAATCAAGGCTTTTAAGCACTTTCTTTCACATTAAGTAGTATTTTTAAACATTACCTATGCAACTTAGTTCTATTTGCACATGCCTTCAGCCAGGAGCTAATTGCTAATAGCTGTTTATGTAAGTACTGAAGACCTAGCACTGTACAGCCTTCATAGAATGCTGAAAGCAACAACTGAAATTTCAGTTATTTTACAGACTCCCCATTTCAATTTGACCAATTGTGTTAAGTGGAATAAACACCATTCAGAAGTTTAATCAGAAAAAAAAAAATCCAAACATTCCCAAAGGCCTGTCAAGTACACTGCACAATTCCAACCATTGCTTCATTGCTCTCAAAACCCATCTCTTTTAGCTCAACATGTTGTTTCTGATTGAAACTGCTTCCCCCTCCCTTTTTACACGAACCAAGTGTTTCTGACTGAAAGAGTTAACATTCTCCTGGAAATCCTGCTGTCCCAATGTTACAAGGGAAAGTTAAGAAAATGGTAGTGAAGGGTGTAAGAACATTTTACAGTAACACCATTGCGACCTGCAGGCAGAAAGTTATTTGTAGACAGCTGTCACAATATGCCTTGTTTAAAAGAAAGAAACAACAATAAAACATTTTAAATATAAACTGCTCCAAGGAGTTCCTTGTTTTGTCCATAAGGTTCCCACTTCAAGGCTGTTTTCATTTCCTGAAAGATCTACTACCAATATCAATGAATTCATAAATCACAACATTACAGAATTATGTATTTTAGACACAGCTATTAAAGCCATAATTTTTTTATACCTTTCTTTATATTCTCAGCAGAAAACCATTTCTAGGTACACGAAAGCTACTCCTTTGTACACATGTATAATTTAAGAAAAAGAGACACCACACTGTAAATTAAGTGTGCAATTTATGTACACTTACTCAGGTTCATGTGGGTGTTTTCTTCTTCAGTGTCTAGGTAAAAAAAGCATTGCAAGTGAAGGCTTACACCTGCTCAGCAAGGTATGCAGAGTTGACTCTATGTACCTCTTCAGAGGCAGAGGCATTTCTAACAGCAGGAAAACAAAAATTCTAAAAAAAATTTAAAAAATCAGCCTGTGTCTGACTGGAGCAGTGTCAAGACCCCACAGTGAGGGTTCTCTGACAGATGAAGTGTTAACAACCACCTAAGTGATGAAAAAACAGCAGCACCTTTACTTCAGACTGTGCACTGTCCTTGACCTCTGCCCCAAGATGGGCCAGTTTTGTGTTGCTTCAATAGCAGCACTTCATTGATAGTTCATTCAGGCAACAGGGAATTCTCTCTCCCTAGGATAACCTCAAGGCCAGAGGCACTTCATTTCTGTAACTGTGCTATTATGGCTTTTACACTCTCCTTTCTGTTCACAGCTCTGGGACAAAAGCCAGAGGGAAAAAACCCCAGAATAGTAAGGCCTTTCCTCTATAAATCTACTTGTATCTGTTGAAATGGTGTTTTAGGTCACTGGCAGACCAGCATAGCTCAGGGCAGCCCTTCTGCTTCTCCAGTTTGTACGTGTGAAATTGTAAACGATTTATCAAATGGCTCAGATCCACCTTTGCCCTGCCTGTACAACCCTGGACAACCTGCAGATAAAAGGTGATCTGCACCAATATTTAAGTATTTTAAAAAAATTAAAAATCAAGAGTTCTAGTTAAAACAAAAGATGAAAAAAGGGGGTATATTTTTAAGAATGGATTAATTGCAGCAGTGCTTTTAAGTTTTTGGATTTTGAGTGAATATTGTATGTCTAATTAAGAATGCAAATCTGTAACATCCATTGTTATTGAAGTCTTATTTTACCTGCTTTGTTTATTCCATGAAAGATCAAGCACAGCATCAGTATGTCCTTCCACAGTCCCTTCTGAAGATAAATTCTGTGTAAACACATAGAACATAAACAGACTTGAAAATTACAGCTTCAGTGCAAATCAAGCATTACTCCCCATTCTCATGAACTCCTTAATGTCTTCACAAACAATTTCATAATAAATTACTCTCACTTGCTGCAATACAGCTTTTGAGAGAACTGTCTGTGCATGACCTGCCCCTTGCCTCCTACCCCAGGTCCCAGATTGCCCCATTCACAGCTGGTGGGCCTACAGAACTGGTTACTCCCTTTGGGCTAGTAAAAGAAATCTTGTTTCCAGCTAATGTGCAACTTCTTCAGCTTGTTTCTAAACACTGCTGACAGTTCCTTCTCTTTGCTCCCAGTTAACTGAGCTTTAGGTCCTTGTAACTGCCAGCTCCTAGAAATTTCTCATTTAAAATGGCTAAGTTTCAAAGTTTACTGAGACAGCAATTGGAAATCAACCATAAGCCACTCCATTCCTCTTCTGCTCTTAGTTCCAGGATTTAACCATTCAGAGAATGATTAGCATTCCAAATATTGTTGGAAAAAAAAAAGGCATTATATCTGCTCTACATTTTCTCCATCCAACCAGAAAAACCATTTTGCAATACTTACTTTCTTTCCTTTCTTTTTCTTCTTCTTCTCTTTCTTGCCTCCAAGAGAAAAGACTGGTTCTAAGGATTCCACTACATCAAGGTCCCAAATGTCAATAACTGGGGTCATGTTACCCACTGCAACATAATTTCCTACAAGCAGAAGCCCAAATGCAACCACATTTATTTAGTTATGAAACAACATATTTAGCAATCGAACTGTTGCTTATTTCTTTGATTAAGTAAAACTTACATGCCACAATCTTCTATTTGAACATATTTGATGTTTATTACCGACAAGGAGCAATACCAGCTGACAGCAGAATTTGCCAGGAAAAAAAATTACTTGCTCTCCTTCCCCTTCAGTATAAGTAACTGTTCAAAGAAGCTGTATAAAGTTTCATGTTTTGCTTGTTTTTGAAAGAAAAATAAAACCAAATCAAAACTACTATGGGAAAAATTATCTGTAAAACACAGGAAAAAGGTTACTAAATATAAAAATGTATATAAATTTTGCTGTGGTTTACAGTTAACCAACTCCATTGGACATAATGAATTTGAATAAATGCAACCTTTCCCTTGCAAACAGAAAATACAGCAGATTAGAGAAGAGCTTGCTCTGGTCTGCTAATTGACAGTAACTTAATTATAAGCCCAGTATGTTATTCAGACCACTTGTTACAGCAGCATCACTAAGATGACTGCATCACTTCTCAACATCTTGGTTTTATTTCTGTTTGTACTGCTAGGAGAAGAAATTATTTAGTGACATTACATTTAATGCTTTTCAAGTAAAAATTATTTAACTGGACATTTACATTTACTTTGTACTTTACCTGTTGATTCATCTGGACTGGGATCGAAATTCAACCACTCCAGACTCAGAGGGTAAGCAGGCAAGATAATATCGTGATGTACATAAAATGAGTCCTCTTCATGATTATAAACTGAAAAAAGTTATACAAGACATCATTGAAAAGCAAACAACTAGAAACAGTTCACTTCTGCAAAAGGCTGATGGGGCAAAGACTAATTTGGCAAGGAGATCCAGAATGTAAATTTGCAGCATGTTCAGAGTTTTAGTGTGGAGGCCAGACCCTCCAAGTAGGAATATTACACTTCACAAAATTACACAAAACAAACCTTCTCTGGTGCACTTTAGATAAAGAATTGACAAGTTCAGCAAAGGTTCAATACTTTATTCCTAGCATACCACACTACTTTGTACTTCATTCATTTTACAGAATTAGCAATTTAAATTAAGAAAAAATCATTCCAAAGGTGAAATTTAAGGGGAAATTAAGGTAAAAGACAGTTTTCAAATTCGAGGAAGCTGAGGAAGTCAGAAGTTGCCTTTGGCAGGTCATAACTAAGATACAGGAAGAGTTTTGATAAAGCAACCATACCCTGAAAACAACATCCTCTCTAGTCAGCTATTTTCCTCATAATAAAATAACTTACTGGATAGCAAAGAAAACCCATTAGTTAGTTTAAGAATATGTTATCATCACACACACACAAAATCACTGTGCCATTTTCAAGTGCATGTGACAGATGTTCAGAGTTAACTAATGACTTTAGCTAGTATAAGTTGTCTTAGCAGTTAACTTAAGACAGGGTTACCCAATGTTAGAAACTGCAGAAGCCTTTGCTGCTGTTTTGTAAGTTTATATTGGGGAAAATAACACAGTTAGTGAAATTTGTAAACACTTCTAGATACAGAAAACACCAGATGCTGGTATCTGAAGAGATGCTGCTTGCTTAAAATGAAATACTCTGCTTGCAGAAATGTGGACCATTGGTAGCCAGAAACATCCCCACAAAGAACCATGGTTAAGAAAAGATAATTTCAGCACACCCAGTAACACTCCTTGCTGCAACAGGAAAATCTCCTAGACAGTAAAGTTGGATCTATTGCTGGAACAAGAAATATTCTAAAACTATGATGATAAAGGTGTTGATTCTTCTAATTCCAGAAGTGGAAAGCTTGAAGAAGCAAGGAGAAAGCTGAAGGAAAAAAAACTCCAAAGCAACAAACCACTAGAGGATACTTGCAGGATATGAAGTAATACTGGAAGAAAGAAGAAAAACGCCATAGTATTTTCTAAGTGTCATAAGAAATGAAATAAGGAAATACTATACAGAAAGAGGCAAACTATCCTCTAAATCACAGCGATTCCACATGAAATATTCTAGTCCTGGAAAGTGGCTAAATGACAAAACACAGGGTAGAAGGGGAGAAAACACCTTCCAGAAACTCACCCACTCCCTCTTCAACACAGGCATATGGCACAGGCTAGGCAAGACATATTCACCAAGTCCACTGAAAGGCACAAAACCTATTTTTACTTACCATGGACTTCCAAACTACAGCAGTCTTTGTCAACTCTGCCACAAAGGACAAGATTGTCATCGGGCTTAATCAAAAAGTCCTCCTGCTCATATTGCTCCTGAACAGAAGAGAGGACAAGGGATGTTAAGCAATGCATGTAAATCCACAAAACTACACATGTTCAGAAGGTTGAATCCGTAATTTTGAACTGTAATGGAAAACACACAAAACTCAACACCCCAGGGCCCACCCTTCTACAATCATCTTATGGTAGTAAAAAGAGAGCAGGAACCAGATCAAATCACAGGGAGATTGAGTAGTCATTAAACAGATTAAAGGACTTCTCATGTGGGCCTAGGTGGATTTGTAGAAGTGTTTAGTTGCCAAATATGAAACAGTATTTCAAGGCCATCATGATACAGCCCATTGCTGAAAAGCACCACCAGGAGAACACAAGCAGCGCTTATTTCCCTTGCGCTCCCGTGCCTTGAGCATTTATACAAAACAGCATTTTACTCAATAAGGATACTGCAACTGCTCCTCACATCCAGGAAGCAGTTCCAAGAGCATTAAAGCACTGTCTACTCCCTGGGAAATATTTCCCAAAAAGGACTGCCTACAGCTGTACTGGGCATTCAGCTGTGCCAGAAGAGATGTAACATCTCTTCTAATTTTTGTTGTTACTGAGGAATGGAAGGCATTTGGGAATTTTTGCCAGTGAAAATCTAAGAACTGTACACAAGTCAATAGCCTTACACAGAGTACCATCCTTCAAACATACAAGACTTTTTGGACTTCTCGTGGCAAGCTTTTAACTTATCTGTATTCACTTCAATAATATTTCAATACCTGAATTCTATCAAGTCCTGCAATTCTTAGAATTAATTGAATGCTACACAATACTTAAGTCTTCAACAGTACTAGCAGTAAATACCCAAAGACAACACAAAATACATGTTGAAGAACTTTCAGAATCTGAGAAAAGAACCTGAGCACAGGAAGAAGAGGAAGAAGAGAACTTCCAGAGAACTTCTGGAAGACATTCAGCTATTCTGAATCCTTGTGTGAATCCCTCTTTGACTGTAAAAATCACTTTTAAAGTGACTGCTCTACACAACAGCAAGAAAAAGTATTAGTCAGTGGGACACAGAGAAAATATACAGTGCCCCACAGTACACATGTAGCAAGTGAACTCCCTTTAAAGATAAGATGTGTGCCTTCCTCCTTGAGCTCTGTTACAGGATGTGAAGGCACCATAACAACTCCTTGTCTGAGACCCCACGTTTGACAGAGCTCCCTGGCACCAAAACTGGACACTGTGGTAGAAGACTACAGCTAATCTTCTCTTTCAGTCTCACTAGGTTTGTAAAGAGGCCAAAATACTGTAGCAAGGCAGCACCCAGAAAATTCTCAGAGTCTTTATACTTAGGTGATAAAAATTCGCCTACTCCCATCACCCTGCCCCAGATGATCAGTCTCTCCTGTTTGCTCTCTAGATTGTCCCTTTTCACACAACCTCACCTTAGTTCTATCTGATTTCTGTAACATTTTCACACAAATTGAGCCCATCACAAGCTGCAATCCAGCTTTCTGAGTTATACTGAGGGTTATTCTCTGGAATCTCTCCATATCCCAGTATTCTAGCCAAGGCAGTACCAATGTTAAGCAGGATAGGATTACCTTGTGTCTTGAATGCTGCATCCTTGTCCACCACAAAAAGCCTGAACAACAGGACAGCACTCCTGACACAGCTTGTGCTGGGCTGCAGTCAGAGACTTCTTCACCCAGAGCAGAGCTCCTACAAACCCAGCCCTTGCAAAGATGTTTCCATCTGACAGGTGCAAACTAACAGAGGCAGAAGGAGTCAAGGACACAGTATGCTGTGCAGCTATGCTTAATGAGGATGTATTTCCTCATGCTAGATCCCAAATTTGACACACAGCCTGGTTTCTTACACAAACTGGCAGACGGTGCAAGGGTCTTGCCATCCAGGGAATTTTCTCATTTGGGCCACTAGTGGCCTGAGATTTGTTGTTTCTTCAAGCATTTTCTGTGCCCTATCAGACAGGTGAGAAACCACTGCACATACAGAAGCACATGGTTTAAATAACAAGCCAGCTCCCCTTAAAAGCAAAAGGCACACAAAGAAGGGACTGCACAAAGCAACCTTAAAAGGAAAGAGTTCAGTGTGATCAAAAATCTGGCACACCTGCGGAAAAGGACTGCAAGCATGCAGAGACCCTAAGGCGGTACTGAAAATTTAACTGATTTTTAAGTTTATGTTGTTTAAGATATTTAACATTTTTCTAAGTACTTACAGTGGTTTTTAGAGTGATGTAAGGATCATTTTCATTACTCCCATACACTGCCAGAGTAGCCAGGGTGTCTCCAAGTTTTAAATCACCTGGGTAGGAATTTCAAAACACATTTTATACATGTCAGTGGCAGGTGAAGCTAAAAACTCCTGTACCAATGCTTGTATTACCTATATTGCAAAACATCAGGAGAGGGCTAAATGAACTTCCAAGTTCCAAGCATAAGTACCTTGGTAAACTATACTGATTGGTGCTTTCAGGGACTTCTGCTGCTCTGCTCCAGCACTACAGCAGAGGCAGTGACAATCTTTCCAACATGCTCCCAGTTACAGTGCGAGGGAGGGGGACACCCAATTGTTTCCCTCACTAAATAACTTCTGCAGCTGGGACAAGCAAATTACTAAAAAATCTGAATTTCCAGCATCTGAAACTTAACATTGTGTAGTCTTACGATATTCAGGCCTTAAGCGCAAGAAGAAGTGGAAACGTTCTTCACTCACACTGCACATCTGCTGCACACATTTTTCTTACCCGTGTATTCCTCTTTATCGTAATTTTCCAAATCATACTCATCCAGTTCATGATCAGACAGGCCTTCGTTGTCTTGGGAAGACTCAGCACTGCCAGGAACAGCCACACTCGTGTCACCTGCTGCCTGGGCTTCACCACTGCCACCAGCACCATCCCTGGAAAGAGACACACACCCCTGGCAAACTGTGACAGACACCTGCAGCCCGTCCAGGGAACTGCTCTCAGGATTTTGGCACACAGTCCCAGCTGTTCCCATGGTTTTTAAGCCTTTAGGCCAATAATCTGGAAACCCATTCTCTCCTTCCTGATCTTTTCCCGAAATACAAGAAGGTACTACTATGCTCAGGCTTTCAGAGGAATTTTTTCCTTGAAAGTTTTCATGACTTTCTTGTCTTCCAGAAATATGTCACTGAAATGTTTCAGAAATATGTCACTTCTATCATTCTTCTCACAAATACCTAGTTCTTACAAGCTGACAACAAAACACAGCTACACAACTCGGAGCTTTCAGCGCCGAGGGCAGAGTTGTGACGCCTCTGGTTCCATCTGTGAGCCACGAACACAGAGAACCACAGCACACTGTGAGCTGGAAGGGACCCACAAGGACCATCCGAGTCCAACCCTTAAGTGAACGGCTATCAAACCCACACCTTCGGCTTTATCCGCACCTCGCTGAGCTGTTCCCAGCGCAATTCCACCCCACGTTCTGCCCCTCCACCAGGGACCCCTGGCGGCCCCAAGCTCGGCTCACCCCAGCCTGTCCTGCGCCTCCTCGATGAGACCCTTCAGCTCCTCCTCGCTGAGCTGCACCTGCGGGGCGGACACACAGAGGGGTGAGGGCAGGCGGGGGTCCCTGGGGCCGGGCGGGGTCCCTGGGGGCGGGCTCGGCCCCGCACTCACCTTGTCGGGCGTCTCCTTGGCCACGCCGCGCCGCACCCAGGCGGCGCAAGGCACCGGGCAGCTCATGGCGGCACCGCCCGCCTCACGGAGGGACCGCCCGGGTCAGGGACGGACCGCCCGCCTCACGGAGGGACCGCCCGGGTCAGGGAGGGACCGCCCGCCTCACGGAGGGACCGCCCGGGTCTCGGCGGCACCGGGCGGCTGCGGGCGGCACACGTGGGGCCGGAGCGGGCCCGGCGCGCAGCAGTGACGGCACGGAGGAGGAGGAGCTCAGGCGGAGCGCCTTCCGCTGAAACGTCCCGCCCTAACGAAGGAAAGCCTTCCTGCTGCTGAGCTCTGGGCTTTTTCCAGGGAAAAGCGTCCCAGCGCGCAGGACCAGCGGCAGGAGGGAGCTGCAGGAAGCCGGGAGGGCCTGGCGCTGCCCAGCCGGCCCCACACGCCAGTGTCCCGCCCCGGCTGGCTCATGGAATCCCAGGGAATGGGCGACACGCCAGCTGGGGGGGGGCAGGAAGGTGCCCTCTCGCTAATCACTGCTGTTTCCATCATTGAAATCTTGATTCGGGGGGAACTGCAAAGTGCATGGATGGGAAGTTCGGGTTAGGAGGAGGAGGAGGAGTTTCTCCTGGAAAAGCTGACGGACTTGGCAACCAAACTTCAGCGTGGCCACCTTAGAATGACCACATGATTTCATCCACATGCCACTAAACAATGCCACTGTAGCATCTTCGTTATTTTTATCCTGATTCTTCTGTGATTCTGGGGTGAGAAACAAACATTATTTAAATATCACAGCCTGTTCACTACCCTGTTCGATTCACCCATTTGCAGCGTTTTGTCCTCACGTAGATACAAACGTACTACGGCAAGAGTCGCGTCTTTCTGTCTTTTCCTTGTCGTACCCTGTGGCATGGGAATCCTGGGATCTAGGTAATTGCTGGTCCCGCATTTTGGTGTGGTTGCCCTTTTGGCTGGGCTGTTACCGTTTGCTTTGCTGGTCATCTTCTCTTGCAGTGTTCAAGAACGAAATCCTCCTCGTCCTCCCATGCACGAGTTGGCTGCACTTTGACTGTCAGTCTTCCTCCAGAGTCTGAGGGAAGTTTTGTTAAAGCGGATGCTGTTCTCAAAGGACAGGCAGAGGGGAGTGTTATGCAGCCAAGGGGAAGAGAGCAAGTTTACTTTCCAGTGGCTGTGGTTCCTGGATATATTTTGGTTTGGTTTTTGCTTTTTTTTTTGCTTTTTTTTTTTTTTCTCCATATTATACATTTACAGTGGGGAGGTTTGCAGAAGAAACAGCTGAGCCAGGCTTGGTTTTACTGAAGCAATACCCAGAGGGGGCACACACGCTCTACCTTCCCTCCCACTGTGTACATAATCACAAAATAGCAGCGTACTGTGGTGAGGCTTAACAGTAGAAGTACCAAAAAAAAAAAAAGGAGTGTTGAAAAGGGAGAAAGGAAAGAAAATAGGTAGCAATTGTGCATGATGGATATTATAGCTTAGAGAACTGCAGTCAGTAGCAATAATTTTTCTTCTCTTTTGAGACCCAGTCCATAAATGCTGGGTGGTTCCAATACTTCATCATACACTTGCTAGGGGTGCACAGCTGGGTCTCCAGGTCTTCTTAAAAGAAATAAAATACACGATTGCTCCATGGTGCCCTGGCAATCACAGAGATGCTGCCGAAAGAGTGGTGCCCCAGGGAGCCTGAGACAGTACCTGAGATCCAGTGCAGTCCAGCCCACTCACACCAAGGAATCTGCCAGGATGACTTAGAGGTCATAACACACCAATAAAAAATGGTCCTCTTCGTATTTAGTGTCCAAAGATGACTCAGCCACAGAAGTGTGAAGATTACCAAATAAAGCAGATGTTAATTTCTTAATTTGTATGGAATTCTGACACAACCACTGGAGGAATTTTGGGATGAGCTCAAAGAGCTGTCCTAATGGGGAACAAGGCTGTATAGCCGACAGAAATCTCTCCGAGTCTCTGCTAGATGGAAGAAATGGCCATGAAGAAATGTATGTTCAATAGGAGATAAGGACTCAAATGGTTGTTCTGGGAAGGGTGTGAGGACCAAGCTCAGATCCAGTGGAAATAAAAGGTCTTTGACCAGAAGAATTGTCATCAAACATTTTCATGACACAGCCTGTTCTGGACTGGCCCCAAACCTTTCCTAAAAATGATCTTCTAGAACTTAAAGGATTCATTTCCACTCCCCTGGCCTCAATCAGAGATCAGACACAGCAGTGCCTGAGTCTCTTAGACCCTTGTCTTATCCCCCGATGAGGAGAGCTGAGGTCCTTTTAATCCCCATGAATATCTGCAAAGGAAGGCACGACTTGACAGTAGCAATTTTCATTGTTTCAGTTTAGTCACTGATTCTGGTGTCAGAAACTTCTGCCTGTCTGAAGTGAAAAGCAGTAAAACTTGTCCTTGTTTCTGGATCTGTTTTTGACCCATCCTAACCTACCGCTTTTTCCTGAGGATGCAAATGCTGGATAGTTCTCATCAGCAGGAATTATGTGCCTGTATCATCTTGTTCAAGGTGTTGTCGTAAACATTCAGAAAGGTTCAGCTGGATTCAGTTTCCCAGCTAAACAGAGCAAACTCTTGTTCTGGAGTGGATTTACCAGGTGAATAAAAGGGGGTCAGTGGGAAAAGTCAGTGGCTCCTCCAAAGGGAAGGCTCAGCTTCTTTTTTAAGGGGACATGTCAAGGTGTGCAGAGAGCACCCACAGTATTACTCTTCACGTTAAGTCAGGATGGAAGACAGAAGAGAGCTGGATAAAGGAGTGATGTTGAAGCAGCTGGTTCCAGCAGGCTCTCAAATAACTACTGGAAAACTTGAAGAGCTCCCAAGGCTCTGCAAGGACCTTGATATACCTTGAATCACAAAACTCTCACAGACACTGTAAACATTTCTAGTATGACAGCTGGAAGGTACTGCAAGGCCATGGGAAGATTCATACTTCAAATCATACAGGCTGTAAACAAGAAAACAAAGGGAATTTTAAGTGTTTTGAGAGAAGCTATCCTGTAGGTTTATGGCTGTGGTTCAGTTGACCTCTTCAGATGAGGAAAAGAGGAAAGTGACCAATACACTAACATGGCATCTCACTCAAATATTTTTTTTTCTGTTTTCTCAAATGACCTGTCGAATACCAGCGTTGTAGTCTCAGAGGTGCTAAACTGCTGAAGTCACATAATCAAGAAATTCTCTAACTTAGGAAAGAAAGGAGAACTTAAGAGTGACTTTGAAATACCAATGGCAGCCATCTAAGTCTTCAAGGTTACCGTTTGATTTTCTATTTGCATTCCCTCTGCGTTTCTGTGAACATAGAGCAGAAATAGTGGGAGGAAACCAAAGAAATGTCAGATCTCAGTAGGGCAGCATCTCGTCAAGGGATGACATACCCTGTTTGCACACAGCAGCATAGCCTGGAGGAAAGAACTCTTGAACTGATAGCTAGGCAGAAAGTTAAGTTTTCAGGTAGTTAAAACAAGGCTGCTTTGGTTTTCTTTCATCCATGGTCTCCTTAAGGAGTTCTCTTGGAGAGCACAAACCTCCTCACTTTGAAAGATAAAACATCCTTGCACTAAGGCTTATTCTCCCAGATCTTACTTACTGCTTTTAGTGCCCTTTGCTTTAACTTTATGCAATAAATTAGGTCTGACACTTATCTTTTAGCTATGTCTAGTAATAAGTGTGATCTCAATGTGAACCAGATACATGTGAAAAACATTAAAACCTTATTGGGACACAGTAAATGTATTACCAGGGCAGACAGGTGTGCTTACGGAGCAGCTGCTTCCCTAAAGTGCATGCTGAGAGCTTGGGAGTGAGGATCCCATCATCCCTGGAATGATTGCTGTCAGATAGTGTGGGAACAAATATATAGGAAAGGGAAGAAATATCATCAGTGCCCTCTCAGCAAACTGGAGAAAAAATGTCTGGATATACAGATAATCACATTTGCTACATATAGCAAATAGAGCGAAATAACTTTAAATGCATTGACCTACCAGGACTCAGGTGTAGAGAGTGGAAAGGAAAAGAGATATATGGGAGAGGAAGAACCAAGATGCACATGAGGGCACAAAACAAGCCATTCTCAGCCAACTTGCAAAGAGAAAATGAAGGAAGTTGAAAAGAAACACAGAATTATATAAAATGCTTGAGCATTTACTAGTAAAGTCAGTAAACACAGGGGTATGGGGAAAAACAACCCACAAAACAAGTGACAGTGTTCCACGCGCTGGAACTCAGCCAAGTGACGTGAGTTGTGCCCCATAACCTTGTTCTCACAGCAGGTGGGAAGTGGGGTCTGTGTGCATTCCCCAGACATCACTACTGCCTCCAGCTCCAGCCTTTGCCAGCCAGAGGCCCACAGTGTCAGCCTACACTTGGGTGAGCACTGGGAGAAGTGGCTCAGGCAGCAGGGCTACACTGTGCCTCTGAGGGTGGCTAGACACCTCAAAACACCTGAGGACTCTCCCCTCTCCAGCACCAAGGGAGTGATGGGGGATATTAGGGCCAATATTTGTCTCAGTCATGGCACATCTTTATTTCCTCTGTGTCTGAGCATATTGCTCAATATTGGTTGTTCAAATATTTGTTATTCCAAGAGGAGACTACCACTTCTTACACAAGCCACTGGGCTTGTAGGGCAGAGGGGCTGTTAAGCTTTACAAAGGCAGTCAAGCTGCAGGGTTGTACTGGGTATGGGAGTTTCCTGGCCTGCAAGGATATGTGCCCAGGTTCTCAGACATCCTTTACCTTGCAGTCTTACATCTTCATAGCAAAGTTTAGACATAGCTAGCCCACATGCCTACTCTGGAACAACATTTCCTTCAAAGACTCACGTTCATTAAAATATAAGGCCTTGTCGACATAGAAAAACTCAGCTGATACTGCTACACACCTAGAAATAAGTCTATATAAGCCATTTCACAGATTTAGGAAAAAAATATTTCTGAGTGGTTTAGATGTTACTTCTGAGTAGTCAAACTGAGACATGCAATTGTCTTTTTTGTTACAGACATGCCTCTGCTACTGATTCCATCAGCTGATCTACATCAAGCACTTCTGACAGTGCTTTAGCCTCAGGAGAAGAGCTGAGTCTTCTCTAGGTGAGCTCTAGGATGTTACAGAAGTGGTTTAGACATCACTGCCCATTTCTGCCCTGTGGAGGAGAAAACACAGCAGTGAGCAAGACCGTCCTAAACCTTAACTAGCCCAGTGAAAATGTGCAATAGCTCTCAGTCTCTACATGTCTGACCAGAAAACCTCAAAAATACGACTATGAACTGAATGTAGCAAAAACACAGATGAGTTTACAGAGAACCCAGAAGAATGGTGTTAACTATTATAGCTAACTTCACTATTTTTCTCAGTGAAGAGTTAACTCAGATGCCCAGAAATAATGGTTTTAAATTGTTTTAGTGGTTGGGAAATGAGACAAATCATTCTACATTGCTACATGTGAAACTTGCCTTATTTTTTTTTTCCAAATACTGAGAAGACAGGCAAGGGAGACATCTCTTACAAAATTTTGACAACTGTGGAGTTCCTTATGAGCTGCTTTTCAAACTCTGCTCCTGGATAGCTGAGCTTGCAGAGCACAAAGGCACCTGACAGATCCTGGTCTGGGCAGTCACCCACTTCAGTGTGAGGAGTGTCTCACTCCCACAACTTACAAGAAAGGATGTTATCATCTTTTGTCTCCTGAACCAACCTGTTCCTTAATAATCTGGTACATTATGAAGAAAGACTGACTACAAATCCACTAAAACATATGAGACAGAGAACACTGTAAATTAATTTAAAAATTAAAAAAAATGCTAAAACATTTTTTAAAACCTTATTTTTATGGTCATGCCAAATTTCATCAAGTCCCTCCATTTAAATCTGACCTTTCAGACACCTGTTTTCAGCCTTATTTGTACACACTTGCAGTTACTCGTGTAACTAAACAAGCTTCCAGCTTTTTGAATCTTCATGCATCCAAACTATCTGACTATGATGCATTTGCAGATGCCTTATTTTAAGCACCGCAGAACTTCATTCCTGGGTCTTGTGTGCCCGTTTTTGGCAGATCAGGGCAGATCAGCACTTGGAGAAAGGTTTTTGGGAACCATCTCCATGTTACTTCTTCTCATGCAGAGTGAGAATACTGACAGCAGTGTATGGGGAGAAACAGCACCAGGACTTCCAGGTGTAAAATCCCAAACATATGCAATTTCTGGGAGATGGTTCGAGGGAGGAGCTCAGTTCTGCTCTGAAGTACATTGAGAAACACCTACAGAGGAGAAGAAGCAACAAAAACACTCACAGCAGCCATTTCCTAGGCTAGAAAACAATGGAATTTTTATTGAACAGAGATGGCTCATAAACACGGTCAAAGGAGTTCCACCTGCTGTTCAGCAATATAACCTGATAATAACCTATGGGGGCAGCTGTATAAAATAGGAATAAAATACCAAATTGCTATATTCATTAATAACTTTGCCTTCCAAATACAGAACCGTAAGTATTTCAAGTCTGAAAATAGACCACAATTGTTAGCATTTAAACCAAACCTTTATGATAACAAATATACAAAAAAAGGCAGTCAATATATTAAACATTTAAATCAATAGCATACATATCTCAGAGGTAAACATTGAGCAAACAAAGCCACCAATGATGTTCAGAAATCAGGTAAAAATTTCAAGGTCAAGCTCCAAACACTGTAGCTTTTCTAAAGCCGTACTGGTATTACACTTTTATCTAGCCCCTAAATTGAAAACTATGTAGCATAAACATTTGAAAATATAACATTGGCTATCTGGCAGGGAATTGGAAGTTCCTTAAGTCCTCGTTGTGTTTATATTGAAGCACCTGCAGAGACGGAGGGCAGGAGGAGTTAAGCACTTTTGTTTTGCAAGGTTGGGGTTTTAGTTCTGTTATAGATGAGCGCAACACCATCCTCATACCAAACACGAATTCCAGCACTGACAAAAGAGAAGTATTGGCCTGACAAACTGCATGAAGAATCAGCCTTGCAACTTGCATTAAACAGAATGGGACTTGCACACCTGCCTACTTACTGAAAGCCTGTGCTATCTCTACTGCACAGGAAAAGTCTCCTTCAGTAGTTGATCTAATGCCTGAGTTTGAAAGCTTGGGATACATACATACGCTCAAAAATAAGGTGACAAATTTACTGTCAACAACTAATAAAAGTTTGTATTGCAATATTGCTCACAACATAAATGTACAATTTGCACAAAACATGGCTCTTCAACATGAATATTTTGCAAGCTACAATATATATATATATATATAATATGTATGTTTTCTTTTCCTTAAGAATTATATGCCTGAGTGCATGCAAAGAATTTCAAAGCAGTAACACAACAGGAGCAACCACTTGTTTACAGGTTACTGAAACCACTCAATACAGAAACACTGGAATATTAGATAACAGACAGACAGATAGCTAGATGTATGTACACACTGCTTCCTTGGGAACCTTCCTATGTGGCACCCAAAGTGTGGGTTTCTTACAGACTCAGACCACAATGAAAGACAGCTCCAAAGAGGCCTCTGAAGATCCTCTACACCCTTTAACCGTAACTAACTTCTGTTGGAGATGACAGCAAAGGAGGCACCTGTCCTTTAGCCAGGAGCAGAGGCAATCAATCTTCTCCATAGCCAACATCTGTTCCAAATCCTGCTCCTTCATTTCTAAGCAGTGGGTGGTGAGCATCTATCCATCCAATGTTTTGGCTGGTCCCAAGTCGTCTCCTGCAGCCTTTACAGCTGGAAATCCAAGACTGGAGGACCTGGATCTCCTAAACACCAGTGCACAGCACTGCTATCATTCCAATCAGATATGTACAAGGAATGACATGTATCCTCTGGTTTAAAATTTACATAAAGTATATACAAATAAAGCTATTCTATCAAGGTGCAAGTTTATTATCCTCTGATGTGTTCCAATGAAGATTTCTTAAAAAACCTTTATACAGACCCACCAGGAGAGTTTACACAAAGTTGACATTTTGTCATAGTTCATTATGCAGGCTTTGTTCTGTCAACTCCATAATGGAAACTCCCGTTATTTTCCCTTGGAATTCTGCCTATGCACAGGACTGGATTTGGTAGACTACAGTCATGTCTGATAGAATTTCCTTGACTTCAATACATTTTAATCTGGGATGAAGTGGCACCATGTCATTTTGGTTTTTTTCCAGGAAGTCATCAATCTCTATGAAATGAGGCAGGACATGTAACTGGACATCTGGGAGTGGAAGGTTTGCAATTCTTGTGCCCAGACCAGCTTTCCTTGCTTTTGACAGGACTGTGGTATGTGGGGCCAGCAGAATCTGGCCCTAAGGGTATATCTGGAAGTCCTTGGCACTATTTTACGCTAGCTGATGACAGGCAATTCCCTCAAAGAAATTAAAAAAAAGTCCAAATGCAATTTACAGAACAGTAAACATCAGGCTGATCCACTAAACAGATGGATATGGAATGCAACTTGTCTAAAATTAGAATGGTTGATGTTTTCTTAGGCAGGTCTAAACTCATAAAAATTTTTCCCACCCCACAGAGGCCTCATTCTGCAGCATGTAAATATATGATGTTTCTAATAAAGTCATTGGAAATGCAAAGCCTGTGATCAACAGGAAAGCCCACCCTCTTCCATTTCTCTTCAGCAAAAACCTCTAGGAACAGAAGTACATGTTTATGATCTCTGCTGAAGTAGAGGGGCTGTGTGCAGTGACAGCAGGATTTGGCCTTCAGCCTTTCTGGTATACCAGCCACAACTGTGCAGATAACTGGATGGGAAACTACATTTGCTGGTGCATTAAAACACCATACAGCCTTGCAGTAACTCCCATTAAAGATTCCCGCTGACTTCATGAGAGAGAATGAGAGAGAGAGGGAGAACAAGAGAGCAGACTTTAACAAGTGCCTGTTCTGCTCCACTGGAGTTATGTTTCTCAAAAATCCTTCCCTATTTTCCTCCATTTTGTAACTTGATTATACGGAGGCATTCAGAGCAGAGGCTTTGCAGAGAAGAGTGTCCTCTCAAGCTAAGGGAAGTAGTTCACACAAGAAACAATGATCTGGTTAGTTTTTCTCTTTTTCAGAGTAATACGATAATAAAAACCCAGAAAACTTGCTGGTTTCACATGCTGCCGTGCCTTTGTGTAGCCCTAACAAAACGACATCTAGAAATGACAAATGAATCGTAATCTCTCGGGAGATTCTAAAAGGATCAGCATCAGAAAAAACGGGGTTAAAGCTAACCTAAGGTGCACTTGGAGAAGATGTTGTGAGTGTGCTGGAGCAATTAAACAAAATCTAAATAAATTAAATACAGACATATCCTTTAAAATAATGTTCAAGTTGTGGACACAGTGGAAAAAAGCTGCCACCTCAAATTATGGCTCAGCTCCTCTATTTTTAATACATTCCCTTCTGAGTGCCCTCAGTGTCTTTAGGGGAAGGGCTTGCTCTGAAACATTAACAGCACAATATAGGCAATTTTCAAAAGCATCTAACAGACTCAAGAGACTGACATTTTTGAATGAGCTACAGATGTCTATCTGTCTTTTTGAGGAAAAATATTTGGTTTCAGAAACATTTGTATTCCTTAGCTATAATCTTTCTCTATTGAAAAACATCTGCCATCCTGTTGCCTATACTCTGACTCTCTGTTATTTTATTTCTGTCCACTATAAATGGATAAGCAAAGGGGGGAAAAGTTTCACCTGTGTTGTTAATTATAGATGACCTCAAGCATGCCTGTGAAGCCACAAACCAGTATTTAAACTGCATCTGTGGGATGGAGGATTGTATCTCTGCGTTCGTTAAAGATTATTGTTATGTGATCTTTCATTTGCTTCTCAAGTGAAATGAAACCTTCCCACAAAACCCCAACAATAGATGGCAGTAAACAAAAACCCAACCCCAAATTCCTAACAACAAATGCAAAACAATCTTAACTATTCCTGTGTTTATTATTACACAAATTAGGAGTCTGCCTAAAACCAGAAAAAAATCAAGATCAACTCGGTGGTTCTGTACTGTTGTAGAAACCATCGTTTCCTCTTGTTTTCACTTTCCTAGCATTAAGTTCAAAGACATCTCAGGGACAGGTGGGAGAGGATGTGAAGAGGGAGAAAAGAAGCAGAGTTATCCCACACACCGCCAGCTTTTCTGTCTTTTCAGGATGCTCACGCTGGGACTTCCCCATTTAGCTGTTGCTTTCCATGCTAAACATAAAGATACAAAACCAGCCCTTCAGAAGTGGATCACTTTTCCACCTAAAGATAGAGATTGCGCTTTCTAATTACAGATATGCATTTGGCTTGGAAAGTGCGAGACACACAAAGGCTTCAAAGGTGATACCGTATGAAAGAGAGATGGAAAACAGACCTAATCCACAGACTAGAAAAATCAATGAAAAGGCTTCCAACGATTTTAATGGGGCAAATTTCATCATGCTTTCATGTTTGGTTTGAGAATGATGCTATAGGAGAATCTTGTACTTTTCTTAGAACATTCATATATTCTTAACATGTAATTCACTTCTTGAACCCTGTATCAAATATTTATAAATGCTAAACTAGGTACAAAGTGAAACCCATTTGGGAAAGTGGAGCAGAGGGAGGTTTAGCTGCACTAATGGATATTGCATTAATGCTTAGCATCAAGGAAGGCTGACTGCTATTAACAAGAAATCTCATTACAAACATGATTTCACGCCTCATAACATATCATGTAGATCTATTTACTGTCCATCTCTCTCTCTGGAACATACACACAAAGATAACTATAGCCAGAAAATCCAAAGCATTGGATTAGACTTTTCTTCTCAATTAAAAAAAAACCCAAACCAACACAAACCCCCCAACCAACGCAACACCAAAAATCACAAAGAAGCAGGAAATTCACAGCATGGTTCATTAGAACTAAATTATTTTACAATCTCTATTCTGTTGTGAATGACTTAAGATGCTTTCCAAACTTTAACCTAATCAAAAGCCTGCTCTGAGGATAACTAATGCACAAATGGCATTACAACAAGCTTTCAAGGAAAAAAAAGAGAGGCTGAAGGACACTCAACAGCACACCTGTTAGTGAGGGGTAGGGAGGTGTTGCTCAGAAAATGTGGTATCCAGGGTTTTCTTCTCTGCTGTTCTTCAAAAAATGCAGAATCCAGATCCCTCTTCTCTGTGATAGTTGGCAGCGTGAGGAGAGAGTTGGGAAAAAGAGCATTGACCTTATCTTGTGGCTCTAAACAGCAGAGATGCATTACTCAACCTTCTACATAGTGCTGAAGAGATCAGTACAAGCAATGTCCTGCATCACAGAGAGTGGGATTTACTTATTTATTGTATGCATAATGCTCAGGCACCTTTGTTCTCCACTGGTACAGCACATATGGCTGTACAACAGCTGCAATGCTCAAGAGAAATTTGGACAGGAAGCAACATACTGGTTGAAATGCACTGATGGAACAGGAATTTAGCCAGGAACACAAGGTCAGAAAGCTCTGAGATACTTTTGTGTAGTCCTTGTATTCCTCAGTGGATAAACACACAACCCAAGTAACACTGCACTTTTTACCACATCCCCAAATGGCACAATTAATCACTGGCTCAGTAACTACAAAGCAAAAATCAAAAGTATCCAAAAGCATCCAAAGTATTGAACTGACTGTCTCAAATTTGTCTGTCTAGACAGGCTTGAGCAGGTTAAGCAGGGCATTTGACCAAGTGAATGCCTGAATGCTGAGGAAGCAGCTTTCACTCTGATGAGGCTCTAGAGGCTTTTTGTGCTCCTTCCTACTTTCTGCCCCAGAGAGGTGCAACCAGCACTGGGGCACAGGAGTCTTTTGGCTGCGCTGAGGGGCAAATCTCAGCTTGTACATGTGCTGTGAGCTCTTTAAATGGCTATGGAGAACAGAGAGAACCAGAGCTTGGAAAGGGTAATTTGAAAGCCTCTCATGCAGTAAGCTGCAGGATAGTCAATTTATCCACTGCTGGGAAGGGAAAAGGGTAAGGCTGGACTCTCTTGAACCTGCAGCTTGAACAAGTCCAGATGTTTTGAACCATGTTAATCCAACCCTGGCAGAATATATGAGGTGTTGAGACTTTGGCCTTAATTAATTAAAATTACCTCGTAGCACACTGGATTTTTCTAAAGTGGCAGTCTTTTTATTTTAATAAGCATCTCCATTTTCTCTTCTGGCTTATTGTAAATCATAAATGATTTCTGATTGGGTATTTCAGAGAGGATTTTTCACTGTCTTTGTTTGCTTTAGAAAAGCAGTAAGAACCAAGATTGCCTCTCACTGCGCTGAGCAAAACGGGTAATGGAAGTTTTAATGAAAATACAGCAGCAGACACCATGGGAAGTGGAAAGACCAGAGCTAAGGGGTTCAGGAAATTCATTCCTGCAGCTGCAGCAGCTACAAATTGCTAGAACTCCATGGTTATATCTGAGTATGGGACCAAGCAAACCCTCTGTCTGAGCACTGAAGAGACTGGAGCCAAACGGGCTGATTGGGAATGCCAAGCAAGTGGTGAGAGATGGAGCTGCTCCCTTTCTTCCTGCCCTCTCCTCTCCTTTGATTTTATGGGAACTCTGAGTTGGAGAACAAATCAATTAGGAAACAGCGAACACTGTACCTCTGGAATCCAAGGCAAAGATCTGGGGTTATACGTTCAAATTCTTGTACCTGATTCTCTCTCCTTACTAAGACTTCTTCATTAGTGTGCGGATAGAAACCTGTGCCTAAGCTAAACGTGTCCATTCACACAGTGTCATCACCTCTACAGGATGAAAGAACAAAACTGTAAGCCCAAAGAAAGGTGAAAAATGCCCTTCCAGAGGAAAAGAAGCAACTGGTACATCACATATAATCAGGTGCACAGATTTAGTCAGCTAAAGTACACAACACATGAACCACAAAATGTTGTAGAATTTAACCTGTCCAACCAATGCAACTTCTAAGTTGCTGCCATGTCTCTTGGGTATTTTAGTGACAACCAGTCCAAGCAAAGCACAAAAAGCATCACCTACTGAGACTATGGATGTTGAGGAGATGATATACCACATTCTAAGCCTTCTGCATGCTTCCAAGATAAAGACATACTAAGCCATCCATGGTTGTTCCATGCAAAAAGTCTTGAACAGAGCTGAAAGAATGAGTTTAATGGCAACAAAAAGAAACCAAATACCCTCCTCCTATCCACACCAAGTTTGCTTCCTCAGCTCTTACGCTCACTGAAGGCAGCTGAATATTTCCACTGGTCTCTGCAGCTTCCCACATTTTCTTTCTGCTTTTGGCACCACATGCATAATAATTTCAGCAGAGGTCTCATTGAAGTCATGGATCATTGAGCCACAGTTGAAGACTTGTCTTTGCTGTTTTTTGTCCTTGGAGGCCAGTTACAAATGGTAGGTCAGGTGCAATTCTACTGAAATGGAATAACCTGGTCAGAGCAGGCAGCCTCAGTTTTCACTCACTGAAGGAAGATGGAATTGGAATTGCTGCAAGTTAGAGATATAAATGTGCTGATAGGTAGACATCTAAAATTAGTGATGTTCTCATCTGTGGGGTTTCAGATATTGCTTTGGGGCTATTTCAAAGCTAATGTCCTCCAAACTTGTTTATTAAATATTAGGGCAAATCCTAAGCAGCTTTTTTAATGCTTATGTATTTTAACATCTCTGGGCCAGAGGATGAAAGCATTTCTGTAAAGCACTTGCAGAGCCTCACATAAAAGAGACTTTGTCAAACAAAGTAACTTGAAGTCTTTGACTTTTGGTTACTCTCATCAAGAAAAAAAAAATCAAAAATCCAGTGGCTTCAGAAGCAACTTTAGTGAATGCAGTCTTCAGGCTGTCATCTTTCAGCAGTATTTTTAAGACAGAGCCAGCTCCTGAGGGACACTGAATATCTGCAACTAACTCTGACTGGTTCTGTAGGTTCACAGCTTCTTCCAGGATTTAACTCATAGACAAGAATGGCTTTTCTTTCTAGGATGGCCTAATCTTTGCCTTGAGTATGAGATGTATTAACACCACCTGTATTTTTCTGGAACACAAAAATCCCCACTTAAACAGGGTCCTGCATGCCTGAGTTCTCACAGTTTTGGTGCATTGTATGCTGTAACAGAATCCTTCTCTGATTTTAGATAGGTACAAGTGGGAAGAAGAGATACTCCTTCCTTCTTACTGCAGCACCTCAGAGCAGTTTATTTCAGTACAGAGATTTCCCTTTTTCATTTGGTCTTTAAAGAACAGCACACAGTGCTATGCTTTGCAGCAAAATCAGAATTTATGAAAACCCTCAGCACACCACACACAACAGTCCATCCAGGACTTGTGCAATGTTTGGTATGAAGCCAGTGGATATTCAGTGGAAAAAGGCTCTGTCAAAAGCAGCATGTGGAGGATTCAGCAAGCAGCTCTCATTAGTGCCAGTAGGAGCCTGGCTACTAAGCCTTCACACCTTTTTAAAGATGTTTCCTCTGTCTTTAATAGACATTTGCACAAATCTACTCCAGAGCTGAAACCAAGCAGGTTAAATTTTAGCTGGGGAAAAAATAGTCTTAGCCATTAGAAAGTTGGCTCTTTTCCAGAACAGAGAGCAGCTGGCCACCAGCTGTGTTTAGAGGACAGCAGGCATAAGGAACAGATCAGGGGAAAACCTGAGAAACAACTAGACAGTGCTGAAATTTGTAATGAAAAGAATACCAGCCTTCACCTGTGATGTCCAAAACCTTTGCCCTCCTACATTCCCCATTCTTTTCTCTTCTTAGCTCTTGAGCCCATTATTGGAAAGTCACGCATTTAGGAGAATACAGACACCCTTTCTGCCACGTGAGGCAAAGTGGCAACATGAGGAAATTCTGGAAACTAAGCGAGGACCACGTAGAGACAGTAGGAAAGATCTGCCATGAGGCAGGGACAGGATGTCTGTAAGTTCTCAAATATTACAGCAGTGGATTAGTATAAAAAAGACAAATGGAAAGGCACCTTCACTCATTACAAGCTGGAAAGTTATGATTAAAAAAGAAAATCACAAGTTTTTTCTAAGGATGTTGTGTTTTTTTCCATTTCACCGAGACTGGAGGCAATATTTTGCCTCAAAATTTGTAAATTATTACAACTCATACAAAGACTAAAGGAACAGGCGGCTTTTTATTTTCTAAGATGATAACACCATGTCTCAAAAAAATGCTAATAAAATGCTCTACTGGAAAGAGCCTTATCTGATAGGGATGGTATTCATGGGCACCCACTGAAACTCACACTGCTTTTTAGATTAAGTTCACAACAGAGCCCTTCCCCCCAGCCCCAGATTAATGGAATGAAGAATCCATCCATGAAGCCACATATAATAAAGCTTGGAGATTATGAAATAGGCTAGAAGACAGGATAAGAATTGCAATTGATCTTGATGAAGTGGGGAAATTGCCCTGATTAGAGCAGAACAAATTTAATAAAGAGAAGCTGAAAGTGTTATACTTCGAAAGGTGTAGTAAACAAATGCATAAATAAAGATGGAACTCCTGGGAAGGGAACAGTGAATCCCTCAGGAATTCTAATATAAGACAGACTGGATCAAAGTCAGCCATGGGATGTTCTTGCAGAAAATATCCAGGAATATATTTTCTGATATGCTTTACATAAACCACAGGAAAGTTACTCTGCTTTGCTTGTTACTGTGTAAAGCTCCTGCTAAAGCACTGAGTTTTGCAGAAAATGAGGAGTCATGAGGGGAATGATGGCAAAAATCAGAGACCTGGAAAACATTAGCAAATAACTAGCAAAGACTATAGTAGTAAGGCAAATAGGATAATTCCTTTCATACTTAGAATAGTCTTTTTAGAAGATCTCGTAAGATCATCTGGTTTTCCTGTCATTCAGGGTTTGAAGGAAAAGTAGCTCGATTTGCAGTTAAGAAATTCTGTACAGTCTCTTAGGAAAACCTGATGATGAGGTTGGGGAAGATCAGGGACCTCTTAGACTGGATGTTTTAAAGTCTGCAAGATGCACATTGTCTGACATGGTTCAGCTAGACCTCATCCAGCCTCACGTCAGGAGAGGCAGACTAAAATCGCAGTTTCCAAACTCTGATTTGTGGGTCCACAAAGGTTTGTTGGCTGCTTCCAGGAGAAATGAATGCCATGGTCACACAGGTGGGCTCTTCTGCTGGCAAAGGGGATCACTGGCCAAAACCAAATTGAAAGTTATGACTTTCTTTTTAAGGTTTTTGTCAGCTATACACCTATGATGTTGGGATTTACCAGCATTTTGAAGGGAAATAGTTCTCCCTGTATAGATCTACGGCCGAAATCCCTTCCTGTAAGAGCTCTGAATGGCAGCTTCTTGGGGTTTGTTCTCTCCTACCATTTGCCAGACACCAGCAAAGCAGATCTCTGGGCAGCAGTGGGTGCCATGCTTTCTGTAGGGCTCAGCCATTCTGATCCACAAGCCTAAGAAGGAGCACACAGGAACACAGCTCTGCTGCAGCCCAGCACTGTGTGTGTTTGGAGGCAGCTGCACTCTGTCACATCTGCCTCTGAGTTCCCAGACATGGTGACCACTCCACATACACCCACCAAAGGCGCTCTGGAACACTTTATCACTGAAAGAAAACTAGTGAACATTACCACAGATACTCTCAACTCAGCAAAAGAAGAACTAGCAGAGAGATATCAGTGTTTCCTTCCTATTTCATACCATCGTTATTATTGTTTGAAAAACGTTGCTATTTTAAACCATGGAGCTGCAGGGTGAGGTCTGCTCCTACCTAGTTATCACTGGCATGAAAGGATGTGTTTCCATGGATGAGAAAGCACATCAAACAACAACAAGCTGTTGCATCAGCTATGATCTCGCTTCTCTATGTCTGCAACATTCCCCAAGCACTTGCCATTACTTAAATGTTCCAAACAACATCTTGTGTGAATATCTACTATGCAGAAAAAAAAGAGTCTAATTGACTGACATGTTGTGTCTCTGCAACTTTAGTGGCAGCCTACATATTTTGTAATTTGTTGCAAAAACTGAGGAGGCATTGGAAGACCAAGCACAAAGGAGGATTTACACCTCAGCCATAAAACAGCTTCCTACTGTGTTGATAACTAAAGGCAAAACTGTGTTTTCTGAGCATGTCAAAAGCTATCAACATGGAAGGGCACCTGATGGAGACGATTAAACAAAAAAGAGGCTTATGTGCACCACCAAAATAAATCTTCTAAATTTTCTGAACAGCATGCTAGAGAATAAGTGTATTAATGTCACTTTGCCTGGGAGAAGGGGACATATTTGCCTATTTGCTGTAGTTTTCAGAGACAGGAATGTTGTGGCACATAGTAGATTTGTTTTGCTAACAATATGCTGCAAAACAAACAAAGCTTTGACATTTAAATCACCCCCCCCATCCCATCCCATCCCATGCCCACCCAAGCCCAGTATTTGTAGATAACCTATACATTCTCAGGATACAGTGAGAAATCATTCTATAGTACATATTTAATTATAATTTTAAAAAGTCTAACTTGGACAACAATCTCTGGCCAGTAGCAAAATATCCACACAGTACTCAAGTGAAGATCTGTTATTATCCCTTCACTGCAACAAGCAGAAATCAGCATCTTGAGAAGGAGCTCCAGAGGTATCATATCACAACCAATCGCACCAAATAAAAAAATATGCTAATTTCACAAATCAAATTTGACAAGAAGTAACATTGCATTTGTCTTGGCGAAATGAAGCACGAAGGTAGCATTTCACAGGTACAGTTACCATGCAAATGCATGTTTGTTGAGTTTGTAATTTTTTTTGCAACCCAAATCACGAGTAGCATGCAGTTCTTCTGCCCCCCTAACTACTGTATTAGAGATAGTCTGGGTAATGTACCTCTTTGGTGTAACCATAGCCTGTTAGGCAAGATTATACCACCCTAAGAAAGAATACAAGCAAAACTTGGTCATATGTATGTTTACACAATGTACATTTTACCATTTAAAAAAACAAAACATGTTACATAGATTCTCAAACACAGCTCTGTTGAAAATGAAATTTTTTTAAACTACAAGGCCACCCCGTTTTTTATGAACAATTTAAAAAGTTCCCACCCCTAAAAATCTGCCAGTATATTTCCTCAACTGTAACAGTCTTACCCACTCTCTAATACAGTTGATCGTTGCTCAACAGCAAAAGTTCTTACATTTCTTAAACGGACGAGATAATGGACTCCAGGATAGATAGAGTTCTTAAATGTGTAACACTGGAACAAATCTGACTTAAATGATTAATTGGTCAATTCAGGTGTTCCCCAGCACTACCCTTCAGGCAGGGGCTTCTGCTGTTCACTGATGTTCCTGTCTTGTTTTGCCATCAAGCTCCACAAATTCTGAACACATGCCTGTTTGAGTACAACAGCAGTTCATTGGAGACTCTTGTACCCAGTTTGCTCAAAACCATGGAGGAACTTGTTTTCTGTATTCTCTCATCCAAATGGGGTCACAGCCCCAGCGCAGCACCTTTGGCCAAAACAGAACTATTTGGATGTGAAGTAGAATTTTTTTAATTTTCTCTTTTGTAGTCGTTCAAGCAACTGCAACAGCAGACTTAACTTCTGGGATCTTTTATCAGGTTTACCATCTTCCGCAGCTTTACACAACGGAGCCCTTTGAAGAAGACAAATGAATTGACTGAATCCTTGTGGCCAACGTCCTCTGCAAGTCCTCTAGTACATTTTGACCAGATGTTTCTCCATTCTTGTCATACAACAGCTGTTTGAAAGCTTCGTTTTCAATGAGGACCATCATATTTTTTAGAAAGTAGCCTTCACAATAGGAAGATAGTTCTGTGACGCCGAGAAACTACAAGAAGTGAAATTAGAGAAAGATAACCAATCTGATAAAACCCAATAAGCAAATACAGTGCATAAGAGCTGCACACAAATACACAAGCTAAGCCTTTTAGACAGGCACAGTAACACTTACAGATAAGAATGCATGGAGGGGAAGGAGTTAATCAAACAGTATTTTATGCTGATGATTCTTATGAAAATTCCACATTAAAAGTCTCTGTTTGTTGGGAAAACACCACTCCAAGGGCTGAAGCTTTGCTTCCTTGAAATCGATGGGAGTTTTACCAAAGAGTTCACCAGACCATGGGTCATGCTAGAAATTACGCCCTAAAACTACAGGTTTGGTAAAACATTACAGAGTAAGTTTCGAGAATGCCATCCTTAGCAAGGGTGGGACATACGAGTACAGTAAACTGTCATGCAAAATTTCATGCTTTGAGGAGTCTTTGGAGGAAAAATGGAGGTTTGTAGAACAGGTGGTTTGGAGCTGTCAGTATCTCTCTTAGTCTGGACACTGCATCAGGGTAATAGGCAGGGACACTGTAATGTGAGCAAACCTTAAATGTGTGAGTCAAAACGTATGAGGAAACCTTAAATTGCCTATCACTACCTTATCACATCCAAAACTAAGAAAGGAAATTGATTAAATAAACCAAAACAGATGAAGGCCAGGTAGGACCTGTCTTCCCCAGGAAAATTAATTAATTAGTTTGAATTTGTTTCAAACCATGCAAGTTTTCATCATGATGGGTGCATTATTTTGTACCTTGATGTGACAGTGTATGTGTGAATCTATTCTTCTCTGAAACACCATTCATCCCTATTCACCACTTCAATACATTAATGAGATTGAGAAAATAATGGTCTTCTGTTTTCTTTTTCAGATTGTACTTGAAGCCCAGGCTGCAGATCTGTGTAAGTGCTGAGTGTTTGGGAAAACACATTGCAGACTGAGTTTCAAGAATGCCCTCCTTAGCAAGGATGGGGCTTACAACTGAAGAAAACTGTCATGTAAAATTTCATGCTTTAAGGAATCTTTGGAGGAGAAATGGAAACAGACGTTGAAAGAATCTTCTCTGTAGTGGTGGATTTCCCAGAATTGGACACTTTCAAGATTCAGCTGGACAGGGTGTTGGGCCATCTTGTCTAGACAAGACCAGACAAAAACCTACAGATGATCCTTGATGTCCCTTTCCAACCTGGTATTCTACAATTCTATGACTGCAATTTTAAAAATGGAAAGCCCATAGGAATATTAGTTATAATAATACTCTCCATTCAGATTTTATTTGTAAATGTAACCAAATCCACATTGTCTTACCTTCCTACCAGTTCTCCACCTCTTTAATCCAGGGTTTCAAACTCTTATTCCTGCAGCTTCTATTGCACAGCTCATCACCTTGCTGAACATTGTTCTACAACCTAGGCTACAGCCGGGGATAGCTTCCCAAATCTGTGCTGCCTTTATGTTTTGCTTTCCCCAAATCATATCTTTCTCTCAATCATGATGACAAAGGCTGTGCTCCATGTGTCTCTGGGTTAACCTGCAAGAACATCCCCATCTGGAAAGGCATTGCCTGAGTTCTTCAGGTGCAGATGAGTTTGCAAAGTAGCAAGGACAAGAAAGTTGTCCTTGACCATGGCAGGTGGCTGCAACTAAGTGACCTTTAAGTGCCCCTTCCAAGCCAAACCATTCTATGATGATTCTCTGAAGGACTAGAAATGGTACCTACAACAGCAGCACATCACTCAAAACTTGCTCCTGATGTGGTGGTTCCTGGCTTTGGTGCCTGCTCACCTTATTCCTATTCTCACTATGGTCACAAGCTCTTTCACACTTCAGAGAGCAACATGGGAAGGCAGACGACTGGCTGGCAAGCTGTGCTTGAGCTGTGTGTGAGCTCCCCTGGCTCATCAGGACCATCTGGCCTCTTCCACCACATAACATTAGCTCGCGTTCACATAATAAACAAATGAGGCTGCCCTGTGACAGGAGCACTGTGGGATGAATGATCTGTGCTCAGATTAATCACCTGCACATCACACAGACTGGGAGCAAAAAGATGAAGCATCTTCTATGCTCTGGAAACAGCATAATAGAGAGTTATCTGAACTAAATGTGTGAGTTGAGGTTCCAGAAACATTTCAGCTACAGCAGTATGAAGCTTAGCCCCGGTAATTCACTGGAAGCAGGGTAAATTAGCCCATGCAGTGCTTTAGGGTGATGCGGCTTAATTCCAGAAGTCACAGTTTCATCCACAACTAGCTTGGCTATCTCTGCAATGTCCTACCCACACCAGTGCAAACATGACTCTGACTGTAAAAACTTCTCAAGTACATCATTTCCACTGCCTCCATTGGGAGATGCAGGCACAAAAAACTTTCAGTCTGGGGTTATTACAGGCAAACTAGGAGCTGGATTTAGCCACTGAGTTTGTTCAGTCCCGGCACCAACAATGTACAAGTCACTCAAACAGATCTAAAGCTCTATATAAGAATTTTCTTCAGTCAGGATGTAAAGAACAGCCACATTTCACAATTCAAAGAAATGTGATTTAAAACCAAAATTAATAATTTTACTAACAGTAATACAAAGTTCCCGCATGAGCTAGAAGATAAATAAAATATTTTTCCAAAGATTCCTGCACTATAATTTTTTTCCTAATGGACCTGCAGGTATACCTCATTTCTTGTTTTTATAGCTTTAACTTTTTGTTATTTCAAATACTGATCTGACTGCATGTCATCTGTACATCAAGACCCAACATTACTATTCTCTGTAGGAAATGCCTGATGATGGGAATGGAGGTCAGATCTGCAGGGGTTTAGAGCAATCTGCAGCATTACTCTGTTCAATCAAACCTCTATGTCACAATGCATCAGGTTACCTTTTGTGTAGATTATGTAAGTTACAGAAAAAATATTTCATTGCACTTAAATTTGAGTATCACTTCCATCTTCCAAGTGAAAGTCCAACCACTACACACGAGGAGGAAAAAACTCGAAACTAATCAATGTGTGAAAATAGGTTTTCTAGGTCAAAAAATGCCATGCTTTCATGTCTAATGACTTAGGCCACCTCACAAGCTAAGTATATAATTTGATTCCAATAAGAAGCTCTCCAAGACATAAAATTCTCATTACAATCCTTGCAGGGCTCTGAGCCATTGCACTCCCACAACATGGTATTTTTATATATTGACAAGCTGTCACCAACATTGAGTGTATCACACCAGTGGGCTCCAGGCAGGAGGAAACAGGTAATTGTAATGGGAAAATGCAGCTTGGAAAGTGAAAGCAGAGGTGTCCTCTTCACTCAGGTGATTCCTGTTGAATCAACTCGGCAGTTTGGGTTGCCATGAATAAGGGATAGGTCTTCCACACTCCAATTGAGTTTGAGCCGCTTAGGGAAGGGGGTGAGGTGCTACAGTGCAGTCAGAGTACACGATTTAAGACTGTCATTATGCTGTACCTATTATCCAGTCAGTCTCAGTAAGTGAATGACAAATCTTAAATACATAACAAATGTACTAAGCATATGATATATAAATCACTACTTATCATAAAACTGACCTATGACTATGACGACAGACACACAACATGCAAGTATATGCAGTTATTTTTACCTTGGCATGATTATAAATATCCACGCAGTTCTCTGTATTAATACTCTTTGCACAAATGATCTCACAGTGTCGTTGTAAAGCTTCAAGCTGGAAAAATTTAGCTGCAGAGAGAAGCTAAAAAAAACCAAAAGGCATGGAAAAAATAGTCAAAAACTGCTGAGCAATAGAATCAGAGCTTGATTCTTTACTGGTTCATTTTATTTTTTTCTCTGCCCCTGCTTCAGTGAGCATGAAAGTACTGACAAAAAGTCAGAATGTGAAGATTGCTTGGTTGCTTCAACCTTTTGCAGTGCTCTCTAGATCACACTATGGGAAGGTGTACATGGAGAGAACACCACAGACTGCTTAGATCCACCTGCTGACTTTGGAATGGGGTGAGGAGTGAGGGGTGTTGAGAGAAAAAAAGAAACAAGCAGCTTGAAGAATATTTTGTCTCTTTGCAAACATGATTCTGCCAAGAGGAACCTGCAATTACATTCCAAAAAAATAAGGTTCCAGTTTTAACTGTTTCCCAAGATCTGGCTGAAACAGAGCACCTGGGCTGGACGTGGGGGTGTTGGCAGAAGGGTCAGGACCAAGAGTGTAGAGGAATTAAAACCAGATGATGATGACCAAACACCCTGGGCAGTCTTAACAATCTAGAGAGGCAATAAACCTCAAATCTGCCACCTCAGCAGGCTCAAGGAAATGGAATCAGATCTCCACATGCTCCTTCTCCTAGCTTGTGAGCATCTGTAAGGTGATGTCTAGGCCACAGATGCTGAAACACTGTCTGGCTCCATGTTACTCCAAGGAGTGAGTGAACAGAGGGATACAACTCAAAGGTAGGAGCCAGCTCGGTGTGAGGCACTGCCTAGTTAACATTCATGTTAGTGTCATGTGTCTGTATGGCTCTCCTGACCACCAGCACTTCAGCTGACTCCCCTTTTGGCCCTGCATCCCCACTAGGGCTATACTACCTGGACACGCACTGCCTTGGGATCTCTGCACACCTGTGGGGTGAAAGCAGCTTAAATTTTGAGTTCTCCAACTATTTCAGTAGTGCCAAGATTTTCTCTCTTGTCCTCATTCTCACAGGGAAATCTTGCAGGGAAAAAACATTTTGTGTCTTTCCTTGGAAGGTCACTGGCTCTGCTCTGCCTTAAGATGCAGGCTGGGGTTCTTCATTGCTTGATGCCCAGCCACATCTTAGGCCAAGCTGTTCAGGTGTTTAAACAGCAGTTATTCAGATATCCGGGCCTTTATAGAGTCCTTATTATTGACGACTGCATGACAAAAAGCTATCCTGTGAATCCCAAGGGGGGCTCTCATGCTGCTAGTCAGAAGTGCTGGGGAACAAACAAAACCTTGAAACTTCCATCACATTATTCTGACTTCTCCTATGCAGCCCGTTCAAGCTCTACTTTAATACCATAAATAAATCCAAGTGCTGGAAAATCTGCAGTGTTGATGTGATAGCAGCCAGCTGGCCCCAATTATGTTTTGCAGCAAAGATTTCTGTGGAGTATTTCTGGTGCTTCTTGTTATCATATTTGTAATAAGGCAAGTTGCTAAATGCAGTTTTGAAAGATAAAGCCAAATCCTATTCCAGCTGCCTCTGTGGCTCAAGCAGTCATGTGCTGGTTTGTAATTACTTTAAACTGTGAGGAACCATCGTCAGATCTGTTATCAACAGATCAATCAATCAGTCATACATTCTCGAGTCACAGAAATTTTGAGATGTCACAGAAGTAGAGCAAGCTGCCAGCTGAACTGCACCACGAGCTTTTTAACAGCCTAGGTGGTAACACACATCTCTATAAAGCTGCTGCACTGCCTAGTCTAAGATTTCTTATTTCAGAAAAGGTTAGAAATTCAGTTCTTTCAAAACTATGGGTGAAACAGAGAATTAGTGAACTTTTTCTGTATGGCTCAGTAAGACAATGTGGGTAAGCTGTTAAAAATCCACTGCCTGCACAGGAGAGGGATGATTTCAGTCCTGACCAGTTCCATCCTCTGGCTGCCAGAGAGCAGTATCATTAGTTAGTGTCACTAACTAACACAGGCAGCAATAAAACAGCAACAGGACACAAGGAAATGCAATGAAACTGTGTCAGGGAAAGTGTAGTTTGGACATAAGGAGAAGGTTCTCAGCTGAGAGGGTGGTCAGTCACTGAAAAGGCTCCTCAGGGAAGTGGTCATGGCACCAAGCCTGCCAGAGTTCATGGTGCATCTGGATGACATTCAGAGTGATGTGGTTTAGTTTTACATACTCCTGTAAGGAGCAGAGTTGGACTTGATGATCCTGTGGGTCCCTTCCATGACTCTGTGTGGTGGCAGACAGTACACTGGTGATTACCAGCTGTTTAAGTAACTCTGATTTTAATATTTACTGACCCGCATTCTTTTTGGCTGCCATTATTTGGTCATTGTCCGTAGGAAAACTCCCTAAATGGCAAACAAGAATTTGCTCAAATATCAATTAGTTCTACATAGTTGGAGTGGTTTCGCTGATCATAGATGACAGTGATGGCACACAGTATTTGGAGGAGGATGAATTAACATCCATACAGGCTGTGGTTCAGTCAGCTCCTGTTGGCTTGATTTGGCTTTTGCAAAAGGCCACAACAGCACCTGGATGTTTTACATTCAGTGAGAAAGGGGCAAAGAAGTCTCTGTATCTGTAGAGAGCAGATTATGGTCTTATTCAGGAAATTTGACAGTCACATGCTTGAAATTGAACTGAACTGTCTCTCCAGTGGGATTTCTCTCACGGCTAAAAACCAGGCACATGCCCAAGAATTCTCCCATGTGAGGAACCAAACTGGATGTTTTTAATACTGCTGAGATAGGTCTGAACATGTAAGCCTAAGTTAGTAAGAGTGTGGAAGAGGGAATCTAACTGGCCCAGCTGGAGCAGAGCACCTCATCTATCATGCTGAGAGGATGGAACACAATGCTTCTGGGAATTGCTTTCAGATTTTGATTACCAGTGAATTTTGGTGACCTGCAAAGAAAGACACCGAGTGTCTCCCACAGGACTGCAGACAGCCCAGGCACTCCAGGTGAGGCACTGCTGGCTCTCACAGGAGTGCTCATGTCTTGCCCAAAGGCCATGTGCCCTTGAGTGAATGGTACACAGATCACTCAGCATTGCTCTCACTTCAATTAAGATAAATGACTCTTACCTCCATAATTTCATTATTTTTAATCAGGAGTGACTCTGCACCTCCATAATAAAGATACTGCATAACCAGCTGTAATAAAACAAAAAGAGTGCTTAAAAAATCAATCCAAGACATCAGGGAACAGGGGATGATGTAAAGATTGCAGGCAATACCTGAGGCTCTTCCAACATCATCAAGGATTTATAAATATAACTGGCTCAGACCTTCTGATTTCAAAATAAACTTGGTTAGTCATTCTTTCTGCAAAGTTCCGTATTTCCTTCTCACAAGTAGTTTAATGTCTCAGCCCTCACCCTAAAACTATCTGGACTTTCTGGTGAGCTCTAAACAGTTTTCAGGAAACTGCCGAATTCATTCTGAATTTCCAGTGTACTTCCCAGTATGTTAAGTACATCACTGATTCGGGCAAATATAGCACATACAATGGCTACTCCCTTATTCCTTCTCTGGCAGTGCCACCCTCACCTTCACCCAGCTGTGTGTGGGCATGCATGGATGATGAGAAAGAGAGGGGAGGCTTTGCACAATAATACAAGCCAGCTAGGATCCCTTTGCACGGAGCTTCCAGCAAGCCTAAAGTTACTGTAGGCAGCTGGGAATTTATTTGCAGCAGTAACAGTCGATAGATGGAACTGTCTGGGCTCTGACTCAACTAAAGAGAAGTGTATCCATGTATGTATATGCTACAGGTGTGGAAAGCAAGTGTTTTCATGGCAAAAAAATTGACTGGACAATAATGCTAAGGAAGGGAATGAACTGTGTCTCTTCCAAGTCTGTCTATTAAGTATAAAAGGGTCAAGTACAGAAAAAAGGATCAGGTGCTTTACCTTGACATGCACTGCTTTGTCTGCACAGCCCATGTAAGTGAAATGCATGTTATTGTATCCACTCAGGCACAACATTTGCAATCAATACCACTCTGCAGCTTAGTGTATGAATGGAGATGAAGCCTGTTTTCCTGAAACCACTACTGTGAGTCATGTGTTTATTAAATACATATGTACTAATTTGGACAGGTCATGTACAATGCTCCTCTTACAAATTTCATTTAAATTCAATGTGAGAACTGACTTTACCTGGAAGATAGGGTACTTCACATAGTTGATCTCAATACAAGTACTATCAGATGAGGGCTTGCTAGACAGCAATGCTTTAAACCTAAATAAAAAGGAGCAAAATTGAATAACCAGCCCAATTTTCTCTGTGAAAAAGTACAGCAAAAACAGTACAAAAGTGCAGTGAAACGATGGCATCAACTCTTGCAAAAACAGTACACTGGAATGAATGGATTTGTCACCAAAAAGCATCAAGATTTAGACACTGGCATAAATTTCAAAGCAAAAGGAAGAAGCCTCTCTCTAGGAGATTCCAATTTCAAATTTTTGAAAAATACCTCTAATGTAACAATAGAATAAAATGTATGTTGGAAATTCAGATTCTGTAATGATATTACAAGACCAATTTTTTCTTTTCTTGGAGGCAACATGATCTTTTAGGAAGACTTGCAACATTTAAAACCTGCACATTTTCCTTTTTTGAAGGAGATAAATTTTGGCCTGTGTCCATTATGCTGCTTTAAAAGATGTTTTGGAGCAAAATATTAAAATAACTACACTAAGACTTTAAATGCTTCTATGCAGGCTTGGTACATTATGTAAGAAGAGGTAGGAGAGAAAACTGAATAGGTTGCTGTTCCCTGATTATCAAAACCAGAAATTTAGATAAATTTCAGGAAAAAAACATATTTTAAGTTGGTAATTGCAGATTTATGTAAGATGTATACATATGTAACAATCTACTTCTCAAAACCAGATATTCTCATCGATCAGAAGGTGAAAATGGGAAATGTGCTGCCACAAACATCTGCCCTTGTACTTCCTCTCTTTGATAATTCATCTGACCTCCCAGTGGTAGTTCAAAGCTTGGCTTATCTATCAAGACCAGCATTTGCTGGATGGTAACCTTTTCCATATCATGACTGCATCTTGTTAATTAAAATATGGATAAAAATTTACATGCTTTCAATACTGTCAAACCATACCATGAACACAATTTAGTAGGCTTAAAGCTGGAGTTTGGAACATACTTGTACATCTACCAAGAAGCTCTAAACCAAAATATCCATTTCTTAATTGAAGGCAGGGTCAGATACTGCAGTTGCTTTATGCAAATCTCTTTACTCTGTGCTGTGGGTTGGCAGCACAACAAGCATCAATTCCCACATTGCCCAAATTAGCCAAACTCGGTGGTTTGTCCTTGCCACATCTTGAAACAAGCTTTCATGGAGGGACAGCTAAATTTGTTTAAAAGCACACCTTTAATTATACAGCTGTATACAAACAAGGTTTGTGAGCCACTTTAAGGTTGGGCTGAGCTTAACCGGTGTAACCCACATTCAGCCTTCTGAGCACAGGGAACAAACTACAAGTGCTGCTTTTTGCTACAGTATGATACATTCCACAGCTATTTAATTTGACTTAAAAACTGTCAAATGTTGTCAATTAATTGTGAGATAGTAGGTTTTTTTCCTGGAGACTGTCTAAACTGATGCAAGGCAGGATTTAGCCACTCACAGGATAAATTATTAAGCATCAAAATATTAAGTCTCCTGCATGATTGAGAGCTGGATGCAGCAATGAGCTCTGTGCAAATACGCCTCTGTGGAATGAAGTCAGGTGTGCATGGCCGGGAAGCACGGATTCACTTACTGAGTGGAAATCTAGTGATAAGAGCACTTGTTAAATGTCTGGCAGAACAAACAGAAACAAGTGGTTTAGAGAAACTGTGCTGAGGAAAAACTTGAAGATGGGGCCACTAGTCTTTAGAGAATTGTAACAGCAGCAAAACAAACAAAAAACCCCCCACAAAACGAAAATCTATTTTTTGTTAAAAAAAGAGAAATGTATCTGTATTTTACCTTGGTGATGCAGTAAATAGCAACACTCGATGTGCATAAAATGGTCTTCCTTCCACCAGAAATGTAACATCTGACATCTCTTTATTGTTAAGAAAATGGGGATCTAGAATCACAAAAAGAAGGAAACAAAAAAGCCAATGACTTTAATTTGAAAGAGGTCACGAACATTTTGAACATTTTCCTGTTTTGACAGAAGAAAACCATAGAATAGAAGGATATTGTTTTCAGTAAGTAAAGCCCACAGAGCTATTTTGGACAGCCTGAGACAGAAGCCCCTCAGACAACCACATGGAGTTCAGACAAAGGGAATTGAAAGCTTTGAAGTCCATGACGACCTTTGCTGAGATGACAGCCAGCCATCCCCGCTGTGTGAAGCTGGCACAGCCTCACAGATCTGCTACCCAAAGCAAACTGCAGCTGAACAGATGCTGGAAGGCCCTACACTCATTTATATCCTATTACACCCCTCTCCCTGTTTGAGGAAGTCTTTGTGTCAAAGGGAAGAGGGTCCTGAAAAACTGCTTGGGTCTTCTCTCAGTCCCATTAAAACACCCTGGGCTCTGTCAGCCCAGGAGGGAGGGCTGTGCTGCTGCAGCATCACCTGCAGCCAGCCACAGCAGTCTGAGATCCAAACAGACTCTTGGCTCCAGGCCCAAGGCTTGGATCCCAGCCTAATTAGCAACACGGACGAATCTTTGCAGATTTATGGTCCCACTTAAACACACCTGATGACCCTCCCGATTTCACCATGAGTTTCAGGTCAGGCTAAGTTTGGGGCCCACCTTTTTCTAGTTCTGGCTTTCAAAGTCAGGTTTTTCTCTGACTTGTGACCCTCTCGAGCACATGGCCAACAAAGCAGACGTCCTACAGTTCTCCTGGAGAACCAAAGAGTATCTTCAAATCACACTTACCTAGGCGAGAGGTCTGCTTGCGCTTAATTTCAACAAGCTTTGGAATTGGGTAGGGTCCGTAGCAATGAGTGAAAATGACAGAGAGCTGCTGGCTGATCACTTCATTCTAAGCAAAAGAAAACAAATATATGCAACGTAAGCTTAGTACGCAACACAACATCAGTATGCAAAGGACATGTTATGTTGTTCTCAAGAGCTGCCTCTTTTGAGGGTGAAAAATGTGATTGCTGAAGCTTTATTAAAAATCAGAGCTTAGGATTATCAGCATTTGTCAGAAACTGCATTTACTTGATTGCTATGTTTCCTGTAGGAATCATCTAAAAGGAAAAAGTTTTCTCCTTGGATGTAAATCTTTTTCTAACAAACTCTAAAGCTCCTTTCCCTCTGCAAAAACAAAGTTCTCTACAATAGTGATTTCATTTTATTTGCAGACTTACTGGATTGGAAAATTACTTTTTTGTTGCTCTTTAAAAAATGGTCATTGGTCACGTTTCAGAAAAACAGCTACAGGCAGATACAGCTGTACAGCCTGGACCTATTTCCAAGTGCAACAGTCTCACAAACAGACCCGTCCCTCAGAGTAACTGAAGCATCCCAACCTGCCACTCACTCCATCTGAATGTTTCATTAACATGTCCTTACACCACAGGCACCCATGTGGACACCACTGTCCTGAGGAAGCCATGAGACCTTCACAAAACCAGGTCTGGTCCCTGGCCTTAACAATTTCAGCTCAGACTCTGGGGGCAAGGCACACACGGCTTTCCTAAGCACCTTGAGTATTTGCAGGCCTAAGCTGCAAGGGTAGTGAAACGGATTTAATGCTTAACTACCTAAGACCCAGATGAAAGCAGGATTTAAAAGCTTTTGCAAATTTTATCCCACACTTTGCTGATAACCAGAGCGAGTCTAGACAAGTTCAACAGTGCCACAAATATAAGATGTCATCATGAATTAACAACTACCCTGTTGGTTGGTGATTCCATTCCACACCAGGAAACTGTAAAAAGGCGATACACTTAGATATGAGAGGGTCAAAGGCCAAGCAGATGAGGGACAAAAAAATCATAATATAAAAATTTGGGGTGTATATCTCCAGGAGAAATTGAAGCTGTCTTTGCTCTGGGCACATTTCATCACTGCTCCTTAAATCCCACGAGAGACCAGGAGGAGTGGCAGAGACACTGTAATGAGTCCCTTACTGAATCTAATCAAACAGGGTGGGAAAGGGTAGAGCTGTTCCCTCACAGGCACATGCTGATGTCAAAGGAAATTACACGCACTCGCCTGCAGGCAGGAGCTGGCTCCTATTACTACGTCAGATGTAGCACTGAAAGAAATGCTAAGATAAGAGAAATACTAAGAGACACCATTTAGCACTGCACAGGGACCAGCCCTCATAGAGGGACGTACTGCTGTGGCTCTGAGACAAGGAGGACGTCTCACCCCAGGAGCATCTCACTGTTCAGCATCTTCCCGCTGGAGCTCTGCAAAGCACTTCACAAAGGGAATGAATCATAGGGTGAAGAGAAAAAGAAGATTTAAGCCCAGATTTAAAGAAGGAAGTGACTCAGCTGCTGGGAGGGGAAGCTTTAAACAGACAGGGCAGAAGGAGTAATTTCTTCTCTGCTCGGAAGGGCTGTGCCGAAGCGACACAGATGACTGAGTCAGCCAGGGAGGAGTGCACGTCCAGGGGGATGCTGATTACCAGCAGGGCAGCTCCTGGTTGGATCTGGCAGATCCTAAGAAGTCAGTAAATACAACAGAGGATGGGGACAATTCCACGATTAGAGCAGAGGAAAGCTTCTGGAGAAGAGAGGCGTAATTAGAAGAGCAATGGTCACCTTTAGGAGCAGTGAATAAAAGCAGAGTAACTGCACGCAAGAGGAGAACTCCTGGCAGTTCCCTCATGATCTGCCAGGGAGTGTAGGTCCTGTGTATGTCACTGAGGTTTTAGTGGGTTCCATGAACTCATCAGCCCCAGCCACAGCTGCGCCTGGGGAACAGCTTTTTAAAAACACACATATACATCAATAAAGACAATGCATCTCCTCCTTCCAGGGTGCCTGTGGGAACGGGCTGATGGAAAATCTGGGTATTGACTTCTCAGTGCCTCATTAGGAGCTGGAAGCCCAACTCACCAGTCTGAACCACAGCACTGTGCACCAGGACACCTAGGTGTACCAAGACAGGGAAGAGCAGGCCAAACCCAGTCACGCAAGTGGGAGGAAAGGATCCCTGATTGTAACTTCAGCCAACATGATGAACCAGGTGTGGATGCAGACAATCCCATGGGAGCCTGCCTACACAGATGAGGTGCTGCCAGCTCCCTGGATCACCAACAGGTCACGAATCCTATGGTGTGCAGATACAAGACCATTAAAAAGCCACTTGCCCACAAGCCTGTGAAGGAAGTGGTGTAAATTAAGCTCTAATTAGCTCAAGATGTGATACATTCATAGGAGAGATGCTTAAAAATCCCAAGACATGGAACAGAGATGGGACAAAGAGAAATGATAACTCAGGATCAACACATCAAAGAAAGCAGGGCCATCAGACAGTGGCTTCAGACCTCCAGTGCAGAACACTGATCTCATTTGGCAGAAAAGAGGTCGAAGACCTTTGGCTTCTGTCAATAACAGTAAATACTTACATTGCATGACACCCAAAGGCCAAAAAATGTGCTCGGTGAGAAAGCTGAAGTATGTGCTCATTTGGAGTCATCGCTAACAAGCAGCGGCAAGGGAGGGGAGTGGAAAGCCATTACAGCAGAGCAAGCTTGCTTCCCACACCACCCAGCATGCAGCCAAGCCCACAGGGCTGTGGCCCTGGATCTGCTCCCCACGGAGCCTCTGTGGGCTTTTACCAATAAACCAGGCAGAAATAGGAGAGAGAAAAGGGATGCTTTGTCTGCAATTGAATGGCTGGGGAACAAACTGGCTTTTTTGAGCCAAATCCTGTTCTTGAAGCAGGCTGAATGAACTGGGCTGTCTGTGAAGTAACTGGGAACAACTGTGGAAGTCCATGACCTGGGACACCAGCATTGCTCTGGAAGATGGAATCTTCCAGAGAGGAGGATGTGTCCAGCCTATTCAACCTTTCCTTTTGCACAGTGTCCACACTGAGTTGCTCAGAAGCTCACATTTAAGCACTGAGACAGGTAGTTCTTCCCTGTTTATCCCATCAACCTAACTGTGAAGGTCCAGCTTGTGAAGGAGCTCCCTGCAGCAGTTATGGGCACCAATATTAACACTGGAGGAGCAAAACAAAAGTTTGTTTTCCTGCTACAGTTTGATGTTGGAAAACATTGCGCCAGGATGTGTGAAGCTGACACCTGGAGTGAGGCCAGCTTCCTTTTAGACACGGGTGTTCATCTGCAGTCAAAGGGAGCTGATGTGCATCTTCTGCTGTGGAAGGAGGGGGAAGAAAACTTGGCATAGGATATAATAAAAATATTTACCTAGCCATGGGGTAGTTTGCAGATAGGCAAGAGGGAACAGGGAACAACAGTGAGTCTTCAGAGGGAGATGGTGCTCCCAGCAGAGAGCTGTCGGTGAGCAAGCAACTTTGTTTTGTAGATACATGCAGTCTCCTGACTTAAAAGCATTCTTCAGCAGAGATCTAAAGGAATTCCCCACTCCTGATGAATGCACTTGAACTGTGAGGGGAATTCATAAATTGTTTTGAAGCAAAGCTGAAGTCTTTCAAGTTGTTGGACCAGAGATGACTAGTCCACTGACTGAAAAGAGGTGAAGACCTGGGTGGGGAGTGCAGAGATAAGTTTTTCCTGAATGTCCATCTTTAAGGTCTTTGGCAGGATTCAGGAAAGTCTCCTCCAGACTTTTGACACATATCCTGGAAGGGCTTGCTCCAATCCAGTTTACCCAGTTCAACCCAGTCTAGCCGTTCTGGGATAAGGTCCTACAAGGTACTGGACACAGCTGGGAAACACATAGCCAGTTTTCTTCAGTATCTGTGCAAGGTAAGTGTCTATGCTCCAAACTCTACAGGCTAAAACATGTGTCAGGGACTGCTTAAACCCCACTGCTCAGTGCTCCTTACAGGCCCTAGAATTCCTCTACCACAAAGCCTCAAAATCAAAAGCTCACCACATTAAGGCAGAAGAGTAACACAGTGATTCTTTTTCTTGGTGTCCGCCTGTTCTCCCCAGCAAGCAGAGAAACCATGTTGCTCAGGGTACAAGGGCACAGGCAAAGGTATCTTTTCTCTCACTGGTCCTGAGGATGCTGGGGGGACCCAGTTCTCTGCTAAATTCAGAGTTGCAGAAGTGCCGTTTCTAGTCACCCATCTCATACTCTATCCCCAGCAGCTGTTTCAGCAGAGGCAGAGCCTGAGGATACTCTGAGCCCATTGAGGACTCAGTTATGACATGCTGGAATACCCTTGAATTAGTCCTTTACTTATGCTCCTCTTTCTCAGAAGGAGACGATAAAGAGTGAAGAAACAGAGAGAGCTTTTCACAGTCCTCCAGCCCTGAACACCCTGAGAACTCTTTCCATCCTTGCCAAGGTGTTTCTTCTGCAGTCCTCTTGCATAATTCACCTTTGCCAACTGCCTCAAAACTGATTAAATGCCCCTTTAGAGGGTCACTCCTAGATGGTTAAGCAGCATACACATAATTAATATTAGTCAACAGCTGGAAAAGCAGGGAAGGCCAAGAGGTTGGAGGTACAGTTAGAGGCAGTGAACTGCGTAACAAAATGAGTTTTGTTAGTGCTGGGCTCAAGCCCTTCCACTGCAAACACAAACGGAAAAGAATTAATCACAGGTAAGGCACAAATGGACCCTTCCATGAGCTTCTGGGAAAGCCGCCAAGCCCCGCTTTCAAAAGGCCCTTTACATGGCAGCTGTGCATTGTACGTAAAGAGCTCAGATCCCTGAGCACAGTCTAATCCCCTGTGAGAGCCCAGAAAAGGGCAGGTGTGTCACATCCATGGCATTTATTCATCGTGAATGAAGAAAACAGCTCCTGCCTCTGGCAGGAAAACATTTTAGAAGGTAGCAGAGAGTAGAAAAAAAAAATCAAACCTGGGTTAGTATGAGGCTGAATGTGTGTTATGAAATCACGAGATGGGGTTAACAGTCTGTTATTAACATGCTGCTCAGTACCTGGCGTTCGCACCTCACACGGGGAATGCACGACGTACATGTGTGGATAACTTGAGTCCTGGTAACTCTGAACTGTTTAGACACAGAAGTACTACAAATGACAACAGGCAATGTTACAGTTCACTGTAATTACTCGAGAACAGTGAAACCTGCCTTACAAAATCACTCCAAGTCCCATCCAAAAGATCAATCACTAAGTGCTGGCTGGGTACTACATGACACACAGAAGGGCACTAGCCACTTCATGGAACTCACAGGCAGGCCCTTTAGCATCCCAGGATTTCTTAAGGGTTAATTTTAGTACAGGTTTTCGTGTGTTTGTCTCCACGGTTTTCTTCAGCTGAAGTATTTCAGTCATCAGCCTAAATATTCCATCTTCAGGTGTTAACTTTTTCAAGAAAGGTAAAATATTATACAGACATCAAATATTCTAATGAAACCTGTCATTACAATGAAACCTCAATTTTCCACTGAAAAGCAGTTTAACAAGGAATTAAAATTTTTCCCAGCAGAGTGCTCACCTCCAGGCAAGAGAAACATGCACAGCACTCTCCTAGAGGAGGGCTTTCCCCTGAGAGATGATTACAACACAGTGCCTGCCCCAGTGTTGTGCAGGGTTCACCCCTCCTCTCTACCCTTAGCCCTTCCTGGCAGAACAGGGCAGTCTGACTTCATACAACAAAACACAGCTTCATTCAAACTCATCTTAAACACTCATTTCAGCCCATCATGAAGCAATGGAAAAAAAAAAGGGGAATTTTCTAGCTCCTTTGTCTTCCAGTGCCACTTTCTAGACCACATGCCCACCTCAGGGGAACACTAATGTTTTCTGACCACCATGCCTGGACTTTGTACACACATGAGCTGTGTGTGTTGGCATTCATGAGGAACCTCTCCCGACATTTATTTTAGAGGAATCAAATCCAGAAAAACCACAGCAAAAGGGAAACAGAATGCTCATCTCAAGCTTTCCTGCAACACTACAGGCAGGTGTTTTAGTCTTCTCTGCTGCTTTCTGTTTGCTGGAGATGTGAAAATACTTTTTTGGTAGTTACTGCATCTATGACAGAGACTGCACAGTCTATTTCTGAAAAGATACATTAAAAAACACCCCAAAACTTTACTTTCTAAGAGATTTTGGATTCCAAGTGGTTAAGTTACAGCTTTTCTCAAGATACCCACACGCCTGAATCCTTTTGGAATTTTAAAACTGGTTATTGTTCTGAATTGTTATTTGTTCTCAGTAACTGTCAACACCAGACTGATGGCTGTTTTTCAAACAGCTCAGCCTTCCAAAAGAGCTTGTGCCCCCCTGCACGTTTCTTCAGCTGCCTACAGATGCATTTGCAGAGGTTGTAAAACTCTGCAGGAATTTTAAATTCTGAGGAAACATCTTAGCAAAGTAGTTTCCTGCATCTTTCAACAAGCCTGGCTGCACAGTGTGATCAACACCTCATTAATGGGCTAAATTTTAAAAGAAATGACCTTGGCACTGACAGAAACGGATGTAAAGGATAAACAGAAAGCTGTAGAATGCAACAAAGGTATGGCAATGACTTCTCAAGTTGATTTTGTCTTGGATAATACACTAGCAGGAATACTTGTAGTCGTAAACCAAGTTTTCCTGGTGTGAAGCACCTCTAGGAGCTTCAGACAACAGTTCAGCAAAAGCACTCAATGCACATATGGACTCACACATGCACCTCAGTGATATGCATGCCCACAAAGGATACAAAGAAATGGCAAATAGCTCCTTACCTGTCCTATGTGGGAAACAGAAAAAGCAGTAAGAGAGACTACTTGGAATTAAAAGTCTGCATATTTTCTTAAAAAAATAGGCCAAGGACCAGCAGATGTAAAGTGCTCTAGGCAAAAAAAGCTGCGGATGAAACTGGCTTGTAACCTCACACAACTGGCAAAGCTGCTAGCTCCTTTACGTGGATGGAGCCAGGTGATCTGAATGACAATTCAAGCATATGCAGAGCTCCAGAGTGGAAACCTAAAACCAACCTCCTCCAAAGGCCAGATGTATTTAACTTCCAAGGTTGTGGTTTTGAGGTTTTCTTTTCAGGCTGTGGAGGGGTCAAGATCAAATCGAACAGCTCCAGGATTTTCGTAGACAGAGGACAAAGAAACATCCCTGCACATTCAACACATTATTTTCAAGAGAATCTCTCTGCAAAAACAGAAGAGCTGACCTGCAAGCCTCACCTCAGGCACTACAAGCCCAAAGATCTGGGTGCAGCCTCCACACGTCTTTTAAAAGCCTCTGCCTGGGGGGGGCCACCCCTCATGAATATCCACTCCTCAGAAAAATACAGTCCTCCAAGACGGGGCAGGAGGGCAATCCTGCTCAGAGCTAAGCTCAAGCCATGAGAACATCAACCTCGGCTGGAGGCAAAGGAGAGCTTTAAGTGAGGAGGTCGGGGGAGTTCCCAGGCCTTGAAGAACACAACACAGATACCAACAGGTAGGAATTCTTCAGTAACAAGATCGCCGGTGTCATCTTAGCTTTGAGGGATTCAACTCTGCTTTACACAGCAGCTGCAGTTTAGCTCAGGGCTACTTGCTCGCAGAAGCATCTCCCTGGCTTCTGTCTCCCACAGCCCTCTCCAAACCACTTCTGGCATGTTATGTTTGCGTGCTTCTCTGCCAAAGAGATTCAATCCATCGTTAAATGGCAGCACCTTTCCTTCCTATCTGGTGTCACAAAACCATCACTGTGTCACTGATAGTTTGTGTCGGAGCTGTCCCAGTTTGAGTTTTGCTTGCTCTTAGGAAAGTGCCTTAAACCAAGCAGTCCATGTCTTTTCCACAGATGTTGCTTTCTCCAGAGTACCTTGTCTCTGGTCTTTAGCTTGGTAATGACCCAAGTTCATTGCACAACAGCAGGAGTTGCAGAGAGAGTGACTGCAGAATGATTCTCTGTCTGCTCCCACAGCTTGGCCTCGCCAGCATGGAAATACTGCCACTTCTCCTCTCCTCGTGCAATTCTCAATGGTGCAGCTGATAAGGACATTTAAAGGGATAAATGGAAACGAAAGAGCTCCATCCCACTGGAAGCCACCGGGAGCTGGGTATCAAACCTTTGTTTGTGCTTTTGGAAGACACCCTCCAGGGCTTTAATGCAGCAGTAAACAACCACTGTGCAACACATACACTCTTCTCCCCCACTTATTTCATAGCTTGAAGAAAGGCAATAAAACAAGGGACTTAACTCAGTCAATTCTGCCAACTTTTTTTGCCATTCTGTGTTACAGCATGAGGACTTAAGCAAATTTTGTTTCTATTTGTATTGTCAGCATTCCAGCACACAGATGGGGATGGAGTGCCATCCCACCACCAGTTCTGCATCAGTTCTGGCTGGTGGCGGAGCTCTCACATAAACCCTTACATAAACCCTCACATCTGTGCCCTCTAGGAACAGGCATTTTATAAACCACCTATGAGACAAAAGGGATTCCTCATATCTGACAGTAGTTTTGGAGATATCAGTTACTTTTTCATTAATATTTTCATATTTGCAGTATTTAACCTTTTTTACATGGCCTGGGAACCTGCAAGAACATTTTGTGTGACAGTGTAAAACAGAAGGTGAGAGCAGAAGGCTTGCTTGCTATCCTGAGACCTACCCTATGTTTTCATGCCATTTTGGGGCAAAAATTACTCAAAACTATGGATTGCTGTCTGGCTTATCCAGGTTATCACAGCTTCTGAGGCTGGGACTGTCACTCTATGAGGCGCTGAAAATCTGCCTGTTTAATTATCTCAGTTTCCCTGTTGGTAAAGGGAGGATAAGATCTTCTTCCGTGTCTCAACTCATTAATATTAGTAAATTGTTCTGAGATTATGGGATAGCTGGAACTATTTATAGGAACACAAAATGCCATTTCTATTAGGTGCAAGTTGCCATGCAATTAAAATATACCGAGCATCACAATATGTAGCAAATGGGACATCTTGTTTTACATCAGCCAAGAACTGCTAAGTGGCTCTGTGCTTCCTAGTTGCTTATTTTATACTTTTTGCCCTGAAAAACTCATTAAGGAAATGTACTGGGCCAGAGTGTGATGTTTAGCAAGAGTCATAATCTCTCTCAAAGCTTCCAGCCCACTGGGAAAAGGATGTCCATGTGGGCAAATCAAGCTCCTCTCTCCACAGCTCTACAAAATTCAGAGTTTTACAGTTTACTGTTGAAAGAGAGGGATGTGAGGCACAGTTATGGCCCTTCTGCACCTCTTAGAGGAGGTTTCCATTCTGTGGGTATATATAAAGAACAAATCTCTGCTCTCAGCCCTTCCAGAGAAGAGGAACAGAAGATCCTTTAAATCTCAGCTTTCCTCAGCTGCCTTCTATGGAGTAACCAGGGAGATTTTTATTGGCTCATTCTCCTACAAATGAATTTATGTAGATTCCTTCCAAAGGCTTGCATAGAGTCTTTCCTCATTTCTGTCTGTGAGAGGTCATTTGGACAAGACTATGGCAATAACTCATAACATTTGCAGACAATTTGTAAACCCTTACAGAGTCCCAGAATGATTAATTACTTTGTCTAAGAATATGAAACACTGTATGAGTGTGTGTTTGTGAATATGCATGAAGACAGGCAGTTCCCCCAGGCTCAGAAGCAGGAATAAAGATCAGCACAGATTTCTTCTGTGTAGGGGGTTTTGTGATACTTCAGTTGTTTCACTCCTCCAGATTTTAGGTTTTAAGTAAACCCAAAGCAGAAGGTAGCAGTCTTATTTGTTTCCAGGTCTTCTACAACAGACTTTGGAAGTCTAACATGTACCAAAGGTATAATTTATTCTAATGACAGTCATTGGCCTTGGCTTCAGCTACCCAAGAGAAAAGCAATTAAAGTCACCTCTCATCCTAGATTACAAGGCTTAAACTTAATCTGTGTTACATTTTTAATACAATTAGTTTTATATCAACTTTCAAACAAAACAGCACCTCGCTGGTAGTTTCTGGATGAACATATATTAATCCAAGAGAGTTTAGAACAAGGAATCTAACAAGTCCTAGGATTTGGAATGATTTCCTAAACCCCATCTCAAATATTCTCCATAAATACCCACCTAAGACAAACTAATTGCAAAGGCAATGCTCATGGGAGCAAAAATCAGAACAACGCTGGAACAAATATTCAGGATTTGCTCAGAACTCTAGTCCAAACCCCCTTTTGCAAAAAGACACAAGAAATAAACTCAAGTAGGCCATTACTAGCTATACTACCAAGTCTGGAATGTTTTAGTACTGAGTGCCTATCGGAACCTCTCCCCTTTCTACATTATTTAGGCTATTGCTTCTGATGCTAAAAATTGTTTGCTCCTTGCTGTTAAACATTGAGTTGGGACAGAAATGTTACTTCTTGGTTTAACAATTAGAAGACCATACCAACATGTATTGTAGTCCATGAGGAAAAAGAGCAGCAATCAAATAATTTTGATGCTTTTCATTGTTAAAATGATTTTCTGGTAACAGTATAAAGTTGACTGGACATTCTTTGGAAGTAAGCAACTGACAGGGGGACCAGTAGAGAGGAGACTATTGGTTACAAGTTTGAAAGTCTTTACACTAGGTAAGACATTTTCCTCTCCTTGCCAGCCCTATAATCATCCCTTTTGCCATTTTATTTGCATACCCAATGGTATCTCTCTCAGAAGGTTTTGTTAGTCTGGTTTTTCTGGCTAAGAAAAGCTGAAAGAATAAATCTGAGGAGACTGCAAGTGCAAACACTCACACAGAAGATTTAAAAAAATTATCCTGTTCTGTGCTTGTAGAAACCAGTCTCCCCACAAGTTTAAGAGTCCAAATCCCACATGAAGGGAAAAGAAAGTCATGTGAAATCCAAAGTAAACATGAATATTAGCTTTGTTGTATGGTCCTGTAAAACCAGCTGGGTAAAGTTACTCTTTGGGTTGCTTTGGTTATGAGCATCTCTTGCCATACTGCAGTGACCTTTTTGACTTTAATTTCACCCCTATGCATCAGCTTCTGTTGTCTCTCCAGCTTATTGTTAGCATCAATATTAAACTGTTCTAGCAGGAGAAGTGATTAGTTTGTCTGTTTATAACCCATGCTTCCACAGTGAAAAAATCCGAGACACATAATACAGATAATAATAATCCTGTGCGGTCTAAACAAGCTTTGGGAGAACAGTGCAAAAAAAATATTGCAAGCTTTTGTGTCTTACAGGATGGGAATAAGGCTGATTTCCTTTAAAATGCACAATTTATCCTACCTTGCTGGCCTTCAATATCTCAAACATAAGAGGCAGCCCTTGTGTGATAAGCTCTTCTGTGTACTCTTCTTCCTGAATGGATTTGAATTCCTTTAGCAAGCACTGGATGAGGGGTCGTCTGTGCTGCTGGAAGGATGTGCGCAAAGACTCCAGCCACGTGTGGAGTGTCCAGGGAACACCTATGGACAGAGGACAGAGCTCATTCCCAGCTTCACGGAAGGATGTGCCCTCCTGCCTTTTTACCTTTAATCATGTTAAGATTTTAAGCAAAAACTGACAAATAACACCAGAAATCAAATTCCTATTTATCCCTAATTGAGAAGGCTGATGGTTCTCAGTACATCCCAGACCTAATACACAGAGGCTTTCCTGCAAATGCTAAGAGAAGACTGTAGTCTCTCTGCTCATCTAGCCTTCAGCTTCTCTGCTGAGACTGCCAATTTGTGGTAATTGCTGTGGTGTTCTGTGCTGCAAAAGCCTTTTGCAAACTAGATTTACACTAGCTCATTTGTTTGAATATGGCCCTGGAGAGCTATTAAATGGTAAAAAGCCCTGATTTTGGTCACTACTCACCTGGATTCAAACCGGTGGTCTCCAGATTAAAACTTGCTTTAAGTGTTACCCCATGTCCTTTCCTGATCATTATTATTTTCCCTAAACAGCACTGGGTGAGTTAAGCAGACCAGCCTTTTCAAATAGATTGCCATGGCAGAACTACTCTCCAGGAAGTTAAAGGGAACTGCTCCCATTCACTGAGTGAGAAAGCACATGGAGCTAATGTACCTCTGCAGGCATGAGGCTGGAGGTGACCTAGTTTCTGCTCTTGCAGAACGAAGTGGAAGGAAACACAAGCCTGGTGTTTGGCAACTAAAGGTTTTTCCTTCCACTTCAGAAAACATTCAATGCCTGGAGAGCACCCCTGCCACTCTCCTCTCATTCATCTCCAGATCTTTACCTGCTCAGCCCACCTGGCAAGCCACCACTAAGCCCACCACACACCCTGACCCACACTATGTGTCCCCAGGGCTGGAGTACCACATCAGGCAGAGGCACACCAGGCAGTCGGGTCTCTCTGGATGCAGATAAACAAGGACGGTAAATATACGGTCCAGATCGATTTCCCTGTGCGTGACCCAACCACCCTCGCCACAGGCAGAAGCAACTTCCCAGCAGGCTGTTAAAATGTTCAAGCCCCTCAGTGGCAGAGCTGCCGTACCATGAAGCCAGTTCCCTGATCCTGCCTTCACTGGATCACAAGTCTCAGAAAGAGAGACAAGTTTCTTACAGTGGCCCTTCCTCAGATGAAGAGTGGTCCCTCCCCGGAGGAAGACAAGAAAGGACACCGGGACTGACCGATGCTCCGTATGTCGATGGTCACATCCACATAGCCGTGCTCGGCGCTGTGGTACATGGCCTCCTTCAGGGCTTTCAGCTTGGCCTTGCTGTTGCGGCTGGCGCAGAGCGGAGCTGCCGCCGAGTCAGGCAAGTCTGTCCCCTCGGCCAGGATTTCCTCCAGTGACAGAATATCGCTCTTCTCCTTCTCTGGCTGAGCAAGCAGTTTACGAAAGACGTTCCTGTTAATCACAGCATGACAGAGAGAGGGAGAGAGGGCAAGAGAGGAGAGGGAAGGGAGAGAAGAGTCAGGATCTCGGCTTTCATTGCACTGGGTATACTTGCTGTGGTGTGGGAAGTTACGGCTATCCAGGAATTTACTCCCAACTAATGGCAGAACCAGCTGAGAGCAGACTCGAGGCAAGCACAGCTCCTGCTAGCTTATCTGCACGGTCTGGGACACATTTGCAAGTCGCTGCTGTCGTGACAGGAACTGTACAGATGTCGCATGAATGGCGGCATCTCACGGGAACAGAGACTCGTGAGCTGAATATGACTCAAGACTTGTTTAACAATCAGGGAAGGCCAAGGTGCTTCTGGACAAGCTCTCACGACTTCCACCAAGGAGGCTACCTGAGAAGGGAGCTGCCTAGAGCCTCTGAAAGCACTACCACTCGATTAACACTCAAAGCAGTCTGGGAAAGCTAGAGCAGCTAAACATTCAACCAGGCCAGTCAGGGCAGGTTCAAGCTCACCTGGGACTACTCTACAAAGCCACCGATCCAGTTGGGCCATCAAATAACAAAGCCCGAAGTCAAAGACTTTGTGCTCTCAGGTTCGTAGCAGCATAACCTCATCAACCTCAACAGTGTTACTCTTGATTTTGCAGCCGTGAGAAGAGAAACCAGACTGGCTCCCAGACCACCTCCCTTGTATTCTCATGTCCTCCCTGCATCTGCTCAGGACACCAGCATGGTGTGTCTCAAACAAATTTGGGGCAGAGAGGGAAGGAGGAAGGCAAGAGTGTGAATTTTATACAGTTAGGAATGTTAAGAGCCAGAGTCTGTGCCATGGACAGCCAACAGCCAAGCTGAGGAGAGGCCCAGGTCCTCCTCAGGCATGTGGCTCCCATTCACGCTGGCTGAATGTGAGACTTAATAACCAAACTGCCCTTTCTGCCTCAGGGATCCCTCGCAGGCTCCCGATGGGCAGTGTTGAGTGAACCCGCCCTGACGTGCCGTTAGCATGTTGTTAGACTGGCAGCTCATCTCTAAGTAAACACACGGTAGGTACTGTCTCTAACCTGTATCTATGTTCCTCTGGATGGCTACAATCAAAAAAGTAGGAACATGAAGATCAGAATACTAATTCATTACACCGCAGTCAACTCCTGAGCATTGTGAGATCATGCATGACAGGTGCTCATTTCATTACTTTTTTTTTAAATTTGCAGCATACATACAACATTAAGACACACAGGACTTTACAGTAAACACAGATGCAGAAACCCTATTCAATGAAAATTAAGGCTGCAGCAGTACAGACAAGATTCACTCAAACCTGAGAAATATGCCAAGAAATTCCAAAGGAATGTCTTTGGCATTCCCTTCTGCTGTCACATCAGCTGCCATTTAACAACCATTGCATTGAACACACCACGAGGAGTCCCCTTTCTTTTCTTTTTCTACATCAGATATCAAAAAGCAGCTTGTACCACCAACTGGTTTAATTCACATGCTAGCAGAAAGCCTTATATCTCTGCTCAGTTGGTGGCATGTTCAATTGTTCATGCAGAAATTTCACCCATCTGCTCAAACTGGATGCCCAGGCAAAAAATAAGTACTTGAAAGATGCCACTAGACTTGTTCCCACTCTACCTGTGTCCATGTGCAGCAGCCTGACTGAAAGAGTTCATGTCACCTTGTGGAGTCATGGAAATGCCATTCCTGTACATTGTTCCTATCATGGGGTCAGCTCCTCGTTCCAACAGCAAACTGACCAGTTCAAAATTTCCTGCAAGTCAAGAGATGAATTTTTACTTCTTTTAAAATCCAGTATTTCTTACCTAAACCACAGATTCCAGCTGGGGAACTGTTACAGTGGGAGGAGAAAATCCTTACCAGCAGCTGCTGCCAACTGTAAAGGAGTTTCAGAGTAATTTTCCTCTCCATGCTCCAAGGAACCTTCTACCTTTGCTCCAGCATCCAGCAAAAGCTAGAAAGAAAATAAACCATTTAGAGCATCTGGGGGTATCACAGTCTTCAGAATTCATGAACAGTGACAAATGAGAATCTAATGCTTCTTGTTATCTGCAAACCAGATACTATGGAGACACGTGACATGCAAATTCTGCCCATTGTTTCACAGAGACAAATTCATTCCTTTTTTCGCTCATTTTATTCTGCCGGACATCAGGAGCATTAGTGTCCAACCTCAGAGCCAAAAAAGTGCAACCCAGTGGTTTTGAATGGGAAATGGGGTAAGGTCAGTGTCAGGAAGTAATGCACTGAAGATGGAAGAAAATTAGCCCGACAAGCATCCTTCCTTCATGGTCTTCTAGAAGCCCAGCACCATGTAAAAATGGACCAGATTTCAATTGCCTCCATCTTTTATATGAAGAAATGACCAAAAGAAAGGCAATTCTTAAGAACCAATTGCAGCAATGAGTCCAAAAGCTGTGGTCTCCACTGGGGACACTTCCACATAAATAACAAATGCTGAAAACAAAAGTGGCCAATGAGAACAGGAGAGAGCCTTTGCTCCAGCCCCCTCTAGGCCATTTCTGTCTTGAGGACTTCAAAGTTTTGGTGCTTCATTAAGTGTGTAATAGACACAGCTGTTCTGAATAATAAACCTTCTCAACTTTTGAAATGTCAAAGCACAGAACCAGCATATCCCACACGACACCTCAATGAGGTTAGGAGGGCAAGGGCCTCTCCCTCTTTGGAGCAGCACAAGGGCTGTTGTCCACCTCTCTCCCACCAAGGCAGTGGTTTTGTGTTTGCTAGAATATTACAGTGTAAGAAAGTGCAATGAATGAATAAACAAACATATAAAACAAGTGGTCAGGAAGGAGCACAAGGAGTTGTCAGACTTTCTTTGGTGCAACTTTGCTTTAAAATTGTCCTATGTAAGCCTCATATTGGTTAAGGTTTGAACATCATATTCACTATATAATAAGTCTATTATATATCAGTACACTCTTGTAGAAGCAGAAGTAACCAATATGAGTATGACACGAGGATGCTGGTTTGAGATGGATGTAATTAGAACTGAAGAGGAGGGAAAAAAAAGAATGAGATGCAGGTAGGGAAATACAATAATACCTGAACTACAGGAATATGTCCATGCAACACAGCAAATGTCAGAGCTGTCCAATGGCGGGTCTCAGGGTGGACGGATGGGTATTTATGAGCAGTACTGACAACCTATAAACAAATTAAAGTTATTTTTTAAAGAGCTACATGTAACAAAATTCAACTTGCCTGAAAGCCAGGCATGTGAGGGAGTAAGTGAAATAAAAAACCTAGGAAAGGTGCTTTATAAAATGATTGGATTCATATTTTTCCTGCAAAATTTTTCTCAATATTAGAACTGTTCATGCTGATTTGACAGCTTGAATTGTGTTCTTACCAAATGAAGTCTTTTACCAACTACTATAGCTCCATCTAAACCACTGGCCACCAGATTCTTTTGCACAAGGGCAAAACATCCACAGCTGGTTACAACAGCACACACTGGGGAAGCAAGGATGGACCAGGACACTTACAGCTAAGGACCACGCCTGCTGACTTCTCCAGACCATGTACCAACAGCCCCAGGCCTTGGGACTGCTCCAAGCCCAGACAAATTTCTTTGCACTTAAATCAGTATGAATTTTGTCACTGCCATCATAAAAGACACATTACAAGCCCCACCCCGGAGCTTGCAGGCATCCTTCCAGTCTCCTCTCTCACCAGAGGAAAAAAAGATATGAGAAGTGATAGGGCAGAGTGGCACTTCAGAAATGTTAAAAGGAAATACTTTTTTACTTCCTTCTCCTGTCTGAGTTGAGTTAAAAGTGCAGGGTGGTGACAGTTAAAAGAGATGCAAACTATACCCTTAGAAAACAAAACGCTATTTTTTCAGATTGCTCCTTCCATTTTCTACGCCTTAGTGTCTGGTACCTCTAATGTAGACATTGGGGAAGATGAATAACCATTCTCTGCTTCAGTTTCCCTGTCTTAAAGATGGAGGTATTAATATTAATGAGGTTCACAGAGATGGTAAAATCTAATGAATGTTTGCAATCCGAAACTGCACACTGAGATGGAGTGTGACACTAAAATTCAAAATCTTGTTATTGATCTTCAGAGGAGGATAAAAATCAGAGTAAAAGATGCACCACCTCTTTCTTCCACCAGCCACTTATGCTTTCACTACCTTATCTGAAATACTTTTATCCATATAAGGGAGCAGGACTAGATATTAAATACTCGGTTCCATTAGCAGCTCACATTTCCCAAGCGCCACATGCAGCATTTTGCCAGAAGCAGGCCCTCAGTCCCAAGGACAGGGATGAGGGCAAAATCTGAAGAGCCCATGCAGATCCCAGTAGCTTGCCAGGGGAACGGATCTGCACCAACACCTGGCTGTTATCACCCAGATTTGCCAAGGAGAGAGCTCAAAGGGCAACAGGAGGTATGTGCTGGCCTCTGAACAAAGACATGGGGTTTCTTAGGGTCTGGGTTTGCTCAGAAGGAAGAGGACTGAGCAGCTCAAGCCCTAGGGTTTAGGATGTGGAGCAAGAGCAGCAGAGGGTAAGGACGGGCAAGACCACAATAGTGAATGCATCCAGCTCCCCCTCAAGCATGTATTTCCACCACTGTTTGGGGCAGTCCATGGAAACTGGGAAAGCAAATTAAGTCATTTTAACTCCTTTGCTCCTTTTCCTTCTGGTTAGCGTTCATTCCAGTTGACATGGTGTTTCCAAAAGACCTGCAGCTGACCAGGCTTTTAAGGTTGAGACTTGCTGAGCAGCTACAGGTCCCACTGATTTCAGAGCAAACTGCAGCTTCTCAGCACATATGGAAATGAGTGTATTTTCACTAAAGATGGGCAATCAAAAAGGGAGGTGCCCAGCACTTGAGGCTACTTTTGGAAACATATTTGCAAAGTGAAAGGGGGAAATTATGCAGGCACCTGACAGAGTATTTATTTTTGTTCATGGTTGATTTGCCTTTTTTTTTTTTTTGCCATAATTGCCCAATTTGCACAGTTGGTTGTGGTGTGCACAAATCATCTTATAATTGTACGCCATGATTATTCACAGTTCTTGTCCCAAAGTGTTTTCATTTGATTTTAGAGCAAACACTCTACAGTAATGAATTGGGGAGGTTCACATTCCTCATTGGAGCTGTTCTCTGAGATGTCAGCAGATTCAGGAAGACAAAACCGTTTAAATTTGCATTTGATTCAAGTCTGGAAGATTACTGGAGCAATTGGAAGGACTGCTCCTAATGAAAACTCATCCCAGGAACCAAATAATGCCATCTCACATCTGAGCAACAAGTAGGATTAAAGAACCCAGTCTCCACATCCCTCCAGTCTCTGGCCTGACTGGGGGTTCAAGTATTCAGTTATTGCCAGCTCTTGAGGGCGATGTGCTTGAATGCGGGGAACTGAAATCACCAGCTGATTTCACGAGAGTAACAACTATCAGTCTCCTACAGGTAACATCCATTTCTACTTTTAAATTAGACTTTTAAAAAGTGCAAAACATCTGTCTGAAGCCATAACTACAATTTATCAGCTCGCTCAAGTCCAAACAGAACAGATGGAACACAGATAAGTGAAGCAGACAGCTTAATTTACTGATGACCTCAACAAATCGAAACTGGAATCATTAACAAATAATTCTTTGGCGGATTTTCAAACGGCTCTTTAAAATGTACATACCTGCATTTGCACAGAGCTGGACCACAATCTGTTTGGTGGACAGATTGTGTAAGTTTGTGATGTGCATCCATCAAAAAGACATTTATATTCTGGAAGCTTCAAGCTCCTCATCCAACAATTTTTAGACTGAGGACTTTGTAAAATAAAACAATGGAACCTACGTTGCACTTTTGTGCTGCCAATGCTTACCTGAATCATCCCTAGGCACAGAAACGCTCCAGCTTTTGCAGGTTATCAGATGGGTGTTTCTTTTACCCTCTTCATTTAAACTCAGCTGAGATTCAGAGAGTCCTTCCAATATCATTAGAGGTGTGCTCCCTGACAGTGCTAATACTTGTCTTCATTTGAAGCGTGCAAAGTATTACCTGTGGGTTAAGTCCCATGACTTGGCCTATTCTGTGCAATGAATCCCAATGTCAACCTAATGACATTTCACTATTCATTTCAAGTGGTCCAAACCAGGATAAGATAGATTTATTTTCTTTTTAATTCTTCGTGTTTTCACTCTGCTACAGTTTCAGGGAGTAGTTTAAGATGTAAACAAACAACAGAACAAAGATACAACCAACAAAAAGTCCTCACCTCAGCATTCAGATCTGCTCCAGCATCTAGCAGCATCTGCACCATAGCCTCATCACCCCTGACACAAGCATACATCAGTGGAGTCATGCCCTAGTTCATTTTTCGGAGTTAAAAACAAAGGAATTGATAAATTTAACACAGAACTCTCTTTAATTTTTTAAAACAATTATTCAAGAATCTATAATCAAGATTAACAATATGTATTTAATGAAAGCCATTACCTCTGTCACAGACATGCCCCTCAGAGTAGCAAAAGCCAACCATTTTTGTAAAAAAATTCAATTTTTGTTGTCACTTGCATTGACTGCTTGTATTTTTCACGTTATCTTCAGTATGGTGAGTGGAACTAGTAGCCTCACCTCCATCCTCACGTACTAAATTGAGCATCTTTGTCTTTGGGGCCCCAGCAGAGAAAAGCTTTCACCAAAGCAACTGTTATTTCCACTGGTGTTTTGAAAAGACAATAATTCTATTCAGTTTTCTACAATCATAGTATCATAAAATCTAACTTTTTAATTACTGAAAGTGCCTTTAAAACATCTCAAACTCCTTTTAAGATGGGTTAGATTTGAGCACAGCTTTTTCAATATGGCTACTGTAAGGGGCTGGAAATGTCAAGGCTTTGTATAGTACTCCCTAACAAACAAGGACTTAATTTTAAATGAAATGCCAGACAGCTTTGTTGCAGGTTGCTGGCTCTAGGAAAACATGGCCCTGCTTGCAGAAAAAAGTAGAGTAAGTGACCCTTCTCTAAAAAATCACCACAATGCAATTTGTATTAATTTGAAATACCTGCTATGGTGATGACCATTTCCCTTAAGGTAAATATTACTGTGTCTGTGGCAATGAGTCCAGATGAAACCATGAAAAAAAAAATCATTAAATATACCATAAATTGTAACAGCAAAAGCTGCTTATTAAATGCAGTAGGGGGTGTTGACCAACAGCCACCAGTTGTTTTGCAGTAAATCTCCTGAAGCACACCTACCTCTGATGAATGTTTATAGCCTACCTCGAGGTCCCCCAGTAAATCTGCTGTCAGATGACAGTCTCTTTGCCGTGTAAACTGAGTTCTGCTGTGAAGTGATTTTCAAAGAAACTGGAGGTATGCAGCCTGGCCAGATACAGAGCCATGACACTGCTTTTCCTAGCAAGAGCCTTGCACCACTTTTGCTGAACTACCTGAGTTTTCCTGTTTGTATGCAGGGCTAAAGGCCCTTATGTATGTAGGTTCTTATGTATGGAAGGGCTGTTCTTGTAGAGAAAATATAAATTAAGGTTTCTCCCTGCAAGGTCCTTAGATCCTCCCTGAAACACACTGAGCGTTTCACAGAATCCAATCTGCAGTGTACTCGTGGAGATGCAGGAAAAGGAAGCAGGCACTTGGGACCTCATACCATTACCAAGAAAAAACAAATTCACCCCAGGGAAGGGGAGTTCTTGGGTGACTTGAAGTTACTTGCAAAGAGAATTCGAAATTACTTCAGCTACAGTCAATGGCAAAACATTTCCTCTGGCAGTCAACAAAATCTATGGGAACAAACAGGACCATGAGAATTACAAAAAATTGTATTTGGGCCTGGAAACACAAAAATGGGATAGCAGTTTAAAATGAAATACATGTTCCTTCAACTATTTTTTCAATTTCTGTGAATGGCATCATTTGATAATTAAGACAAGTGTTTAGCATCAGGAATCTAATCATATCTACAGAAAAGAATTTGAAAACCTGGTGCTGGGGCTCCCCTCTGCAAGACACAGCACAGCTGTGTGGGCAGCTGTGGTGAAGAATCCTGGGGCAACACCCAGAGCCAAGGGTCTGCCTGGAAACCACACGAGATGTTTTGATGCTGCTGAAGCTGAAGGACTTAGCACTGACTAAAAGTGGTCCAGAATGTCATGCTGCAGAATCAGGGTTTTAAAAAGTTAATGAGGTTTCTAACCTCCCCTTCCCTTGCACTGCTGTCCCTGCTGCTTTTGCCTGTGCCAGTGCCCCCAGGCTTGCCCAGCAGCTCAGCCTTGCACTGCAGCACCACTCATCCCCCTCTCTTTTACACGTGGGAGGGATGGATTTTTAATAAGCCCATCATTAGTGTTCCAAGCACACACAGGAACGTGGTAACAATGTGCACAATCAACACAAAGGGCATTTGGCTTTCGGCAAAATACAAAACTACTGTCTTTCTTTCAGTCTTGTATTGCTTAGGACTCGGTCCTGCAAGATGTGGGATCCTACAAGATGTGGGATGGCTGATCCAGGGAAGCATTTAAGCACAGGCCTATCTTTCACTCAAAAAGGATGTTAAAGCATGTGCTCAGAGTTAAGCATATGATTAGGTGCTTTGATGAATCAAGCCAGAATGTTCCCAGTTTTCAGCCTGGAGGACAAAGGAAGTATACTGTGAATAGTTGCAAGGTTAAGACTAACTTAATAATAATTTAAAAAAGTATAATGTATGAACCTTGGAATGAGCAGTCTGATGCTATTTTTTTTTGTGGGAAGTATTGCCCTCTTCTAAAGCTTTTCTCAGATGAATCCACAATATTGACTCAGACTGAAGCTACTGAACAGCAACATAACTCATTTCCCTGGAACAGTTTTCCTCTCCGAAGACCTAAATTTATGAACAGTCCAGCAGCTCCTGTCTCAAACAACCATCTTCGAGGTGGCAGCCACCTGGCTCCTGCCAAAGTGGATGTCACAGCTCTGGGAACACGCAGTGACGAACTTTTATCAGGGGCACCAGAGAAGTCAGGGGACTCTATTTCAAAAGGAAATTTTAAGTGTCCATGGCCCTATTTTGGTGAGCATCACAGTCCAGCAGATTGCTGCCAGTAGGTAGCTGTAGAGGGCAGCTTTATCCCCAGATGCAACCATCAGCCTCATGGAGGTGTAGCTCCAGGAAAATTTGGGCTCTTCAACTGGTGGATGTTGGCAACAATGACCAATGGAGGAGTAATTGCAGATACTTTCAAACGTTTGCAAGGTCAGTTCAGACTGTGCTGAACTCAAAGAGCGCCAGCAATTGTTTACTGATAGGGGTTCAGTGGAAGTGCCTTGCAGATCCCAGGGCAGAGTTCAGTGGAAGGATGTTCACCTCACAAAGCCTTGTCTCACACGTTCATGGCATTGAAGCAATTTTAAGTACTCAGATCAACACTAAGCTCTCTTGAGATCTTCTTCTGGCTTAACTATTATGAAGATTTCAAGGGATGCAGTCACCCTCAAGCCGAGTTACCTCAGTACTGACAGATCAATACAATTGATAACACAGATGTTCAACTGTCAGTGCTCTAACTCAATGCAAAGTCATGCAGGAAAAGCATTAAGGTCCTGTCTATGTATAGCAGAAAGCTGGGGCTCATTTTCTGTGACAAGCAGACAGAACTCCCACATTTCAGTTACCTCTTTAAATATCCATCCCATTACCTGTTCACTCATGCTGTTAATCCCATCCGGCCCCAGCAGGGATATGGCTTGTTTAACCAGATCCGTTCGGCCACAGTTGAGCATCCGAAAACCGAGGTCCTGCTTGAACTTCGCTTCAGTGGCAACTGCATCCAGCTTCCGAGACGCACAGAAACAGTCGTCGATTCTGTGGGCGTGAGACATAAACTCCCTCAGAGGACAACCAGAGGACAGACCTCGCTGTCCCGAGGAAAATAATACTTTGGATGTGTGCACGACCCAAATCCCTCAAAGACAGGGCCTTCTCCTTTGACCTGTATGTGGCAGGGAAATGCTGAATGGAAAATAATAATGCATGCTAATGGAGATTGTCCTTGGTCTGTTTTTCACGGGATAAGTTATAAATTTCATTGAAAACTGGACAAAAAAGAGCACAGCTTGCACTCGATTTTGTTACCCTGTTTAAGCAATGTACAATACACTCTCACCGTAAGTTTTCTCTCTGAATGGCAAGGTTATCCAGTTCCCCTGATCTCTGAAAACTTTCAGTGACTTCAGTAAACTTTGAACTTACATCAAATGGATGTATAATCACTGACAATACAACAAAGAGAAAATAATGCCACTCCAAACACCTCCAAGGATCTCAACAGCATAGCCCATAGTAACAGCAAAGCCTTTCTGGAGCAGAAAATGCTAAGTCACAGAATCCTGGACTGACTGAAGTTGAGAAGGACCTCTGGAAATCATGTGGCCCAACTCCACTGCTTAAGCAGGGCCACATGAACATCAGACTATGGGGTACAAGGCAATCTTGCCAGGTAGTTATGGCGAAATATCACAAATCCTTGCTGGCTGTGTCTAACATATAAGGTGTCACTCTTTTAAGGTCTTATTCAAAAGATCTACAGACTGTAAACTGATATCCATTTCAAATAAGAGAAGGGCTAGGAGTTATTTAGCCAAGATGTGAATCTACAGCTCCAGAGAGAGCTAGTCAATTCAAATCTAATGTTTATCCAACTTATTTTCATCTCCTTAAAAGAGATTTGCTTTTCTTTCATGCTGAGTAGTGTCTGGGGCAGAAGGTGGAGTCCAAATCCACAGTGCTTTTGGTGTGAACTTGGAAAAAAGACTGTTTGGAAAAACACCACTTTCATTCTGCAAAAATGCTAGGTCAGAAAATGAGGGGCTACTTAAGAAGGAAAAACAAAATAGAGATCAAAAGTGAGAAAGTCAAGCATACATCAAATATTTGTTTTCTGCTTCATAATAAAAAAAGCATCAAATCAAAAGAAAAATATAAACAGCACATCATTATAATTTAAATTTCTTCAAAGTGCTTTATCAGAGCTTTATAAAATATATAACACTGCTTAATATTTAACAGCAGTATGCAATAAATATGCTGTTTATATAGAAGCAGTGCTATGTAGCAATAGCTACTGCTCTTCCTCTTTCAACAGAGGAAAAAAAGTAAGATGGAAAATACAAAGTGTTTTGATCAAAGCTTCTCCAGGTTAGAAACTGGCATCTGAGCTCAGGCTTGCTCTCTGCTGTGCTGAGCCACAACCAGTCTGGAGGACAACAGATGTTGTGTTGATGTTCGTTCTACGTGCTCAGTTTGGGTTTTGACTGCTAAAAAGTTCATGTCCTAACAATGCAAACAAGGTATGCTTGGAGTATCAGGGAAACAGGGATGATGTTTCATCTCAACAATATGCTGCAAGATTAATGCAGAACACTCGGTCACAATAAATACACCTCAGCAGCAGCAACAGATTCTGCACCAGCAATATGCCCACAAAAGAGATGAAGAAAGCAAGGCTTAGCAAGGCTGGGGTTTCTGCAGGAGTTTCTGACTGAGTTTAAGGAAAAAGCAAAACCAGCAGAGATATGCAGGGCTGAGCTCACTGACACTGAGATCCATGGGAGCAATTGAGGCTAAACACATTCACACCATATGGCACATTTCTGACACAAGAGCTACAGCAACATTTGGTACTTGTTACCTCCAGAGCATGAGATGCTGGTGATCATCTGTGCCCTCCTTTAATGCATGGTAAACATAAAGCATGCTCAGAAGTTAGGTGGTGGTAGGTTTGGTGCATGGAGAGAGAGTCTGGACTTCCCAGCTGCAGCCGGCCATTCCCAGATGACTCTGGCCTCTAAATGAGGTGGTTCCTCAGCAAAGTGTAGCTATGGAAAGATCTAGACGTCCTCTGCAGAGGTGTCTGTCACTATGAATCATTGCCTGTGTTAAGTCACTGCTTCATCATTTGTACTGAGGTATATAACCTACACTGAAGAAAATGGGTCAAATCCAGTGCTAGCAGAAACAGGCAGAGCTTCACTGACGTCAGCCCAGCTCAGTGCATGCAAAATGATAGCTGATGATCTCCTCTTTAAAGAGAGACAGATTTTGACCTGGGTTGCACACCCACACAATGGAGCAAAGAGGAACAAGGACCTAGCTCACTTATCCCTCATGGGCTGCCCAGATCTCTACTCTGACATGGGTTCAAACATCACTTACTTCTTCATCAGGAACTCCTCCGTGAATTGGCTCTGGTCTCCTAAAAGCCCATCAGTTCACCTGCTTACTATAGTCAGGGAAGCAGTCCCATAAATTCCTGATGATATTGAGTATCAGCAAATTAGTGCTCCTCAATCAGCTGGGGGGAGAAGTGTCTTACTCCAACGGTCCCCGGATGTTACAGCTGTAAAAACACTGCAACAAACCATGGATGCAGGATTGCCAGGGCTGCACAGCAGCGAGGACATCAAAGTCTGATCTAGTCCAAGTGCCATAAGACAAGAAAGAACAACTTTCTACCACTACTAGTGACATTTTTATACCCCCAAAATGACCCATTGTGAGTTACAGACCCAATTTACAGGACACAGCAAAAGGAAACTACATGGTAAAACTTTATATAGACCATTGTCGTATATTGAGTAATAAAATGGATAGTGTTCAAACTGGTGAGTTTAATAGAACAAGAGCATGGTGCAAGGGAAAAGAACAGAGGATGAGAAGAGAAAGCACAGCAATGTCTTGAAAAGCCAGAGAGATGAATGAGTTAAGGAAAAGGAGATTTAACATCTACTGATAAAAAGCAGGGAAGAGACATCAAAAATTATCAGGAAGTACAAATAGAATAACACAGCATCACTTTTAACACTGGAGAAAGCCAACTGGGAAGACAGTTCAAGAGACAGACCGAGCAGTTGCATTTCAAAATGAAAAAAGAAAAAACAAACCCATCAAAGATCAAGCTTAAGCCACCACGGCAATGCATTTTCTCTCAAGTTCTCTTCCATGCCATTCACTGCATAATGCTGACTCCAAAAGCAGAAGGGTTTCTGTTCCATATTACACTGTATAAGGGGATACTGCTCCATCATGGACACCATCCAGAACCATAAACATTAAAGAATGTAAGATAAAAAAGGAGGAAGAGAAGAGACACACAGGCTTGACTTGCTCAAGACTTCTTAACTTCGGACTGGAACAAACATACTGACAAGCTACGAAGAGGTGGGAAATGCATGGGAAGAAGCTTGAACAATAAGGCTGGTGAGGAACAGTTAAGTCAGCTAAATATATATAGGATCACTTTTTAGAGTTGTGAAACTGTGCCTGCTAAGCAAGGGAAGAGACCATAGGCACAAGGAGAGCTGGAAACCTCTCCAGCTGCACAGTCAGTTTTATGGCCCTCTAGCCAGAAAGTTTTTGTGATCTTTCCAAGTGTGCGGGAGGCTGACACCAGCCCAACAGCATGGTGCCCCTCCAAGGCCAGAGGAGTCTGCCAGCTGCCAGAGTTCACACAGGTCATCCTTTCCCCAAGACCTCACCAGAAAAGGTGCATTTTCATCTCAGGGGCAGGGAAGTCTGGTGGGAGAAGCAGAAGACCATGGGGGCCAATGCCCTGCTCTTCTACCTAGAGACAGTCTCAGGATGGCAGGACATCACCACACCAGATGATGGCTGGGTCGGGTGAATTGTGATGCTTCCCAGAGGTGATACAGTAACAAAGGTAGGACTGACCAACATCCTTTGAGGGTGATACTCTCTGAAAAAAGACAAGAGTCCATTCTGGATTTCCCTGTTTAGCAAGCTGTGGGGCTGGGCAGGCTCCTTGGCAACACCACCACTGTACACATGTTCCCACTCTCAGAACTGAGAAATAATATGCCTGAATTATTAATATACACTGACCACAGTCCCTGTGCTCAACAGCAAACCCATCCCTCTAATTCAGGGGTTCAATCACACAGCCTGTAAACTCTCTAACAGGTCCCTCCCTAGTGTGAATCAAGGAAACAATTGCCTTTATAAATAAAAGGAAAAATAGAAACAAGAGAAATAATCTCAATTTTATATTTGGAGTAAAGCTGTGACCCATTTTTTAACTTACAATGCAATACAATTTGCTCCAAGTTCTCTTTTAATTCCTCACAGATATTGCCTCTACAGCAGTTACCTTCAAGATCATTACAGGGTTGCCACTGCACATAATTAAATATACTGTGGCTTTTCATGGGGAATGCCATGGTAACATTAATTATTTGCAAATGGTCACTGTCAAATGCTGCATGGTGACCATGACACTCTATCATACCCTGAAATACTCAAATCTCTGAAAGGAGTCAAAGATAATCTTCTTCATTTGTAATGGGTCCCAGCAGTACAGAAAACTATTTTTCTTTTCCCAAATTCAAATTATGAAAACATAATGCAGCACTTTTACAGCAGCGTTTAAAACACAAGGGGCTGGGTTTTTTTTCATTTTCCCTCAGACTGACTAAGACAGAGTCTGTGCAGATTTTTAATAAGTTACTCAGGGGTTGAATACATTTGGGAAAACGGATGATTCAAAGGCAAAGTGTTTCCCTCGTACCTGGCAGATGCAGTTGACTTAAAAGAAATTGAGTGCAGACTGCATTGAACAGCAGGATAAACGTGCCCCTTTGCTGAAATGAACAGATCATCATACTGATAGCCAAGCACCAGAACCTTGTTTGTCCACCTGGGACTTGATCACCAGCCTTTTCAATTAAAAGAATAAAAATCTCCTAATTAAGTCCGTCTTTTTAGCTCAGTGGAATTTATTCAGTCTGTTCTAAATATGAATGAGGTCTTGAGTCAGAAATTACAGTTCAGCTGGTTGGAAGTCTGGAAGGAGTCATATTTTAGCCAGCAATACACATGCATTTGCAATGCTGAATTTCTTGGGGTCATGGATCACCGTTTTAATCTGGGTTGCACAGCCCATAGCACAAAAGGGTCTTGTTCCTTGCCTGGGGCTCTTCACCGAGACTACAGACACAAACGGCAGCAGACAATTTGATTTAAATTTGTGAGCACTTTTTTTTTTTCCAATGTGGTGCTTTAAAAAGGACTGTAATGCTGATATTAATAGAACTGCAATATATATACTATACTGAGACAATTATTTGCATTTCCAGTTTTGGAGAGAGGAAAATATAAGCACAAACGTTGATCAAAGTGACGAAGAGCACTACTTTTTAATGCAGACACATAAGATCTCTATTTACATTAATCAGGAGCTAAATTAAGACAAGAAAAAAATACTCTGGATATTTATTATCCAACCTCTTATTCTTGTCGACAATCTGAGAATAGATTGGTTACAAATACTGGAAAATACATTAAAAAAGCAATGGGTCTACCAAATCAAGACCCAAATCTGTGTTTCAAAACAGTCTTAATATTCCAGTTCCACGTATATAGGTCAGGAATCATGTTCAAAATTGAATCCAAGTTCAGATTTTGAACAAGGCCACGGTACCACAGGAAAATTTTGACACAGATTCATCTTGCATATAAATAGATAGCACAAGTCTTCACTAATATGTGGAAGATGATATGTTACCTGTATTCTGATTATTATATTCAAGAATGTAATACAGGGACAAGCAATGCAATATATTCAGGAATGCAACAATAGGGGGAGAGCATATGAAACAGCAGTAATGACCTTGCTTGCAATGGGAAAAAGAAGGCTGGATCCTAAGGCCCACAAACATGCAAGTGTATTCTGCCCTAAAAGTAAAGGGGAACGTAAGAACCAGGTCCTCCTCTTCCATAATTTTTTTGTTGTTACTGTTGTCTTCAAGCAGACAGTTGGCAGGACAAGTTGAGATTCACCTTAGGAAGCCTATGCTCTACCTTTTAAATAATAAAATCTCCTTCATCTTGTGGCACCACCTGCCCCAAGGAGCTGCTGGATTTTGCCAAGTAGCGTGTTTGCTACTGCTCCTATTTTTGTATCTAATAAAAGCAATAGACATGGCTGGTGTTAAAGGATTACTGAATACCTGTGGGAAGAACAAGAACATTCAAGAAACCTGGCAAACACCTACTGTCCCTACTTAAAAATGGCTGTATCTAATTAAACAGCAGAATTTCTTTGCAGTTTTATACTCTCCTTCTCAGAAACTCAGGCCCTTACCCAACACATTTTAAGAGAGCAAAGAACAGTGGAAATATTTTTCCGCCTTCAAATCTCTAGTTATTAAAGTCTATTTATATTTTCATGCACTGGTACAAGCATAAGATTTCCATAAATAAAACTTTAAATGCAACTCTTCTGCTTTCACTTTCAAGTTAGAATTGCACATGTGTGTTACAGCATTAGCATGACACAGCAAATGGTGTAGACTACTCTGAAATAACAAAATAACACATTTTCCCATTTCATTACTGTATTTTCCCCTTCCCATAGTCTTAAGAAAACTCTTAAGAGTTTTCTCTTAAGCTCTCATGTCAAATAATCTTCACTCCTGAGACTGATAATGCTGTTTTCCTAGACAGCCTTCAATAAGAGGGATGGTCTCAGACAGAAAAGCAGACTTAGGTATTCCCAGAACAAGGCTAGTTGGAAATCAGGACTGATTTTCAATTAAAGATAGATTTTAAAAGGCAATCAGACACTGCATTTGCCCAGAGACCTTTCTGGGTAACAGCTGTAAATGCAACTCTGAGCACTGGGTGAGACTGTAAAGGGCAGCAGCTGAGAAAGTGTACGGGACTGGAGAGTTAAACCTGGTCCTGGACTGCAGCAAGGTTTGGATACATCTACACTTTCATTTGAACTTGAACTTGCTCATGACTTGCTAATATTCACATACTCCTCTGTCCATGCTGCCCTATAGATAGTATATTTTTCCTTCCATGGTGTTCAGCACTGATGTATTTCTGGAGAAGAGCCACATATTCCCTCAGCATTCACTTTGCTCAGCTGAATGAGCCCCTTTTTTCTACCCTGCCTCCATGAGAACATTTTGTCAAAAATCAGATCACCCCAGCCCATTTCTTCCCACCTAGTCCAAAGTGAATATTTTTGTGACCAGGACACAGGATTTGTGATTCCGCATCACCTTCTACCACTTTCATGTGGCACCAATACTTTCCTGCTTCTACTGGAAACACCTCTCCTAATGCAGTCTCAAAAAGCATTTGCTTCTTTCATGGCTGAGGAAAAATCCACTTGGTTTACAATCCTTCTGAGATTAAATACTGCTCTAAAGCCTTTACCATCACCTTTCCAATAGCCTGCTCCCAATATAGTATATATTATTCTGCATATATAGTGTGTACATTACATATACACTGCAATATGTATTTTTCTGTTTAATCTCCACATGTTTGCCTCCATTTGTGGAACACTGCATTTCATCCCATTTATTCTGTCCCAGCCTTCAGAGGTCATCTACTTGTTCCTGGATTATTTCCCAAATTTCCTCTGTCAGGACAATGCCTTTCAGCATTGTGGCATCAGCAAATTTTAACTTCATGAGCACACTGCCAAAACCCTTTGTGAAAATTAAAAAATACCAGTTTTTAAAAGTGAGAGCTGATGGTCCCTGCCTGCAACCCCATCTCAGGCAACTTAGCCCTTGCCACTTCTCTTGAAGCCAACCCCTGTTCACTTTCCAATTTCTTTACTAATCCCCATCTTCTCCATCTTAATAGCTCCCTGCATGGACTGTATCAAATCTTCACTCAAGTCCAAGTAGATGAAATCTACTGAATTTCCTTGGGGTAGAAAATCAGTTATCTTATCAAAAAAGTTATTAGATTAGCTTGGCAAGACCTATCTTTAGAAAATCTGTGTCACATTTTATCCCATTTTTCTCTCAACAACATGTCTTTAATCAGTCTTTGCTTGAAAAAACATTCAAAGGCCTTGCACTAACAGTCTGGAATTTTCCTTGGATCATTTTTCATCCTTTTCAAATGCTGGGCATTACTATTATTAATCCTTAGAGTTATGGCATCACTCCGGGCTTTGTTAAAAATATTTCCCTCTGACCCTCTGATTTTGTAAGGAAGCTTTTTCTCCTTGTTGGGATAGAGGTTATCTGTTCATCCTGATTTGAGTGCATTAAGCTGCATAATTTGCTCTCCTTTTGATTACTGTTTTTTCACTTTCATAACCTCGTTGCAGTTATTTATTTTTATTTTTCCTTTCCCAATGGGATTTTCTTCCCCAAAACCAGAGGCAAAATATTCACTTAAGTTCTTGGGTGATGGCCTCTGTTGGCACTGATGCACACCTCTCATGGTGTTCCAGAATCTTTACATCCTCCAGGACTGTCATGGTATGTTGCTACCAGAAAGGAAGCCCCTGACAAAAAGCACAGCAATCTTTATAATGAGTAACAGAGGATGCTCCTCCCTTTCTCTGCTCCTCTGCTGTCAGCCTCCAGTCCCAGATGCAGTCCTGCACCAGTGATCCTCCCTACCACATGTCCAATACAATGGGCTTTATTTGTTTCAAACAAACGTCCCACAGAATGGAGGAAGGAAAGACATTCAAAGAGCTTCTTGTGTTTACCTGGACCAAGGGGAAAGGTACCCCTTGCAGATGTACTCCTGGATGATGAGAAGCAAAAACCATGATTCTGTTTGCAGCCAATATCTTGGACACTACTTGGGCTGCCATCTCAGCTAGCTGTTGTGCATCCAGCACTCAATCCATCTCGTCACAAAGGGTGGAAACAACTGGTCTGTCAAAAGCTTTCTCTCCTGAGGGAACGTGAACATTTATATCCCTGCTCATCTCCCAAAGCTGGGGAAAGGGAAGAAACTTTCTGGCCCATCCACTTCTGTAAAATGAAATGAAGTCAGGAAGGATACAGGCAGCTCCTGACTGATTCCAGCTTCCCTCACTCCTCTGCCCAGAGGAAAAGCAGCTCCTCTTTCAGAAGATGAAAACATTGCAAGAAATTAAGGCAATGGATTTTTAAAAAAGAATCAGAAAAAGGGTGAAACAGAGGAATGAAAGGCAAAGAAAGCAGAGACGATTTACCCAGTCACGAATCAGGAACCTCACTGCTGGAGTATGTGATTGTGCTGGGAAGTGTCACATAAATCTGCTGGGAGACCTCCATGCTGTAGTTCAGATGAGAAGCTGAACATTTGGGTTTGATCTGAACTGATCGTGAAATTCACAGCCTTTGAAACCCTGCCAATCTCTCCTTCGTCCCATATGCATGTTCTCCCAGTGTGGAAGCTGATTTTGCTTCATGTGTTTGCAATGACAGGTTGTGAATCAACAAAACAATGATGCAGTATCTCATGGGACTATGGGAACTTTTGGGTTCAGGTCTCTGTGTTTTAGCAACTAAAGAAGACTGTGAATGAAAAGCCTAAAAACTGAAGCAGTTTCAAGGTTCTCCTTATTAAACCCTTGCTATACAAGTCATAAAATGTATCAAACTAACTGCGTTTAAAATCCTTCTGCTGTCATCTGTCACACAGCTTATTTAAAAGTCAATCCCCTGCAAAGTTGTATTCCCTGCTCCAGTGTTTGAATTTATGGAATTGATGCTGAGGAGTTGAGAGTTGGGAAGGTACCTCCCTAATTGGGAGGCATGAGGGGTTGGTGCTTTGCTTATGAAAATCAGGAGTGCTGAGGGTCTGCCAAATACAAGTAAAAAAAAAAGTACAACCTGCAAAGTTTCAAATTAACATCCTCACACTCTTCAGAAAAGCATGGTCCTTCCTTTGATCTCAGGATTACAAACGGCTGGGGTCTTATTTGCAGCTATGCAAAGAATCTGCTGCACTACACTGGCAGTAGGCACAGACCTTAAGTTAAAACCCAAAGTACACAAGCATTCATTTGCAGACCTCTTGTCAGCTCAGAGAGAGAGATTGTCATTTTGGGACATCAATGGATGAAGTGGGCCCCTGGAGTCAAATACAGGCACACTGCAAAGGCTAGTCTCTCTAAGAATTCTGAAAAATTCTCCAGAATTTCTCTCGGGAATGATTTAGCTTTATTCTCATCCGATTAATCCCAGGCTGCACTCTTTAGGCTCACTCCCATTTGCAAGACAAGCAGGACAATCATTTGTTCTCTTTATCAAATAATAATTCTTGATAGTAACTTACAAGCTAAATGCTGATTTGTTCCCCGTAATTAATAAATTCTTCTGCAGTGTAATACAACTCTCTACAAGTCTAAACTACTTTGAAACTCCTAACAAAATTGTCTAACAGTTGATAGCATTTTTAAATATATATATACACACACACACATAAATACACACATATATGCTGTCAAAATGCAACTTTAGGAGTGGCATATTGTAGGTTCTTTTAATCCACAGATATTTAAGTGTATCTACCTTAATTTTTACAAGAGACGATGAATGGTAGAAACATTATTGTCTTACTTGCAATCCTACTTAAATACTTGGAGAGGTATTAAATTAATTGTGCCTTTTCACAACCGAGTGCTAGGTCTTCAGACAGTTTGTAGTACCTACACCTGTAAGTCCTGACATTTCAGCAGGGACTCGGAATGCAGCACCACTTCTGGGAATGAGGGCCAAGATGGCCTCACCAAAGGGAAGCAATTACAGCCAAGGTTTGAAATCTGAAACATTTAAGATTTGGCTTCTGAAATTCAATGTATTTCTTCAATTAAATATTGAATAGCTATGACTATAAAAAGCCTATGTAGATCTCAAAGTAAAGTATTATACTCTAAGGTGAAAGAGCAGGTCAAGGCCAGAGTCAACAGAAGGCAGCTGCCCTGATGCAGGTTGTCACAGCTAATCATGTAAATCACTCCTCTGCTTTCTGTGTTGCAGGAAGGAGCACACCTACTGCTGTATGGAAAGGCAGACTGCTGAAAATTGGGGTTTGATTACAAATTTGTGAAGCAATAGCAGTAAATAATTTCTACTTTGGCAGCTTCAGAATGCCTTTTCATATAAAAATCAAAACAAAACATATTCTTGACTCCAGAACAGCCCTAGATCATACTTTTATACAAGTACATAATAATAAGTCAAAACAGACACTAAAAACATATCCTGGCAATAAATACTTTAAGACTCCATTAGAAAACCAAAAGGTCACATCTGATACACGAAAAACTCAAATTATCTAGGCTGACATTTACAACTAATTTGAACTGACATCAGCACAAAAAATACAATTTTACTGCAAGAAGTAGTCTTACCTATAAGTTTAAATGTGCCCTTTAAGAATTAATGCTGAAAACAAAGCTCTGAAAAATACCTGCAGCCCTGCCAATTACATTTCGGTATTTCATAGCAAAGCAACATGAAGCAGACAATTAGCAGAAGGTTTCAGCCCCTCATTAGCAAGCAGAGCCTAATAGGAAGAGGGAAAAGAACCCACACCACAATATGAGCTCTGATGAGCAGATCTTGGGCTCAGTCCAGCTGTGAGATATTCAGGCCCCCATTACCATGCAACCAGCTTATCCACGGATGCGAGCAAACACCAGCAGCTGATTTTGCAACACACGCAGTGACGAGCCGGAGCATCCATGCGCCTCTCCAGGCAATAACAGAGCCCTCTGCCTGCCTGCCTGCTCACTGCTCACTAGGAAAGAGAGACAGATTTTGCACAAAGCAGCCGATTTGTATTGGGTGGACTTACTTTAACTGTCGAGGTTCGCAGTCCACTCCCGGCAGCAGGAGCCTGGCCGCCTGCCGCACGTCATCACTGTCCACGGAGAAACTGCGGCGGTGCCCCGCGTGAGCCACGGCAACCCGAATCCATTCCATCAGGGGAGGCAGCACAATGAACGGCCTGGGAAAGCACACAAACGGGAATGATGCTACGGTACACTGGCATCAAAGTAACAGGTAGAGAGAAAAGGGAGTGCAGGGGAGTGCATGTGTGTGCATGTGCATATATATGTGCGAGAATATGGGAATGAGCAAAATGAAAGAATGGGAGAGCAAACCAGCTCAGCAATTTTCAAGTAGGTCTAAATCAAGATTTCTCACCCTATCTCCAGAGCAGGATTATTTGACGAGTGACACTTTTGAGCGACGCTCGCTTATGGGGCTTCTGCGAGGTCAGTGCGCCCACCTGGCAAGCCCTCTTTCCCTCCCTCCATCCTTCACACAATGTAATCCCAAAAAGAGGGCAGGAGCCTGGCATAGGACCATGTTCTGCTCTAGCTGACACGCTGGCCTGGGTATGCTCCCCTGCCACTTTGCAATAGGGACAGGAGAATAAACCTGGGCAGACAGACAGGATGCCCCCACCGCAAGACACCAGGGGTGAAGAGGAGATGTCCAAGGAAGTCTCCAGCATCTCCTGCTCATACAACACGCACTGTGTGCTCAGTGCTGAAAGCAGGGGACTTTTCACTCGATGTGAAGGTTATCTGTGAGCCAGGTCAGAAACCAGACTGTTTCGTTTCACTTTCAGGAGTGTCAAACCACTGCACCTCTGGGTGCCAGCTCTTCTACAAACTGAGAAAAAAAATACAGAAAACCACCCCCCAGGGTGGATGGTAGGACTCTGGGCCATGGCCCTGCCTTGAGCAAAGTTTGGGCATCCTCAGAGACATGGTCCTTCACAATACCTTGCCAGCCCTGTGTCCCAGTGAGAACTGCATAAGTCTTAGCTGAAGCATGCAGCACACAGTTTGCTCCATCTATGCTAAAAATTATTTGGGAACCAAGAAAAAAAATGCCTAACTTTACAAGAGAACAATAGCTTCAACTCATAGTTCAGAGATAAAAGTAATAAAATAGCTGCAGCTGAACACCTCGAAGGTCAGTGCAAGTCTCTTGCTTGCCCTTCCTTCTGTGGTCCCTTTTCATGGGGGAAGGGAAAAAAAAAGTCTGCATTAGGTGCAGAGTAGGCAAATATTTTACATTTTAAATATATAATTTTACTTCAAAAGGATCTACCCTGAGAAAAATTATTTAAGAAGTTGTTGATTCTGGAATATCCTTTTCCTATTTATAGCTCTTTATGCATTTACTTCCTTTTTTGAAGACTTGGCTTTACATAGCTCTGATATTAATATTCTTGAGGAGGGATAAGTTGCTTCAAAAGCAGTGAAGGACAGAGAAGCCCTGAGGCCACTAACTTTCCCTAGGACACTGGGTTCCCAAATCCCAGGGGCACTTAAATGAACAACCTCTTTTTCAAATATGACATCTTTGGCTGACTTGCTACTTTCAATGTTATTCTATTCAAACACATTGGCATCACCTCGAGACCAGGCTGCATTTGTTTCCAAGGTTTTTTGCTCTGTCCAGACGTGCCACGGCCACGTAAGGAGGCAGATAAGGACACAACATCTTCTCCCACAGCTCCCGTGAAACAATTTCCATAGCTCAGCTCATTTGTCATGAGAGTGGTAGGAGTCAGAGGAGGGCAAGTGGGGAAGCAGGGGTGTTTTCTGCTCCCCCAGGTCATCTTCAGAGCAAAAGGGACCCTCTTTTGCAGCATTAAGTAGCTGGGGCCAAGTGATCAGTGGGAGTTTTTCTGTAACTTGCTGAGCAAACAGTGGAAAGGGAGCTGCAAATCACACTAGAAGTGTAAAAGTGCATGTACTTACAGACGTAACTCGGGTCTAGGAATACAGTTAAAGGAAAACTCAATTCGAGGTTATATTTTGCATGAGTGAACAGAGTTTGGATCAGAAAAATTAAGACAGTCCTGTACAGAGCCTTCCTATAACATCTACTGGGGGAACAGAAAAGCAGAGAGCTGTGGCTGAACAGAGGACTTGGAGGTTCATGCTTTTCCCTCCTCTTGTGCAAGGCAGAAACCCCCCAGCACAAAATCCACCCTACCACACTAAGGAGCAGAGCAACTAAAAATACCTACAGAGATAACTGCTCTATAAAATTGCATTTTTTACCTTTCCTAGTCTTGCAAAATTCAACAGAGAAACAGAAATAATCATGGCTATTTCGTGCAATAAATCCCAAAAGGGAAGAGAATCAGTGTTTTGCAGAAGCAGGGGAATTTTCTATAAAGTCCAATTTCAGTCCTAGATGAGGACGTGGAGTTTGCTCACAAAATATTACATTCCTTTTTCCAAAGCAAAAAGAAAAATCATCACTGCATATCTCAGCATGTCAGAGAATTTATATTTTGAGAAGAGAACCAAATATGGCTGAGTGCAATAGGTTAAAAATACCCTTCAAGAGCCTATGCACCATGTGAAGGGTATTTTTTTTTAAATACTGCTTGTGTGCCAAAGAAGAAAGAGGAACACAAAGTTATAAGAGTGCAACAACCCACAAGACAATACGACATCAGCAAGAAATACTTTGCTTTTCAAATGGCACTGTGTGAAATGGGTTAGGCAAACGCATTACATCACTGGTGTATACATTGATTTATCTCTGGTGCAAAGGCAGGTAACAACCAGGAGAGTTTGATAATTTTGTGTTCCAGACCAGACACGGAGATGGCAACTCACCTAGTTATGAAACATATGCCTTAATTAAACTAATCTAACCATGGTAGCAATGTGCTGGTTTTAACTCTCCCTGAAAGATACGGAAAGTCAGGAGTAGCTCAACTGCTGCCGGTCAGTGAGTGCTCTGACCTCCTGCACCCATCCTTTACTTTAAACACATGCTTCCATCCTCTTTAATTCCCTGCAGTTCAAAGTTAAGCATGGATTTAAGTAATGTCCCCCCCCCAAACCATGGGTTTTGGCACAGACATATATTTTCCTGAGCTGACATCTAAATGGAAAAACATGCCAGATCAAGATGCAGGGAGAGGGCTCTGCACAGAGCAATTCCCATCCCATGCACAAAAGCTGGGATATGGGGGAGGGACGGGGGAGGCCAACAAAAACCCCCTAAAGGGTTGGAACATTCTGGGCCCTGTCCCCCTGTCCTCAGCAAGGGAGTAGTGGCCTGCTCTTGGAGATACCTTCTCCTGCTTCATCAGAAAAGGCAATTACGAGTGCCCCACAAACCCTCACATCTCTGGTTCCTCCTCCCACACAGCATCCTTCCATGTACCCTCCTGCTGCCAAGCGCTCCTCTCACACTTATATTTGGACAGCTCAAGGACCCATAGGCTCCTGTGCCTTGACATCTGCAGGTAATGGCCTGCTGGGGCTCCCCCACAAGGGACAACCACTCTCCTTCCTCTCCTGTCCTGGCTATCAGATGTCCTTGTCCCTGCTGGCACCGTCCCCCTGCAGTGAGGCCAATGACCCCTCTGCACCCAATCACACATCAAACCTGTATTGGTTTTTGTGGGGCTGATGTCTCTGGGGCACTTCAAATTAGCAAATGGTTCATTAGAAAAGCAGATATTATGGGGGGAAACTAAATCTTACCACATAATCCTTTCTAACCACACTATCTGAACCACATGAGGGGTTGCCTAAAATCTGTGCTCCCTCCAGAGACACATGCAGGCATCCTGGGCTGCCCACCATTCCCCTCCCTCACTCGCTGGCACACAGAGATATTAAAAGTCCTGTCATGCATATGCAATAACTCAGGCTTTTTCATTATTATTAGTAGTAGTACTGTTATTGTTATTGCTATTATCAGTGTCAGTATACCTGTATATAAACAAGAGAACCTGTCAGATGAAAGGCCATGAGAAATGTGTACTATAAAATATAATAGGATGCTTCATTATTTTTGCGTGGGTCTGTAAGAAGATGGATGAAGCTCCTGCCTGGACACCACCAGCTGCAATGCCAGAATTGCAACGCACCAGGGCCAGCACTCCAACAAATCCCAACTCCAAATAACCCTTAGCCCTATTTTCTTCACTGTCCCTACCATCTTTGCAGAGCTCAGACTCCCTGCTGGCTGCTGACCAGCTTCACAGTTCACCTTCTGCCCAGTCCTTCGACAGCAGGGCCACTACATACGACCACTCTCTTCTGATTTCCCAGAATCTGGAGCACTTTTTCCCCTTTCCAGCCACTCCCTCTCCCTTACAGAGAGTAATCCACCTTTTTGGCAGGACCCCCTTACCAGGAAAGCAGTATTTTGTTTCACTCCCTTCTCCCAGATTCCACTGTGGGCGTGTCTCCTCAATTATTTTTGCCAGATGATGAGAGTCCCAAACTGGGAACTATTGCCTGTCACCTGCTCTGTCCTGCAGGCTTAAATTGCCTTCCTGATGGCACACTCATTACGTTCCAATGTTCCTCAGCCAAGTTCAGTCCTCCCGAAGTGTTGTGGCTTACAAAACCTGGATGGGCCACCAGCCCCTGGCTTACAGCAGAGCCTGCAGCACACTCCAGGTACAGGAGCTCATCAGTTCACAGAAGAGATTCCTCAAATGATTACAGTGCTCAAAGAAAAAAAAAAAAAATCATCGTTTCAAGTGCAGAACAGCAACCTCTATTTCCAGGGGCACTTCACACTGCTCTTTTGCAGACACCATCAGCCCCTGCCTGGCCACATGTGCACATTCACTGCCTAAATTAAATCAAACTGGAGGGAGAGAAGTGGCTTGATAGTCTGCATCACAATGATAACAGAGAAATTCCTGAGGGCTAATCCTATTCCGATGTGAATTCCCACAGCTACCTCCTGTTGTCCCCTGCTCAGTTTCACCAGCTGTGAAGTGGGCACAGCTGAACAGGCCTGACCTTGCTTTAATTTGGTTGAATTGTTACAATTGCTTTGGATGATTTCTGTATGCAGGATCTTAGCTACTGAACAGAATGGTGGTGTTGTAGGTGTTGAGTTTCTTCTCTCACTCCAGCCAAGGAGTGCTGACTGCAAACCTTTGTGGCACTGGCAGGCAAACTGCTGCACACAGGTTGCTGCTGTTTAAATTTTCAAAAGCAATCAAGTAAGACTTAAAGGTGCTTCTGAGAAGCATCAGGCTGTCGTCTTACAAGTAAAAGACTATCTAGATAAAGGTAGGGAGACATTTCTTCTTGCAGATATGAGTCAGCAACTTTAACGTTGTAAAATAAAGCTCTTTACATTTGTATGGCTGGTTTATGTTTTCATGTGTGGATTTTAAAGAACATCCCAATATATGAACTGAAAAGCCTCCTCAGTTTTGACAAATTCCATTTAGAACATATGATGAAACTATATATGCAATGTTAGTCCATATTTAGCATTATTGAAAGACAGAAAAGCATGTTTTTTCCATTGTATAGGACACATCTCAATCGGTTTCTGGGCTGAAAAACTCATTTCTATTTGCACCATAAGCTCTTTGTCTTCAGAGGCAGAAAATACCTTTTTGATGCCTTCAAAAAGCTGCCAGTCCCAATCCTTCCCAGAGACCCAGCAGTGCCAACTGATGCTCCATGCCAGGCAGCTCCTCTGAACCCCAGAAGCCCAGATAAGGGTGACCCAAGCAGCTAACCTCTGATAAAGCCAATTCTGCATTTTGTTCAGGCTGAAGAATCAAATCTCCTTGCTCTCACACAAGCCTCAGTGAAACTCCCTAGGCAGAGGGAGGGTTTACCCTCATGCTTTTGTGCACTGAGACATTCGTGCTCCAGAGTCCACACAGAGGTATCTGCAAATCGTGGGTTTTGAACCAGTTGGAATGAGCTGTCCCTGTTGCCTCTCCTGTATTAGAAACATTAAAGGCCAAGACTTGAAACACAACTGAGTCAAAGTGATGACTCAGCCAGCAACCACAATGAGGAAATATTTCACTGGCAGTTCTGACATCAGATTTGACACAACTGGCAGTGGCATAATCCCCGAGGAGACGCCTGCATTCAGAGTGCAGCACAGAACAGCCTGGATACCATGCTGTTCTCACGGGGCTGCACGCAATTTTCTCTATTTAAAAAATCCTGTAGCCACCCCGTGGACGGCGTAAGTCCAGCTTGATAAATCAGATGTAGAATACAACCTCAGCCCAGCAAGGATATGCCATGTAACAGCCAAGCTACAAATACTGCCTGATCTATTTATTGTAAAATCTGAAGGATTTATGTAAGCATGTATTGGGATTTCTCTTCAATGGTTCCCAGTCAAATCAACTTTCATTTTAACTTTGATTTCAGCAAGGCTGTGGCTTTATCATGTGAAGTTTCCAGTTAAACAGTGGATGGGACTATGGCATACTGGCACATCAAGCATGGGTAATCCCTTCTGCACATACAGGTTTGTTCAGGTTTCATAGCAGGACTTTCATATTCCCAGTGCTTTACCTGTTTTTCATTAGTATTCCCCACCACTCCCTCCACCCTCTGCTGGCCTTTGCTGGAGACTGCCCTACCCATGGAGTTGGTGCCACATAATAATTTAAATCAGGGACACATTTCCCTAGTTATCTACTGAGATTGGGTATAATCTGTATTGCAGAGATGGCTGCAGCAGTTACAAAAATGCTTTGAAAGAGTTCAAGTTATTTTACAGCAATGGAATACTCCTCTCATTAAGGGGGCTGCATCACATTAATTAGCCAGGTACACTAATAACTATTTGGGGCATGAAACAAAATTCAGATAACCTGAACTCTTTCCCTTAATCAGGAATGAATACAGGCTACAATTTGCTCATGTATGCACGTGCAGGGGACATATATTTTTGTGTGTGTCTGTCTATGTGAGCCTGCAAGGCAGGCAGAAAGACAAAAGCAATAATAGCCTATGAGAGTTTCCTAAGGGATTGCTCCACATACAGGGAATAATAATTATGGAAAAGTGAAAAGAAGGTTAAAACCAGACACATATCCATCAACTCAATTAAGACACAAAGAGAAAAGCTAATGGCTCTCAGGTGATACAAGGAGTTAATGTTCCTCCAAGGTGAAGCAGCAGAGGAGGAGCTGGAGAAGGAACTTTGCTGTTGTCTGTGAGCAGAATTAATGGGTGGTTCTGGACTGGCTGAGCTGCTGAGCGCAGCTTCTCAATGAGTTGTTAAATTTTTGTGCAGCACCCACATTTGTAATGAGGACTTTGTCAATACAGCTGTGGATTAAAGTGGGTAAGGAACCACTTAAGGAAGAAAAACATCACACAAATCTGCAGCTACATATTCTGCGTTTTCCGGTGCTTAAAAAATTACATGCAATAATTTTAGGAGCATTATAGAGGCTAAGAAGCAAAACAAGCACACAACAGATCGTTTATTAAACTAGAGGAGCAAGAAAGAAATAAATCTTGGCACCACTAGCCTCATCTACAGTTCTTAGGGGTTTTTTTTAAATTCCTGGGAAAGCAAGTGAACAAACCCAAATAATCCGCGACCACCTGCAGGTGGAGGCATTGAAGGAGCACTGCTTTTGCAGGGAACACCCAGCACAAGATAAATGGCTCCATTACATCCCAGCTGGGTTCATTAGGGAAAGGGGATCCCATAACGAGATCCATCCCCTCCCCATACCTCCATGCCTGCCAAAATAGCCATCTACATGGTACCCATGGTCAGCAGAACTGTCTTGTGTTGGTGCCAAAAAATCAGAGTTTCTGCCAAAGTGACCAGATTGAAAGAACATGGTTGGCTTTGTTGGCATTTAGGAAGTGGGGAATATTTTACAGGTTTTCCGAGCAATCCTGGACACTTTCCACTTCCTCCCCATCTCCCATGAAAGCAGCCCTTCCCCTCCCCCTCACCCCCACAACAAGTTTCGCTACATCATTTTTCTCTTTTATTTTATGTAAAGATAAATGCTATTAAAAACATACTAAATTCTTACTTCTGTACCTCCATGAAGAGTAAACAGAGAGAGAGAGGCTCCCTAGAAACAAAGTGCCAGATTTATTCAGAGGTAAAAATCCCATTTTATGGATCCCCTAAGACTCTGAGGGAGGTACTGCTTTCTGAGCTGGAAAGTGCTAAGCCAGGAAGCAATGCCACCATACCGGGTTCCCCTCCCATATCCAGCCTCTGCAGAAGAACATATAGAGCCTTTACAGCTCCCTAACTCAACCTGGTTCAGAGCCAAAATCCAGGTGAGCTGGAGATGGATGGAAAGGATGAGATGGTTTCACGACACCACCAAGCCCTGCAAGTGCTGGGAGAATTCTCTGCATCCCACAACTCCCTGCAGCCTGGGCATTCACTATAAAGGAGAAGGGGTCCAGGTCGGCTTCACAAGAGCCAAGGACAACTCCTACTTCAGGAAAATACTCCCTGCAGCCAGATCCACACAGTCCTGGCTTCTCTGTACCAGTAGGGATACAGAGAGGCCAACGATAGGGAAAGATGCCTGGACCTCCTTGCTTCCTTCTGGCTTCTTCCAAAATAAAACAATTGCTGTAGCTGGACAGGGAGTACGGCACATAGATACACCACAAATCTTGCAAGTATTTTGCATACAAAAGTGTCATGTTTAATAAACCCATCTCCCCGCAATGCACAAAAACCCATCATGGAAACTGAAACCACCAGAAGTAAGTCACCACAGAAGCAAGTCACATGGACCACAAACCATGCTTGCATGTACAAAACAAAAGATGGGAAATGGTTAGTAAGGTTCTTCAGAGCAGTAAAGAGAAGCTGGCTTCACCATTCTCCTTTCCGAGCAGTATAGGACAGTTATATCCAGCTGATGAAACTCCAGAGCTCAACTCCGTGGAAAGATCCGGGCTCATACTCAGCCCTGCATCACTCCCACTCCAGCACTAAGTACTAAGGCATGTTTGATCAGGCAACAGGAGATGTATCTGCTCCTTCCAAAAGTGACCACAAGCTCTTGGCAGTAACACTGAGTGCTTGCTCTGGCCCTGACCGCACGCCGCAGTCGTTAAACTGCCCTGCCAAAGGAAGACATCCTGCCAGATGGAGAATTCAAAATAAAGAACAATCGTTTTAAATAGTCAGTATTTCAAGCGCTCTAATGAAGAGGACTTGTTTTAAGGTGACCTCAGAGAAAGGAAAATCTATTAAAGCAAATGCTAAAAGAGATTTTTCAAATATTCCTGCCCTTTTCACTTCTGTACAGGGAAGTCTGAAGAAGTCTCACAAAACCAGAGGCTCAACATTATTCACCCCTACATTTACTCTGGTTCCAGGGGCATTACTCCCACAGATGGGGACTACAGATCAGGTGAGAGTATTTTCTGATTTCTTTTTTTTTAAATTTTTGTGCAGACTAACCATTCTTGGACACAAGTTAGGCCTTCCACAATGTCAAGGCTGGATGACAAATCAGGAAATTAAAAGTAATTTAGAAAAAAAGAGAATTCTGGATTCTTGTCATTTGCCTTCTGGTTTTTTTCATACTTTGGAAATAGCAGAACAAAACGCGACAAACATGCCCATGGAGCGACCCAAACTTCAAAAGAAACAAAATGCCATCCAAAGGCAAATGGCAAAATTCCCAGTAACATCATTAATGCCAGAGTTTCATCTTGTATGCTCTTCTGTGACTGATACAAAAGTATTTCAATTAAGATATCATATTATATACCATTTACAGCTACACATACAATGAGATCCTCAAATGCTGCTTTTGAGATGCAGACCTCATACTGAAACAATAACCCAGCCCCACACGCACCGCTCTCGGGACACACGTGCAGATCACTGTTTGGCTCACACGTACACCCTAATACACACATTGGGATGTAAATGTGGAGCCCAGCCTGACAAATCATCTTGCATTTGCACTGCCATAACACTCATCCTAAAAATTAATAACCATCACTTTCCAAGCACCAGAAGCTCCTCTCATCTCTGTCCTGGGGATGCCTGGTTTAGGGCAGGTGAGAAGAGCAGCAGGGAAATTGCATTGTGCCCCAGCACACAGTTGGAGACCTGTTTTAGTGGAGTGTTTGCTGGGCTCTTAACAGGAGATGGATTTATTGTTATCTTGGTCAGCAATCTCAGTCCCAGTTGCTTTTTGCAGTGCCTGGGTGCAGAGCTGCCGTGTGATGGGCACCTGCCTGCCAGTTCCAGTGGCATCTCCTTCCCACCCTACATCGGGCTCTGAGTCAGAGCAGGGCTCCAGGTATGTCTCCCCTGCCCTGGCCATTGCTGGAGCAGGGACAACAGCAGCAGAGCCAGAACTTGCCACGTTCCTGGTCAGGGCAGCCCCAAGGTTACTCCTGTGCCCAAGTGCTGGGTGTGGCATCTTTAATGACTTCTCCTTTCTACACACTACTCTCTTCATTTTCCACTTCCCCAGTTGCAGCTGTGAACCCTATTAACATGCAGAAAAAAACCCACATTTAAACCCAAACCTGCTAGGCCAGAAATAGAAGTTCTCATTTTCTTTTCCAAAACACAGAATAGCTGAGTAACAACGAAAGGAAAAGGAAATCTCCCCAAGTGCACATCTGGAACCAATTTGCTGTATGTAGCCACTGGGTGTCACTTTTGATATATATTGGTTCAGTCACGCAGCAGTTCGGGGAGAGGAGCGGATTTCAAAGAGGTGATCCTAAAACAGACCAGACTGCTCCGCAGCCTCTCGCGCGCAAGCTGTAATTAGCAATTAGCCAGCCAGGCTGATTTATTAACAAAGCATCTTCACCACGACGTTAAGCACCGTGCAGCGGCTCTTACCTCTCAGTCTGCAGCGTGACTTTTGAGGGCTCCACATTGGGGTTTTCCCACTCCATCTGTGGACAGTGCATGAAGTAGCAAAGGGTGTACAGAGCCTCTGGCTCCCAGTAGAACGATCCCTGCTTCTGGTGCATTGGTGTCCCATTCCCGTACTGCTTGGCATTGAGTGGCTGGAGGTGGTGCATTGCTCGAGACACCAGGTCGCCTGGAAAAAAGTAAAAGCTGGGTCAATGCCAGATTTTTCAGCTGCCTCTCCCCTGAGGTTGCAAACTGAAAGGCGCGTTGGGTTGGTTTTTCCTTCCATTTAACCTCACATCTGCAAACAGTAGAGGTTAGGACAGGATCCTGTATGTTGCTCATCACCAGACTGAACTTTGCCTGGTGGGTTACATGGTATGGTGTGACATGCCAGGCTGCAGACAAACCCCCAAAGGCCTGCAGGAGAAATGTTTCTGCAAATACGGTCAGCATTAGGCTGGGCCATCTCAGCACCACCAAAAGAGCTGATATGCCAAGCCAACAACCACCACTAGCTACAGGCAGCCTTCGAAAGATGCCAAAACACCACAGCCACAAAAAATTACCAGTAGGGACTATGCAGAGCAGCACCAGAAGCTGCACGCTCATGGTCAGAGAGTGCAGGGAAATCCAGCCCCCTGGAATGAGGAAGGAGGCAGTCAAGATAAGCGCTGCAGGAACATGCAGATAAGCATGTGGGTGAAGAAAAATCAAGAAAAATATTGTTAAAAACAGTATCAAAAATACGTGTCCAAAATTACAATTTGTAAGCCCTGGCAAGGCTTGGAAAATCTCATGTTAGCAGAAAAGCAAAAGCTGTTTAGCAGGTTTTACCCAGACCCTCAGGTTTCCAGAGCACAGAAAATGGCCAAAGAGGAAAATGTTCATCATCTTCCCTGCGCTGATGTGGTTTGGGGCACTTCCTCGCAGGGCACATATGGGAATCCAGCCACACAATATGTGAACTGGGATGAGCAAAGCCAACAAGTGAGGTTAGCAGGCAAATATATGGGCAGGCAGCAGGGAGTCTCTTAGCACAACACTGATTGCAACTAATTAACTTAAGCATCTCCCTCCGAGGCAGTGAATTTTACCTTTGTTGACTAGTGACCACTCTATCAAAGGCAAGGAAACAATTGTGGTTATAAACTGTGTGTTTTCACATGTTCAAATCACTCTGAGAGTGCTTTTGGGGGAAATAATGATCTAGAATCAAATCAGTTGCTTTGTTTTAAATGAAAATCTGAGCGAGAGCCCTTTGGGCCATTCTTAAGCTGTACCAAAGCGAGTGATGGGGAAAAGAGGACATAATTTTCAAGTGTTAAAAAGAAGTCATGCACTTTCTCATATTTGCTTCTCCCAAGTGACCACTGAGCACTGAAACCTGGAAGGAAAAGTTCAAAATATACACCAAGGTAGGAACATAAAACCACTTGGAGTAGGGGAAAAACATTGAGCTCCTGGGTGAACTTAATGGAGAACCACTCTGACTTTTGCAGAGTTCCACCCCTGTGAACACAGCACATCCCCTCTTTCCAGCCTGACTCACACAGAAAATGCTGCTGCTGCTGTGATAATGCATACCTAGGAGAACAGGAATGTCTCACTGAAAAATCTCAGCCCAGTCCTCCAAAAACGTAGCCTTAAAACCATGTAGAGAAGAAAACCACTGGCATGAGGAAACTGCCGAGTCCATGATTTCAGGGTTTTGACACAATTTTTTGCTGCACTCTGCAATATTCTTCTGATTCAAAGGTTTTATTTAAAAATAGTTTCTTTTCCCTCTGCCAGGAAATTGTTATGACAGGACCAATCTTGCAGCCTTGCATGCTTATAATTTCGAAGAGAAACTGCATGTGGAAAGTGTGCCAGATCAGGTCCACAGCAGAAACAGATGTGCCACTAAGATGACCCCCCAGTCCTGCACAAAATTATCTGCAGGCAATCAGAAGCAGCAGGAAAGATTGAGACCCCCTTCACTCAGCTCGTTCTAGTCACTGCAGATGTGCACTGCCAAGTCTAGCACAGGCCAATTTAACTGCTAGCAGCCTTGTTGGTAGTAAATTCCTCTTTTCCCCACGAAGCAAAAAAATCGCATAGAAGTGCTGGCTGCAAGATCCAGCTTTAACAATAATCACAGAGAAACAATAAAGGCAGAGAAAAAGCACTGAATTCAACCTTTTCAGACCCAAGCCTGAAGACTTTCAGACTACAGCAGTGAAGCATGAAGCATGTGGTTAAGCACATGGCCAGTCTTACTTCAGTGGATTGACACAGCAGTCACTGGAGAATGCCTCTGACTTCTGTACTGAATGATGAATCAAAATCAAGATGTAATTTAGGCCCAGATTCTGGCAGCAGCATTACTTCATCCCATTCCTCCCTGAGCGCTGGGGTGATGGGACTTGGACACATCCAGAACCAGAGGAAGCTGCACATTGAATAAGGAGGGAAAGCAGCAGCAAGAATGACGTGGGCAGGGCAGGCAGCTGAGCCTCACGGCTCATGGAAGGCTGGAGGAACTCAGGCCTTGCTAAATGGCAAAGCTCCTATCCATATCAATAGGACCAGGAGTTCACCCTTTCATTTTGTATTTCCTCAACTGCTTCTTAAGAAACTTAAACCAATTCCTACCATTAAAACTGAATTAATGCTTTTTATGTTTAAGCCTCATTTAATTACATTATACCAAGAACTGATTTGCTTAGATCTTGCTTTTGCCTTTGCTATGCTATTTCTGGTCACGTTTGAAATAATTTTTATATTAAAAGTTATTATAACATTTATCAGAGTCAACTCAAAGCTTAAGTAATCAATACCTGTAAAGCATCAAGCTTCACAAAGAATAGCCAGTAAGCATAAAAAGCTGCATTACGACATTGGTACCCACCAGGCAGAGCACTGGAGGCAGGACAGGAATCACCGCTGTATTTTATTCCACAGCGTAACCTCAAATAATTCAATACATGCCCTAGTGCCCTTTGCCTCCTCCAGCTGCATCCAGTTACAGTGCAAATTCTTCAGGGCAGAGGCTGTGCCTTAGCATATATCTGTGCTCCAGGATCAGTGCCAAGAAGGCACGAGGAAGCTGGCAGGCACACGCACACACTGCATGGCAGCACTTAATGCCAACTCTGTAAAATGTACCATACTGCAACATACGGTTCTAGGTGCTTGTGTGTTGTTTTCAATCCCTACCAGATTTTCCTTCTTCTGTTGTTCCTTGCTAATATGCTTGCACAGACAGATAAGGCCCCTCCATCAGTTCCTGCCATCCCTTCATCAGTTTGAGTTAACCATCTCTGCTCTTCAGAGCTGTGCTCAGCACAGAAAGGCTCTGCAAGGGGGGGTTACCTGCTTGCAGCACTGCTGGCTCTTCTGCATCATTTTTAGCCCTGAAAATATGTCTCAGCTGTATCAACCAAATGCATCTGAAAGGCCAAAAAATTTCCAAGTGCATCAATTCCAAATAAAACACATCAAAAATAAAAATCCCAGCAGCTGTGTTGACCTTGTAACTACATGGATGAGGTTCCTGAGGGCTGTGGCATCATGACCCAAGGGGCTCAGCAGGGATCTCTGCCTTGCTCTCCACTGAACAAATTCTTGCCCCTGTACCACCGCCTGAAGAATAGACTGGGGAGCTGATCTGCCTGACAAGAGACCCTGCCAATTTTATTTTGTTTTAAAATTAAACCAAATGAAAACTTCCGTAATTTATGCAACATAAGCCAAGCAAGCCAACGCACAAACTGCTTTGCAAGCAGAGCCAGGGAGATGAAGACACCACGTTGTGCAGGATAAACATAAGAAAAAAATAAAAAGAACAGCAAAGTGGGGGAACATTTGAGGACACTTTTGTTGTTGAAGCTGGGAAGCCACAACTAGAGGACAGGCTCCTAGAGGGCAACAAAGGCAGTGTCAAGCCCCAAGCTGGCACTGCCTTGCAGCCCTGATTCTAGACAGGGAAGGGCTCCTGGAATGAGGCTCCACAGCAGAGCTTGTCAGCCCAGAGGAGAAATGCCGTGCCTTGCACGCTGGCTACCAGAAACCCACAAAGCCATGCCTACACCACAGTGTGGAGAGCTGCCACTGTAGCTGCCAGCCTTTCATCCATGACTGAAGCAGGGCTCACCCATTGCTGCTGCTGTCAGTTCAGCACAGTTTGTGAATGCGAGGTCCACATACATTTGATTTAAGGACTGAAAATATTATGTAATGTTCATGTTTTGACACAGGCCTGGTTTAAGGCAGTACTGAATATTTAAGGAATAGCTTCACTGACTTCAAGCCAAAGATATGATGTGACAGGAAAAGCCAAGCTGCTCCCATCTGTATGGGGGTGGTTTACAACATATAACAAAATACAGCATGCAAGTGGGCAGCTTGAGCCCTCTCTGCAGTGACCAGTGAAGCTTTTTTGTTTTTAACTGTGTTTGGCTTCAGTAAAAGCTATTATCACTGCTTTTACTATTTTAGAGCCCAATGTCTAAAGAGCAACACATCTGTTTCCAATTTTTGTAATGGTGAGGGGCACAGAGAAAGCAAAAGGAGGAAGAGAGAAAATGACAGATGCCCAATGCTCATGTCTGAGAAGCTTCCTGTGGGATTTTTTGATCTGTCATGATGAACCTGATCATGCAATTCTGCCTGCTAGGAGCAGGCTAACTTCTTTCACAGTAATAAGCTTCCACAGCCCAAACAATTCAGATGTCTGTATCCATGAGGTGTCAACCTGAGGTGAATGACACTGGACCGATTCTTACACAGTTGCTCCCTATGACACCTACGTGGAGCATTTCTTGCTCCAAAACCATGTTATAAAACTACCAGAACAACTTAATGATATCTTTGCACACTAAAAACAGTTTTTTGACCTCTGTCTTTCCTTCAAAATCCAGGGGCGAGAGTAGGATCTCTTTCCATCACAGCTTTCTTCTCACCTGATGTCCTGTTAGGGCACTGAGTGAAGCACAAGGCCATGTCTCCAGCACAACAGCAATCTGCAGGCAGCATCCACCAGTTTGATAATGCTGGTCTGGTCATCCTTCCTGCTCTCCATGACTCCTACGTGTGCAACCTGCGCTATGGAATCGTGCCCTGTGGTGGGGCACGTTTACAGCAGCAGTATTACTGCTTTGCTGTGCTACCTGGGTGAACATTTTCTCCTGCAAAGAGGAGGCCAGAGCCATAGACTGGACTTGTGTTTGTCTTTCAGAGCCCTTAACATCCTCCCGTGTCCTGTCCAGATCATGAAAAGAAGGAGGATGCAACAGGGAGCTGCCAACTCCATGGCATGGTCAGTAGTTTCCAAAGTTTGCCTCCCTTACAAGCATGTGAGCCAGGTGCAAAACTCATTTTCTTGTCCTGGATTCATTTCACACTTCAATATAAAAGCCTTGGATCGATGGCTTTGCTCATGACCAGCTCTGGGAAAACTGTATCAAAAACTTGAATTATAACCCCGAGAATAAACCATGGTCTATTTAATCAGACTGCTATCAGGTACAGACAGCCCCTCTCCATCCTTCCCAAATGTAGCTAAGTTTCTTTCCCTTTCTACCTCCCTGTTGCCTCTGGTTTCTGCAGCAAAGTGATGCATTCCTACAGTTCACCCCAGCAAACACCTGTAAGCACATCGATGTGGGTGAATATGAGTAGATGAAGCATATCCACTCAGTCAGCTGCCTGAGATATCCCTACACTCTTGATTTCAGCTGCGCTGTTCCTCCATGTTCCTCTGCCTCCGGTGGTACAACAATCTCTCTGTTTCAAAAGGCAGCTGAGAAAGAACCAGAACCGCCTGAGCAAAACCCATCCTCAAATGATGGATTGGAGGTTTTCTATCATTAACTCAAAACAACCCATCTATACTAGGAAAAGAGTATGCACAGAGCTAGGGTGGCTGCACACTAGACAGTGTTTAGAATGTATTTTACTGTGTGCGTACCATTAGCAAAAAGTGTCTTCAAAGGTAAAATGTTCTTGGCACATAGAGTATTTCTAGAGCCAGCTGCCTCAGGCTGTGCCTGTGCTTGGGGGGTGCTGTAACCCACACTCAGCAGGGCATCCCAAGTGCAATAAATTCACCACTGAGCTCCCCCTGCAGAAACCTCCCCAGCTCTGCCATCTCTGCGCTGTGCCCCTACGTGAATCTGGCACCCCGGGCAACCTTTTCTTCTCCTAACATCCATTCACCCCTCCCACAGAAGAGCAAAAGAAGGAACTCTGGTCCCCAACTCAGAATACAGGGACTGGGATGCGAGCAGCCCATTTCCTGGCAGTGGCTTCCCTGTGGCCTCCCACAGATTGTTTAACCTTTTCATCTTCACTTACCCCACCATCACAAAAAACTTCTATTTATATTACAGAGTAAGTGTTTGCATGCAATTTAGTGTTTGCAAAGCCTTTGAAGACTGATAAATTAGGGATTGGATATATCCCATAAAAAAGCCACAATAATAATTAAACCTTCTCAAGTTCACATACCTATTATAACAACACTTCTACATTCAAAATCTCCAATCCAGTGTGGCAAGCGTGATGTTTGTGTTTGATTCCCCTTAAGCCACATCAACTTCAAATAAAACAAGCTTTGACTTGGATGAGCTATTCATGTACCAAAGTAATGCAGAGCCTTCCCTCTGCAGACCACCAATGCCTTATGGACCACTGTTCCTGGATTATCTTTGGCCTGATACAGACCCTTGTCCTCAGACTCTGAATTTAAGAGCCCCTCCATGGCTGAGCAGGCTGGCCTGACCAACTGCCTGTGCTCTGCGCATCAGGGACAGGAAGGATGCAAACCTAAGGAAAGGAAAATGCTGTTTGAATCCTGAGTGTGTTGCAATACAGGGGGAAACAGGAGTCTGTACCTCAGAGGTGATGTACATGGAGTCCTGAGCCAACACACTGATGTTTCAGGGAAAGCTGGTGGAGAGCTGGTGCTCCAATATCCTTCATCCACCATGGCAATGCCTTTTGCCTCTAACCATCAGACCTGAGTAGGCTTAAACACAGGAGGTAAAAGCCCCTGAGGACCAAGATGAGCCTGGGCTCACCCCACAAGGCAGACAATGGGGGCTAAGTCTCACCCCTGGGGAGAGCCAGGGAGCCCCCAAAGGAGTGCTGACAGCAGGTGGGGAACCAGACAAGCAACAGCTGCTGCAGCTCAGGCCTTGCAACCCAAGACAGAAATCCACTCCCTTGGTCAGCAGGGCCAATGGAGCTGTGGTAAAGGCTGAGTAGGGTGTGGACTGGTATTTTAAAATTATCCTCTCTCACACTTCGCTTCAACTAACAAATAAATGTATTGGTTTATGGTTTATGACAGTGGTATCTCAGGGGGAAGACAAGAAAAGCAGGAAGTTGTTTGGGGCTACTAAGTAACCCACAACCCTTCCTGTGCACAGACAGCCAATGGAGCTGTGGTCCATCACTCAGAGAGGGCTGTAAGGGGAACGGGGAAGCAGCTAGGGAATCCCGTAACCAGCTAGCCTTTAACGGAGGAACAAATTACCTAGCACTGCATTAATCTGTCTTATGTTCTCTGCTGGGGAGTTCTCTTTTGAGGAGCATCCCAACAACTTCTCTTTTTAACTTTTACACACAGAGCAGATGATGACACAGATAAGAGCAAGGAGGAATTGCCAACTAGAAGCCCAAAAAGCAGTGAGAAAGCAAGGACCTAGAGATCTTGTGCAATACCCCAGTGGAGGGCCCTTAAAAACTTGAAAAGGTCATACACAGGCTGTCAGTCTATGGCCAAACCCTCTGCTGAAGGGAGCACTACCATCTGAAATGCAGGTTTCGGCTCGTACCTCTGCTTAGCTCAGCACTAACCAAACCATTGACAGAGAACAAGCTCTGGTCTTTCTCTACAGTGATGCCTATTCTGAGAAAGACATCTGACTAACAGGGCTTTTGTTCCACCAGTAAATAAGCAGAGCACTTATAACAACACTTATTCAGACGTCACCCTTTCAGCAAGCACCTTTACCCTGGCATTTGCTTTTAAGCCTAGGTTTAACTTCTTTAGAGCCCATGAATCAATTTGTAGGGCTCCTACAGTGCTCCTTCCTGTTGGCTGCAGAGGATTGAGACTAGATGAAAAGGCAAGGGAGGGGATGTCGACTTTCATCATCTCCTCAGCTGGGGCTGTGAGGAGAAATGAAAAACAGTATCAGTATGTGCAATCACATTCCTATTTACACTTGAGCAGTAACCCTTCCTTTCATCCCTAACAGCATGCCAAGATCTACTGGGAGGCCGTTATTTTGGAAATATATACATTCAGCACTACAGAGGCAAAGAGAGGATGATGTAGAATGAAGAGGGGATTAAGGGTGGCATTTTTCCAATGGCAAAAAGGGTTGCTGAGACCAAAGTGGTGACAGGGAGGAAATACCAGCCTGAACATCACATCTGGTAAATGCTCCAAGTTGAACACTAGTCAAAAGCAAAAAACCCCTGGGGATCAACAGCATTAAGTTGCATTTGCATCTTCAGATTATCATAGTTTAAAAATGATTATTCATTGTGGCTAACACTCAAGAGTAATACCACCACCAGTCACAGTGGCTTGCACAAGCCTGGGTAACAAACTTCTGAGCCAGGAAAGCCATAGCAAACTGCAGGCAAAGAAGCCCCAAACAGTTTTCTGCTCTACCCTGAAGACATACATGAAGACACACTTTGGATGACATCCTAAGCCATGGTTTATCCCGCTTGAGAGACACACCTTCTACAGTCCTGTGCACAAAACTAAACCCAGGGTGGTTGTCCCAGCTTGGCCATACACTAACACCTTATGGCCTTTTCTCCAAGGCTGTGAGGGAGAGTATTTATTAGTGCCAGGATTGGTGCCCAGTGCACCTTAAGGCTCTGCTCTTCCTTGTTGTGACCTATGTGCACACACAAGAGGAAGAGGGTCCTCCTTCATCCAGCAAAACAGCAACGACCTTCAGTTGTGAGTCTCATCCCTTTTGCATTTGGTCTCCAAGTCAGCAATGGTATTTTTAGATGGATGATGAATAGGTGTCTTGGAGCACTATGCAGTCAAATATAACATAAATATTTGTGGATTGCAAACATGCATATAAAGAAGTAAGAAAAAATATTCAAAGGTCAAAACAATGGCATCTCTCCACAGCCAAAACTCTCCCTCATGTTCCTGTCTTTTTCTATTCAGTCTACTTATTTTTCCCCATCTGAAGAGGGAAGAAGTGAAAGAGAAGACCCAGAAATCTAGAAGAGAAAAGCCAAACAGATCTACTCACATTCTCCTCTAGGTCTGATCTAGAAATATGGGAAACTTGAAGAAAAAAATGGAGGGGAAAAAAATGGAAAAATAAGTCCTGTGAAATATTTTCTTTAAGATTCAACAGTGAAATACTGTGAGGCTACTGTTTAAAATCCTATTACTTTTGCTGTGCTTCAGTTCTTCCCAATGTTCTCTATATAATAAGCATTTCAAATGAAATTACATTATTTTAAAACACATTGTAGTAGGCAATTACAATTCCTGAATACTAAATGCCAATATAACATAGGCCAGATTTATTGTTGTTCCTTAACTTTGTGCCATGTTCATTATATTTTAATGAATAAGGCTTCACATTAATTTTTTAAGCCTTTGCCTTGGAATCACACAGTACTGCTGTAATTGTGGTGCAGAATAGGTGTCTATTTACATTTTCCTTCTAAGTCCTGGAGATGAAGCCTTCCTTTGATTTTTTCCCCCTAAGTCAGCAACATCACCTCTTCTTATTTTCAGGAGAGCACCCTGGGGCCAGTGGCAGTACCTTACCTGGCCACTGCCAGACAGGGCAGGGCCATCCCAGCGAGGACCACAGCCTCTTGCCTGCTAAGCTTGGAAGGTGAAAGCAGAAGCACCAGGCAAGGAGGGTTTGGTGGGGATCAGAGCAGCATCCATGAATCCTGTCACACCTGTCTGGCCATGAGGACTTCTCAATGGCAGCCTGGGTTGACCCCCTTCCTTTGCAGCCCTCCTAGAGGGTGCTGCCCTCCCTCTATGGTCATGTCTGCCATCCCAACTTTCCCCAGTTTTCTCCTGCTACCTGTCACCCCTCAGGGAGACGCAGCTCACCCAAATAGCCTTTTCTAATACACTGGCAGAACACATGAAAAAACAAGAGTGCAGACACATGATGGCCATCATGAGTGGAGCAAGGTGAAGGTACTAAACAACGCAAAGCTTTTCACCTGGGACAGACTGTGAAGAAATTAAGATGACATGAGCTGAAATGCAGGTGCTGGGCAGAAAACGGGCCCCATTTGCCAGCTGTTGTCTTTCAGGGGATGGGTTTGACTTCCCAGTCTAAAAGCCTCCAGCAGCTCAGCAGCTGGCCATGCTGCTGCATGCAAGGATGCTGAGAAGAACCAAGAGCAAGGGAAGCCTTTACTCTGCATGCAGGCACTTGTTAATTCTAGGTATTCTGTGTACTTTCAATACTTTAATTATTAATGTCAATAAACTATAGGAAATCTCATTCAATTAGAATTGCTTTTTTAAACATTTTTTTTTCCTGAGATAAAATTAAATTGCTTTATTGCAAGATCAGTCTTTGTGCTCTTGTTTTTTGTAATTCTTTGAAGAGAACGGAAATTAAGTCCTGGCTCCTGAGATACTGCAAACCAGTGGGACCTTGAAGATACACACCTGGGGACTGCCAGCTCTGCTGGTCTGCAGAACAAGTTTCTGCCCTTCTCCCTCACTTCTCCTCCTCCTCTTCCCAAGTGCTATCCTCTTAATTCCCTCTTATCCAGAGAATCTCCCTCACCACCTTTACTCATCCCCACAAGAGCTGGGGCCTTTCCATACCTAATCCTTCCTTCATATCTCACTTTCTCCATCCCAATGCTTGCCTTATCCTCCTTGCCACAACATCACTTCTAAATTTCTCCAACCCCCTCACACCACCAAGGAAACAGTAAATCCTCCTTTGCCTACTTCCCTCCCTGCCTTTACAATTCACAGGTGTTCCCCCCAGTTCTTCCCCCCTGCTCTGCATTTCTGCCCCCACGCTGTGGTTCTCCATCCACCCTCCATGGCAGAGGTTTTGCTGTAACCCTTGGCTCACATCAGCCACTGCTGACGGCAGAGACAGATACACGAGCATGGAACAAAGAGCAAACCTACTTGTACCTCCTCTTCCTTCCATTTCATGATTTTTCCTCCAAATTCAGAGGGTTTTGCCCACCAACATGCTCTGCACCTCCCTCCATGTTTCACAGCTCAGTTTTGAGCTCCGCACCAGCACTGCTCCACAGCACAGATTTCTACCCAGTTGAGCATATCCAGCCTTGCAAGCCTTGCCAATTACTGCTCCTCCCACTGCCACTTTCCCAACATGCATCTGCTTGCAGCGGCCAGGGAGGATCCCTCTGCAGTTGGCTGGAGGGCTTTTTGGAGGATTATCAGCCTGCTGAAGGTGCCAGCCTCCCTGACAGCTGCATCTAACTCCCACTGATGTGCTCTGTTCTACGAACTGGCCACCCCGAAGAGTGTTTTGCCTGTGTTTGCAGTTAACATATGTACACAAAGCAAACCCTACCAACCAAGCATTTGAATCTAAGGTAGGACACTTGGGGAGATGAGAGATTCCTAGAAGTCACATTTTAAAAGCAGGTGTGTGTTTGTATGCTCTAAGAGCTTTTTGGGTTGTGTGCGAAGGTCCAAGAAAAATCCAGAGTAAAAAACCACCCATCGTGAAATATCCACAAATTACTTATTTATTAAACCTCAATCATATATACTTTAAGGAAGAGAGCTGTATCATGCATAATTTAGTTGGCACACAGACAGTACTGTTGTGTGTTTCATGTGCGTGAAATAAATGAGCATAAATTACTTAATTTGAATAACACCAAACACCTGATTCCAGAGACAGAGCAACATTTCACACTAAGGCATCTAAGTGCTCTTGGCTTGTTGATGTTTCACCAGAGCAAATTAAAACTAGCAAGCTGAAAACAGAAATTCATCTTGTGGCTTGTAGACAAACATCTATGGTGCATTAAAAACAGCATGAAACTGAGCCACGATAATACGATGGAGCTACAGAAGAGACTTGCATCGCTGCATAAAGTGCCAAAAAAATGAACATCAGATCCCTATACACGTTCTTTATGATGCTGGTAACACACAATTCAGTAATAAGAACAATGGTAAGCTGAGTAGCCTGTATCTTCGTGGATTTGAGTATGTTTCCATTTCTCCTCAAAATTTCATAACAGACCTCAGGAAAAAAGTATTTGACAGTATTTCTCACCAACCTCAGAAAAAAAACAACTTGGGGTTTTTTTGCCTGTTTTTGTTTTTCCACACCGACTTGCCTATATCTAACTAGACCATAAATATGGGATTGGAAAGCTTCTCTCTTAATTAAAAAAAACCCAACAGATTAAATAAAGCAGTTCTGGTAATTTATCTCCATGACACATAAGGATGCAGCATATGGGATTTGCCTCCTATCATTTATCTGTGCAAAATGCAGTTTTCAGATTTTAACAAATATCACAGATTCCCATATTTTTCAAAAAGTGTTTTGATTTGCAGCAAATAATTTATCTTTCAGGAGTAAATTCCTCTGGTGCAGGTTTGAGTTGTGTGGGGCTTTCCTCTGCTGGAACTGGAGAAGGAAAGGCAGGTGAGTGGAGGATCGTCTCTAACATATGTGGAAGTAGCTCTGCCTTAAGTGTGCAACAGTATTTCCTTTACTTATTGCAAGCTTCAGCTTTTTGCCAGCTTATCATAAAAAAGACATCCCAGTGAAATGAGACAGGACACCAACACAACAGACACTCGCAGGTCTGCCCAAGCTGCGAGGTGCTCTCAAATACAACACAGGGAAGATGAAATAAAGCATCTTCCACCTTTAAAAATGAGCTCAGTGTATGCAAACAAGCCACAGGCACTGTGTAAAAGACTTCTTTCCTCCTATGGCCTATCTCTCCTAGGCCCCATCTCCTTCAACATTACATATGCCCCTTCATCTCTCCTCTGCAGAACAAGGCAATGCAAATTGCTTTACTTGGAGGAAAGAAATCAAAATTCTATTGACAGCCTTGTACTTACTGAGTTCAGCGATGCTCCCCACACGCGTAGCGAGTAAAGACTGCTCGATGGTCCTTAGCTCTGACTGGCTGAACATCTGCACCTCCCCAGGCTTGTTTGACCTTTGCTGGTCTTTGTGAAGGTTCAAGCTGTCCGGCAGGCAGAGAACACCTACAGTGGATAAACAGAAAGGAGAAGTCTCATGTGATTTCAGGCAGTATGGATGACTTTGATGGCACCACCACATCGTTTTGGGGACATTCCAAGATACGGCCTGCGTGTGCAGAACTCAGAGACAAGCAACATCTGTGATTCAATGTCACAGATGACCCATGCAGAAGCGGCCCGTGTTAGCTCTTCTGAATATCCTCAAATAAATTACGTTGTCACCCGGCGATAATTCTTACAGAGAATCCTAGGAGGATTGCCCAAGGAGGAGTTCAAAAGGATTCTGAAGAAGCCTCCTAGAAACTACTCCAGACCTACACAAAATTATTAGAAAGTGGTATCTAATGGTATCTCAGAATTCTTGAAGAATTATATGTTAAGACAGACAATACACTTACAGAATTTCCTGTAAGGGGAATTCCACTGTCAATTACCAAAATAAGGGACAGCTTCAAGATGCTAGAAGTGTCATTGATGAGCTGATTGAATTTCTTTTGTAAATACAGCTTCTAGCAATTGAACTGCTTGGGCTTCAAAAGCCTATTATGCACAAGCCCTTAGAGCAGTGAATTTTTATGGTGCAGAGCAAAAGTAAAGCTACTGACAAAATTATTTACATACACATTCATTCAGGCACAAAAGTCACTTTTTGCCACAACATCTAAACCCTCAGGAACAGAGAGACGGCATATATTTATTTATCAAAATCACTGTCATGCTAAAAAACAGAACTTATTTACAAGAGCAAACACTGCATTATCATCTTTTAGTAACAGATGCATTGGTCCTTCCCTTCCCGTGGTCTGGGAACAGTCAGCTATGGCTACACTCTTCACAGCATCACTTTCTCAATCACTCTGGGACATACACAGGCGGAGAACCACTTGAGGCAGTGGAATTGTACCTTTTTATGATCATTAAATTTCGTCTTATCTCCAAGTGCATGATATGCAACAATTACCTTTGAAAAGAAGCCAGAATAGGAAAGGTGTTTTTTCCATTAGTTTTTACTATTTCCTTTTAAGCACAGAGAGATTCTGTCCTTATGGGCCAAACAGGTTTTGCAAAATACATTAAGGAAGAGGTACGTATTTAGTGTTTTTCTTCAAGGGAAGAACTTACTTAGTTTCCCAGCTCAGAAAATACATGACATCTAACTCTACTGGACAAATAATTCTGCCAATAGGTATAACATTGGAGATCCAGGGCAGAATGGCAACCTTAACCTGCTTATCTCAGTCATGAAACAGCCCCACAAACATCCCTCTTTGGACCACTAAAAGACCAGGCAATTCACTTGAGAGGAGATGCTTCTCAGACATCTTGTTAGCTTCACCAAACTGCCTTGGATTCCCCTCTCACATCTATCCTCAGTTCAGTCTACAAGTTATATTTGCAGCACAGATCTAAAACACCCATCCTGGGAGGAGAGAGGTGACGCAGATTCAGTGAGCCTATTCAAAAGAAAAAGCAGCTGTATACACTGGGAAAACCAAGACCAAAAGTCCCATCCACCATGGACACGAGACAGCAACCTTAACCAGGATCATTCCCTGCACGCAGCAGCAACACCAGAACAAAATCCCTAATAGCCTGTTTGAATGCTGGAGATAAAGGAGCAGGAACAGATTTAATTCCCAACCCTGGCTCTGGTCCCAGGGTTGTAACAACCCCATGAACATGTAGAAGGTCATGAGAGAGTAACACGACTCACAAGGAAGTGCTCTGGAGACAAAGAGCAGGACATCTGACACAGCAAAAGGGAGGGAAGAATTCAAAGCAGAAAGGTAAGGAATCAAAAGTGACAACAGCTTATCAAAAAACTTCTTCAGATTCTCCTGCCATCACTCAGTGGCTGCCTCCCAAAAACACTTGGTGCACTGATCAGTGTTTATATTCTGTGGATGTACAGAGCTCAAGAAGTAAAACACCTGGATTTAAAATGCAAGCTTGCCTGCTTATTTTAGTGAGTACTCTCTTGGAAATCTAATTTTTTAAATTATTCTTTGTAATTGTAATGGATAGAAATTAAGAGAAAATTGGAAGAGTCTTCCCTGCAGAAAACAGATGTGAAAATTATCTAATATTCTAACAGATCTCTAAAAACAAGAAATAGAGCACAAAGAGCTTTATAGCATCTTTAAAAAATGAATTGGATATTTTTTCTGCAAAAACACACCTTAAGTGTGGAAAAAAAATACTCTTATGATAACTTTACAAATAAAATTAAAATGGTTTAAAAATCACAATATGCACAGAAGATAATTCTCCGAGTGATTTATGAAGTGGGATATAGATATTTTATTCTCTGCTTTGTCTATGACTGTTCTCACAACTGGGCCTTTTCCTTACAAACAGCCCTGATGATTAATTACTCTGTTCTTTAGCAAGGGGGAGCATATTCTTAGGTTCTTGGATGGAAAAGCACAAATGAAATGCAAAATGCGCCATTGTTAGAAAATGTAACAAATTATAGGGTGCGTCATGCCAAAGGGTTTCACTTGGGCTGGAAATTAGCAAAGGCACACAATAGCCAAACATCTGATACTTATATGCCAGCTTCAAAACTGTAATTGCCCACAGTCAGTGACCAGTGGGGTGATGGAAGATTTGCTTATAACTCATGATTTTGCTGGATGAAATCTGGTTTTCATAAGTATGGAGAAAGGGAAGTGTATGGCTTGGGCATGCAACTTGGCCAATCCTCTAGCTTCAACTGTTCCTCCCCTCTTCCCTCACCCCAAAAAAAGAAAAAAAAATAAAGTTAATAAAATTACCTTTGATAAAAAGAGGGTGAGTTTTTCTTCTAAATGTTTGATGTAAAGCTCAAATTATAAAAGGAGCAGTTATTTTAAACCATCAAGCAAACTCATCCAAAGACTGGGGTACCTGGTAACTCTTCATTCTAATTTCCCCATGCACAGTCCCACCTCTTTGGGCGTGGTTGATGCATCACCCTCCACGGCAAAGCAGATTTTGGTACAAAAATACTTGCCTTCCTACATATTCCTTTCAGAGCTTGCCACAGAGCTGACCAATGCTGTCCTTGCAGCATGACATAAGTGTGTGTGCATCACACAAATATCCCAAACTCAGTGCCCAGCAGCAGTTCCAGTAGAGTTCCTTAGTGTCTCTCTCTCCAGGACCTGATAGTCAAGAGAAAACTCCACCACCAGACATAGCAGCCACTGTGTGACTCTTCCAGCTTTTCAGGGCAAGAGAAAAGAGCATTTCCAATTCTGAGTCCATCTCAAAAGAAAGAGAATGAGAGATTCAGAACCTAAACTTGCACTTTGAGTTACTGCAGTTTTGAGTCTTAAGTTACTGCTTCAACCTTCCTCTTCTCACCATCATAAACATGTTTCAGTACTACACACCTCCCATATTTAAAGTTTTTATTTGTATTTCAAGAAGTTTGAAACATTTAATCAATCTACTGAGACTTCAATTACCACTGAATTAAATTTTATACATATATATGCATATAAAATGACAGATCAAGGCAAGCCAGGAGAAGTCTGCACTGCCTACATTCCTGGGTCTGCAGTACCTAATGTCATCCATGTTTTAAATGCTTGCCTCCTCCCTCTCCTAAAGGATTGAAATCCCTAAACTGGTCTAAACCCAAATGGTCTAAACAAAACAAATTTTCAATGACATTACACTAATAAAAATGCCCACTAAATAATGTGATTCAAAAGATCCATAGCTGAGGTATCCAGCAGAAACCCAACACAACTGTGTTTGCTTTGACTAAAAATATAAGTGTTGTAAACACCATAAAATATTTTTTGCACATTTCACTACTCATTCCTTTGGAAAGAGTGTCAGACTTCTTTATATCAATTTAGAGTGCAGATAGAAGCTTTGCTACTTTCATGTTATTTTTCTTTAAAGTGCTCCTACTTTCAAGTGAAAATATTTCAAATTTATCTTTGACCTCCCTCTTTACCTATCTATTACATCTTAAGCAAATGTATATATTTGGGAAACAGGTTATACATCCACTGCAAAGAATAGCTGGATCCTATTAAGAGTTTGTAGAATTTAACATGCAGGACGGATATGAGGCAAATTGCTATTGAAAATAAGCCTGAAAACGGTAGTTAACCTTGAGCTGTCCCTAGTATGTGGTGTTGCATGTTACACTGCTCAAGTAAACGTCAGCCTTACCTAGGAGGACTACCTTTAGGAGTAGGAAATCCCCTCAATTGTCCTAATTTTTTATTTTTTTACACGGGAACATAAGACTAGAAAGTCTTTGAGTCCAGCCTCCTGCTCTCATAATCATGTGAAGTTCAAAAGCTCACAAAACATCCAACCAAAAACCCCCCTTTTTCCACAAACCCATGTACCAAAATACTTCCCAACACCAGAGAGCATTCTTGAGATCTACAAAATAAAGGCCTATGGGAAAAAAATAAAAAGGTCAAAAGTATTGCCAGGTGCCTTTGCAACAGCAGAACACTTAACTAGGTGCAAACATGGTTCGTATTCTGACATGCAGAAAAACTCTCCTGACACTGCATTTTGCAACTGTGGCAACCATGAATATGTGAGGATGATGCACCATCCAGGTACACACCGGATTTTGAGGGATGGTATGGAATCACCAGCACCCTGAGCTCAGCATCCTGACACCAGTGCACAGCAACTGGTGAACCTAAAGGGACACAGACACTACTTGGACACGACTATGGCAAAGCTCAAACTTGGAAAGAAACCCTCTAGTCTGTCATTTGCAGTAACCTGCACCATCATTCCTGGGCTAAGCCTGTCAACCAGACTGGCAAGGCAGATGGAAAACATCTTGATTTCTCCTTACAGAAAGGAGACTGCAGGGAAGATTTAAAAGCTAATCATATCAGCCAGTGCTTTCAGTTAACGGAAGACCTGGAAAACATTCAAGGCAAGGAGTGCAAAGTGTCTTCTTTTCCACAAATTCCAACTCGGTTAAATAACAGGGAGTGGCTTCACATGGAGAAAATGCAAAACACTTGGGAAAGCTAGGTGGTGAGATAAAGTTTCCAGAATTGGAATCTTAATGTAGGCAGAGAAGCCTGAACAAGGAAGGGTGGAACAGGGACAGGAATCAGGCGCAAGAGACTAAAAGGGACACAAATTTGTGTGTCTTTAACACAATCATCCAAAGACATTAATAGGCATTACTAGCTTTACACTTTGCCTCAAGACACTGGCATTATGGAGATAAAGTAATATTCATGGCTAATTTATAGATAAAGTAAAAGTAAAGCATTAGAGAGTTTAGTAATTAATTTAAGGTGAAATAAGTAATGACAGAGAAAATCAGAAAAAGACCATACACCCTCTAGCTATGCATTTTAACCACAAGAGATCACCCCTTCTCTCTTGGAAAAAATCAGAAGCACAAATGAATAATGCTTAAAAATTAAAGAACTGAGAGCCCAACTAAACCATCCAAAGCAAGGAGTGCATCTGTGAGATATCAAAGCAGATACTACAGGAAGATAACAGAATTAGATTACAACATGTGATTGTGACATCTTTTCTTGCAACCAAGTTTCTTGGCACAACATATTCTATTTAACTGCCACAACATCCTCCTTATTAGGATCCTTCCAAAGGCAATACTTTTTGCCTAATGATAATGAGTGGCAATCACTGCTGCTTAAAATGCCATACAAGTAACAACAATTCAACTAAATTAGGATATATTCTGCTAGCACCAAGCAGTTAAATGGTGCACAACCAAGTGGAACGCGGGATGGATTTGATTGCTTAGGCCATATATATTACAAAACAAAGAAGAATCAGAGTATTAGATCCCCCTAAACAGAAACTGAGCTCCCCAATCACCAACTGCAGCTTCACATTTATTTTTCCTAGGATATAGAGGAAAGAAAATCTTAGTCCCGCCAAACACAACTGCTAAACTTCAAAATCCTCAAAACCACAGCAAGAGAAGAAATGGAGTTCCATCTCCTCATGCTTATCCCAAGGTCACTCCCAGTTCCCTGAAGTGGTCTTTGTGGTACTGCCATTGGGCAAGCAGCAAAAGATGCTGCTCTCCAGTGTGCTGGACAAATACCACGTGTGCTGATGGCACAGCGAGCTGCAGCTGATGCCACAGATGTGTTCTCCTCCTGCTCCCCAGTGAGGGGCCTTCACCTACCTGTGATTTCCACCACGGCTCTCCCTGTTGGCCACGAAGGGGCATTTTATCAACTTCACACTAGGAAAATTGTTCAACAGCACACTCCTCTCAGTCATGCTGTTCCACTGTCACAGTGAGCACGAAAGTTTCAGTGAGAGCTGTGATTTTTTTGGCAGAGAGATGTTAGAGCTGACACAGCGTATTTATTTCATGTCGAGTACCCATCAGTTTGAGGCTACCCTGACCTAAGCTATGCTGCCCTGGAACTAGTGATGTGTGGGACAAAGGGTTTCTATCACTCTTTGATAGGAGGTATCCAGATTAAAAAAAAAAAAAAAATTAAAAATGCCATATCATCTTCTTTCCCTTCTACATGCAATTAAGTATAATACATATAGCCTCCAGTTTCTCAACCCAAGAAGAAGCTGAGAGGTCATTGGGAATCTGATGGAAGAAAAGAGCATGAAGAATGTGTTGGCAGTACCAGCAAGTGAGAAAGCTCAGAGAAATGCAGATTTAACAGTACTCAGTCTAACCACGAGATGCCTCTTGCAGCAAGATGGAAGACACCAGGAGGAAAGGATGTATAAACTGGTATAAACACCGACTCTCGCACACACAGGAGGATTCACTCCTGTAAAAATGAGTTTGGTAAAAACACAAGCAGAATTCCCTATTAGACTGAGGATTTCAAGAAGGTCTGAGCCTTTGAGTCACCAAAAATGACTAAGAACGCACTAATGGATTTTATTTTATGGAAAAATATCTGTCAGCTGATAGCAGTGGAACGAGAGGATTCGGTGATTCATAGCTTAATATGCCTTCCCAGAGCCTATAATTTCCTTCATTCTTTACTATCATCCCCCTGAAATGCCCAGCCATGACAGAAGACTTCCCCTTCAGCAACTGTGACGTGGGCACAGCCCGAAACCCAATGGTACAGCATCTCTCCTAATCCAGTAGAGTCTCCTCCAGCACTTGACACACAAAATACCAGCAGCTAATTAGGAACCAGTGAGCTTCTTGTAACAATACTGGTTTGGACTTCCTAGGAAGTCAGACTGAGTGTTAAATTACAAATTAGTAACCCCATGCAAGCACATAATCCCCCATTTTTGTGAGATCTACAACCCAAACAGGTTCCTGTTCCGGGTACTGCAGCTACAGTAAAGTACTGCAAAATGCCTGACCCAAGAGAGCATATTTTCCATTGCTTTCTCTGTGTGCCACCATTCCTTTGGCATAGGCACCATACAGCAGATGCCTTTGAGGGTCAGACACATAATTTCAAAAACACTGATGCGCTTCCATTTCCCAGGAGTTGCACTAATACTAAACAATACACTTGGCAAGAATATTTTGAATACCCTAAAAAACACCTCCTCCATTTGCTTCGATATTTGCAAAGATTAGTATGCTTTTTACAGAAGAAGTAAACATTTGCCAAAAAATTCCTCCTTTCGCTTTGGAACACTGTCAGCTTATACAAAACCCCATGAATAATACACAGCAGAGCAGACACGGTGCTGAGCCTGAGCATGGGGCATTCCCACTGTAGTTACCAACTGCAATCTTCACATTTCACAGCTGGAAACATGGCCGAGGGGAGTGTGACAGGCCATCTGTGGTCTATGGAGCAATCACTGCCTTGCATATGGGAGACAGTTTTATATGCAAAAGCTTATGCAAAACATACATGCAGGAATAAGGATGGTTTGCAATTCAAACTGCTGAAACACGTGACTATACAAGGGTGGGGTGACTGATTGATGAGAGAATTGACATCCTTTCTGCAGAGCTGGGTGCTTGCTGTTTGCTTTGTAAGTTACTTTCAATGAATGCCAAAACCTTGGTGCCTGGTCCAAGAAATGCTACTGTAATATCAAAAATCAGCTAAAATCCTCACCATCCTGCAACTTTGAACAACTAAACCATCAGCCCCAGAGGTTTCTGGGAAGGCACTAGGGCATGTATATAAAATTAGTTAAGTCTGCAGTCAGTAGGGCATCAAACCCAAAAACAGGACATATAGGGGCTGCCATGAAACCTCTGAGCTAATGGACACTGAATGAAATTGCACTGCTGTTGCATGTTGCCATGCTTCAACAGGAAAATGCAGGCAGCTCTAGCAGAAGTCTAACTGACTTAGTAAGGGTCGGTGTTTTAGCTCCCTGAGGAGTAAATTTTGGGTAAACTGGAGCGTGCGGAGCCCACAGTAAAGGTTAAGTAATTAGGATTTCCTTTCAGCTGCATGCACAGATGAATATCAGATTAGCCACTCCACCCTCACCATGAAAGCCTGTGCTTAATGAAAGTAAAGAATGATAAGATGGTTTAGAAACACAAGCTGCTGTTTACTGGCTTTAGGGCAGTATCCCATAACTATGAGAATTTACTACGCTCCCTCCCACCCCACTAAGGGTGGCACACTAAGCAAATGAATCATCCATAGCAGGATAAAAACCACCTACCCGTGAAGACTATGGTACGGGATCGTAGTGATCTCATGAACTGTCTACAACTCCACAGCAGGATGTGCCTCACAGCCTCCTGCATCCCCTCCAACCAGCTTCGGTACATCACTTGGGGGTATGTATCCCTAGCAGGTGAGATGTCCTCACCTGCAACTACTTGAGTTCAGGGACTGAGAGCTGTGACCTACACCAGGCCAAGGTACCCATCTCCCACCCTCAGTAAAGGAGTAACCTTTCTGCAGCACGTACTTGAATGGGGTTTTGCCATGTATTTAAAGCCAAATATTCACCTAAAAATTTCACTGACTGGAAACTCTGGATTCCAGCCACACAACAGTCTTTTCTAAAAGTAACCTTTACGTTCTTCCAAAATTCCACTTGGCTTACAAAATATAAATGGCTTGTTAATAGCACGTATTTTACCATTCAGAGCTCTGATAAAGACACCTACCACAATCAATCAGTTCTGACCAGTAAAGGTTAACCCATACACACACACATATATATATATATGGCAAAATCATTACAGACAATGAAAAAAATTTACAAGAAGAGAGGTCAGACTATGATGCTAGCACATGTTTATGATTGCTTGCCCTACAGATTGGCTGGCTGAACACATTTCAAATAATTCAGGTTTTACTGAATTGGATAAGCTGATGGACACACTCTTCCCCACCCAGCTACAATACAAACTAACTGTTCATGTGCATAAGCTCATTACACAGCTATCTGTTTATCTGAAAAAGACTTCAAATTTATTTTAGAGAGGTTTAATACCTTTTATTAATCCATTAATCCATTCTGACTTTTCTATCAAGATCATAGTTTTATTCCTAAAGTATCTCGTACATTTTTTGAAAATTATGTCTTCTATTACTTTTCCCAGGCAGAAATGGCTGCACATTTATTCTCAGAGTGGTTAAAGGTCAAATCCAGTTTTCCTTTTTGCATAATCTGAAGATTTGAACCTCGGCATTATTAACTTCCACTGTTTCACCTAGGACACTTGGAGATCAACACACACCAAAAACCCTGCAGGAATATGATCATTTCTATGTCAGACCCTTCTCCAGTGCACTGAACAGACAGTAGTTAATGAATAAACACGCTCACTGTTTTATCTTTGTGGTTCAGTGTGGTTTTCAGCATGACTTTGACATGACCGCATCTTATCCATCCTCTGCTTTGAATAAATTCCATTCCCTGTGGGCTCACATCTTCCCACTGGTGCCCTTGCAGAGACTGAGACAAATCCTCAGTAGTGCCTTGGCTGCCCTGTGGAGCTGCCTCACCTTCAAGCACAGCTTCACCAAATACCCAAGCACCAAAATCAGGCTAAGGAACAACCACGGACTAATTGTGCCCCCACAGCCTTGGTCTTAGAAACAGCTGAGATAACTCTGCTGAAACTAAAAAAAAAAAAAGGAAAAAAACAAGTATTTTTAAATCATTCTGGGGAACTGACTGCCCTAGAAAAAGCTAAACACTGCTGGAACATATCAGAAGCAACTGAAATCAGGAGCATATAATGATCATCAGCAGGTAGCTGTAACTGCCTTGCCAGCTACATCTCATCTACTGATTTTATTTAGTCTTTTCTCTTTTAAGCAGACTGAAAGAACCCAAATGGTATTTGGAAACTTCCAGACAGGGCTTCAGTGGGTCAGCATTATATAACTGATTATCTGACTAAGCAGCAAGTCAAAAGTCAAGATAGAAAAGACCCTGAAATAATAAACCAGTATAAAACAAACTCCATTTTCCCAACAGTCTAGTAAACTCCACTTCCTTCACTCAGGTACAGTCATGTCTTCCTTCATCTAGCTTGTAAACAGAACTCCACTTCATTTTTCACCATCTGGGCTCATGACAGTTACCTGCTCTCACTCAGTGTCCCTGGGACCCATTCCTCAGCATCTCCTCCAGGGCTACAACACAGACGTGCAACAAACCAGCAGCTGCTTACTGCTCCTAAACTAACTCAAGCTGTACCTACTCCAGTCACATTTTCTATTAATAAATGTAACAAAATGCTCCCTGGTTTAAGATTTCTTAATATTAACAATTATATGAACCATAGGGAGTTACAAGAGAATTATGAAGTTCATAATATTTGGAAAAGACAGGGAGTCAATGAAAACTACCATTTTGCAGCATAAAAGCACATAATGGATTTTAATTGCAATGCACGACACTGCAAGACCTACAACCAAGTTTTCATTGCCTCAGCTGCATGTCACGAGGAAAAGAAGCAAAAATAGACCAAATTTCTAGTTTGAAAATAAACTTGTAATTTATTATTTTAATTCTATTCTAGTGAAAAGGCAGAACTCTGCAATTTAAATCATTTGTAGATTTGTGTCCTCCAGCCATGAGCAGACTACCATTGACCCTGGTCACAGGGGCTGCTACAGAGGCCCAAGAGTGATCTATGAGCTTCATTAAGAAATCTAAATAGAGTTCCTGTATATATATATGCACACACACAACGTGAAATTAAAGCAGGCATTTGTATACAGCAGACTTCCCAGAGAGTACCCTCTGTTGGAAAATTATCGCTTATTTTGCATTCCTTTGCCCAGAAATATGTAATCAAGGAAGTAATTCTTGCTGCCAAGAGCTGGAATAGGTGTAAGAGTCAGCTGTGCAGTGGGACACCTGCAGGGTCACCTCCACATACAGACCCCTCTTAGGGGATGCTTGGTACAGCCAACAGCCAACATGCAGGAAAACAAGTTATGATGCTTGTCCCCTGTTTACCTATGCTTTCATTTAATCTCAAAAGTTAACAGGCAATAGGATCTCACTCTTCTCCTAAAATCACCTGGTTCTAGGTGAGGGCTAAACCACAGTGCAGTGCTGAGGATGCTGCCATACAGGCATCTGACAGCCTCTCACACAACACAGTGCAGAGGGCACCAACCCATCAGCAGCAAAATACTGTATTAACTAAATCAGTGCAATGTCTCTTACTGCTGTGGACTCTTAAACTAAGTTTTAATGCACCCAGAGACAAAAATATACTGTCTAATGAGTCTGTGCACAGGCAAAGAGAAACTGTTCATTTAAATGGAAAACAATGTAATTTTCTCTTGCACCATTATAGATATAACTTACACAGATGCCACATGTGAAAGACAACCTATATGGTCATCTTTTCTGATGTGATGTCTGCATAATTAAGAAAGACACTTCTTTTGGCCAAATTCTTCCTGTTAATCGTGTCTCTCAGTGACTAACAATGGATTTAGTAGACATTGAAAATGGTTTATTGTGTAAGCAAGTTGTTTCTTTGGCAGATAAGGAAGCAACCTCCCTCCTCCTCACCTCCACCAGTGGATGGGTATGGTACTTGTAACAGTAATTTTCAAAAACATGCAGGTCACCATGAACATGGCTGCAATGGGCAAAGCCTTCAGTTTGAGAACTAAAAGACCACATTTAATTAAAAGGGACTGGGACAAAAAAAAAGGTGAGCATCTTATCTTTTTCCACATGGAAATTGTTATTCTTGATATTTCCAGAGAACAGGAAAGCAATGAAAGTTTTCCACTTCATGTATCTGAGCTCTCTCCTCAGACAGTTTCATCTTTGTTCAGCACTCAGGTGGTATTCTTTGTCCACTAAACTTAGCTAGGGGATCTGACACATTCCTATTTGGTTCCTGAAATCAATTATGCATGTACACACCACCCGTACTGAATTGTCATATGACCATGGGTTCTCTCCCCACCTCTGCTTAAACAGACACTACTTGAAAATTGGAATACAAAACAAACTTTAGTGTCAATGGACAAAAAAAAAGCCTCCAATTCAAATGATTTAAAGCAACAAGTGTAACAGCCGTGGCAAAACCAATGACAATGTGACAATTTGAACGGCTTCAAGAGCGGTTCTCAAAATTACAAACACTGGGAATACCCTATGTTCAACCCCATCAATATTAAACATTTTTACCAGTTCACATTTAAAGATCCTCAAGTAACCTTGACTTTGCCCTGATCATCAAGGGTACCACTGGAAATTTTGAGAAGTTTTTCTTCTTCAGAGAGAGCTTGAAAGAGGAACTGGAAACTGTCTTTTGGTTATGGATTGATCATAAGGCTGCCACTTGCAAATTCCACCCACTGGAGTTCTCGAGTGAAAAAATGTTTCAGAAGGGATCTGACTCAGAAAGGGCAAGTCCAGCAGCATGTCTTGTTCCCTATCTCAGAGTGTGCTGGGAAAAGATGCAGATGTAGACACCAATTGCCCTGAACTGATTTCTCAGCATCCACAGCCCTGACCTTCACAATCTGAAAGATACAAGCTGAATTGTTCATACAACAAACAATGCATTCTGGGGTCTGTACGACATGGCAGAAGATGAAGAAAAATATGACTGATACAGACAGTGCCTGCAACTCTCAGGAGAAAAAGAACAAAATAGTTTTTGTGGTGATTTCAGAATCATGGGAAATACACAAGATGAAGCAACAGCTTTTATGTGCTGTGAAAGTATGATTAAAATGTCCTTAGGCACATAACTCAAGAGTCAGCACAGACCAATATGATGTAGACAAGAGAGATAAGGAGCTCGTGAACCGTGGATTACTGATCGGACATTCAAGATTAATGCAAGCAGCAATAGAGAAGGAAAACAATAAACACATAAATGATGGAAAATAATCCTTAGACTAAGCCACTCTACATGCTTTTGGGGAATGAAATGACAGCTGAGTGCGTGATAACATCTATGTGATCTACCATTCTCTCAGCTTTTATGAGTTAATAGCAACTGACTGGTGTGTGGCAGCAACATGTAAGGACAGCTCTGTTGAAACAAACACCAGTTTGCACTTCATTTTAACTGTACAGCAAACCTTAATTTAGGTGCTTCAAAAGCCAATCAACTAAGAAATTACTCTGAAGTAAAGCAAGAAGAGATATTCAAAATATGTAATACTACTACAGAGAGAGATTATGCAACTTGGGGACAGCTAGAACATACAGATCTTCCTTGGATGAAGACAACATTCCAGACAACAACTAAGACAATGTCTTGTCCAAAGACAAGAAATATACTAATAAAGATGTACTGTATCCAGGTCTGGGCTCCTCAGCACAGGAAAGACATGGAGATGCTGAAATGGATCCAGAGGAGGTCATGAAGATGACTGAAGGGCTGAAGGATCTCTCCTATGAAGACAGCCTGGAGAAGAGAAGGCTCTGTTGAGACAAGGGGGAATAGTTTTAAAGTGAAGGAGGGTCAGTTTAGGTTAAATACAAGGACAATTTGAGGTTTTTTAAAACGAGGGAGGTAAAGCACTGGCACAAGGTTGACCAGAGAGGTGGCAGGTGTCCCATTCCTGGAAACATTCAGGGTCAGGTTGGATAGGGCTTTGAGCAATCTGATCAAGTAGAAGATGTCTGCTCATTGCAGAGGGATTGGACTAGATGGCCTTTAAAGGTCCCTTCTAACCTAAATCATTCTATGATCCTATGAACCTAGACAAGGTGGAAAAAACCCCACATTTTTGTCACCTCTCAGCTGGATAAAGGCAGTTCATCTACTGACCATGAAGCCTTCAGTCCCTGCCAAGCCCCAACGAGTGCAGCACATCATCTCAGCCCCACAAGCTTCTTCAAGCACTTAAGCAACCACACTTCCTCCTGAACTAGCAGTCCCATGGTGCAAGATACTTGACGAATAACAACTAATAGTTTGGCTAATATCCTGTTTTGGTATCAAATGCATATTCCCATGGTACACGCAGCAAAAGCTGCCGCTAAGCTGGGCAGACTAAGGAGGTTTGGCTGTGGAAGGTGATTCCCACAGGCATGCAAACTGCCTGCTGTGCTGGGACTCTGCTGATAGCAAACACCACTGAGCTGGCCGCCTATGGAAATCATGTTCCAGTGACACCCCCCCACCATCTGCACACGTGCCAACACCTGCTCTTTATTCGATCCCCTCCATTGGTTATTCTTGGCTGCAGACCAAATCTCCACATGCTGTAGCCTACAGCCAGGGATCTGTGAGGTCAACAGGGGAACAGCACAGAGGCTGATGACACAGTCACACCACTGCCAGTCCAAGAGTCCAAAACAGCACCACCGCTGAGCTGGGCTGGCTCCTCCTCGCTTCAGGAGGGCTCTGCAGCAACTGCAGTCTGCTCTGTCCTGCTGAGGGACGTACGTGACACCTGTAGGTGCCGTGTGGTTTGCAGGCTGTGGTTGCAGGCAAGGCAAGAACCCACATCCTGGGTGAGCATCCTCTGGCTTCCAAAAGCCACCAGCGCAAAGCAGCGCTGTGCCGGCAGGAGTTGGTAAAGCATATTGATGGGTTTTCTTTATCACCACAAACTGAATGCTACTGCAAATGACTCTCATAAAATGAGATACATTACTGTAATAAAGGAAACAATATTTACCAGGATACCTAGAACTCTTATTTTCAATATATATCTTCAAAGCAATTAACTAATATTAGAGCATTCATTTTGCTTAGGCCTCCATGACTCCAGTGGGTATGGTTAGACCTCTCTCACACAGTTAAGGTGTAATGCTTCAAATCTGCTGCCTTGAACAGGAGCAGAGGTATCAGTACCTGCAATGAAACCAGAGCTCAGAGGTCTTAATCCATCAGCCCAAATCCCATTTTGTATAAGAAGTAGAAGAACTGGGAGCAGGAAGGAGCAGAGTGTAAGGCTGTCCCCAGCCAAAGCCAGCAGCACAAGGCTCACAGCCACAACCACTGGGAGCACACAGTACGCACACAATGAGCTTTTTAACACGTGGATACAACAACAGTTCATTAAACATGATCTTTTACAGCAAGCATGAGCCCCATAGCACCCCTCCAAAATAAGCTGGGAAACGAACCCCCACCTCTATGGATGCCGGGTTGGCCTCCAAAAACACCAGGGCACACTACCACTGTTTATCCCTCTGTAGAATTAGTGATGCCACGGGAGCTTGTTCCAGTGACGTTTGGAAAGCTTCTTGAGAAGCACTATAAACAGAAACACTGAAAATGGTGGCTTATTTAAACATAGGCAGACAAGTTGGCCTTGGTAGCAGAAGGGAACAAGCTTTGCTCCTTGAGGGCATTTCAAAGACAACTCTGCTTTCCAGAGGTGAAAATTAAGTGCCATTAAAAAAAAAGCTCCCCTCATCCAACACTGTGACTTTAATAAATCCAGATGTTTAATATTTCAATTCTTAAAACTGTGCTTTGTTAAAAAAAAAAATCAAAAGAAAAATGCAAGGACGAAAGCACACTCTATATTCATTAAAGAGCTCACCAAACTGTATAGCCTACCTGGGAGAGTCAAAGGAAAGGGGGGGAAAAACCCAGAAAGCAAAGTACAGGCATTTCAAATCACACAGAGCAAATATTCAAGGGCAGTGAAATGTAATGAAGTAGCGGAGTAGAACTGTTTAACAGTCTCAAAGATACTTTAAAACATTTCATTATTGGGAAATCCAAATGTCAAAAAGCCCCAAAATTGGCTTTAAAATAAATAAATTTTTATGAGTAAAACTGGAGCTCTTTCATTTGCTGCTTTATTTTCACAGCTTTCAATACATGCTCTGTGCTAGTCATGTTGTCAAACTTACCTCTTCACACAAGAAAAACAGAAATGACATTCTTCTGCATGTCAGTGGAAAAGTTCTGAAGAAAGCCCAGGATCCTGGGAGCTGGAGCTTTAGGAAAACCATCAAACAGGCAGAGACCTTTACTGACCACATCAAACATGGTTCTTAACTGGATCCTCACTGGTATCTCAGCCATTCAGTCTGAGATTTTAAGTAGCACCATTCAAAGATTTACAGGCACTAAATCTCACAAAGCCTTCTGCTTTTCTTTTTTTTTTTTTTTTTTTTTTTTTTTTTTTTATTGGGGGGGGTGGGGGGGGGCTGGTGGTGGTGAGGGAAGGGCTGGGGATGGAGATAAAGAAGAGTAAGCCTGTGGCATCTGCCAGGAAAACAGAGAAAATAATTCAGCACTGCAGAAAGGAATCTGCATTGACTGAGTTTATAAAAATATGAAATAACACAAGTACAATTCATGCAACAGTCCCAGGACAAGAGATGATTTTTCGCACATTGTTTCATGACCTCATCATTATTTCTTAAATCACTCCAGCACTTTGAGCTCTTCCAGTATGAATACAGAGAGACCAGTGCTGGTTTGGGGACAGAGGCAGAACCACAGGGGCTGTGGGCCAAGTGCTGGAGCATGGTCCTGCTGCTCCTCACCACTGGAGCTGGCTGGTGGGACTGGCGAGCCCAAGTGCTTCGCAGAACCCCTGTCTGGGTCGTGCTTTGAATGCAAACATGCCACAAGGAACTTAACAGAAATTAATGATAGTGTAAAACATGAAGATCTTAAATTTAATATGTGGAATTGCAATTTGAAAATCTGGGCTTGGATGTCACATCATTTCCTTGGTTTCAGCTTTTTCTAAAAATGTAAACGTATCAGCCTTTCCTTCTTACGAGAAGTTTAATGAAAATGCCACAAGACAGTGATAAATTACTTTAACCCAACCATTGATTTAGCAGAATATTCTTAACCAGATGAAGCCCACAGGAAACAGGTTTCAGACAAGGCAAAACACATACTGATTTTATCATCAGAACAATCAAGATCAGAGATGGTGGGACTTTGTCAACTCATCCGATTTTTGGCTTTTTTTAATCTGATCATAAAAATAATATCCCAGTTCAAGTTCTCCATCACTACAGTGAAAAATGAGGAGTAACACCAACAGTCACTAAGCAAAACACTCAGCAAAATCCATCCTTCCTCTCTTTCTTTTTTGGATGTAAGTAGATCTCAGCAGCAGCTTGCTAATCACTTCCTAAACCCCAGTGGGAAGCAGTGGATGCCAAGAGAACCATCCAAAAGATGCACAGCTCGTCCAAACAAGACTTCATGGCAGAACACACTTACCTTCACAAAGCTTTTGTTTAACTACCTCAGCTGAAAACACGTGCAGAAGACAAGCATTTACAAGTAATGGAACGTAAAATTCATCTGGGGTTTATTAGTCTTTGCTAGAAACAACATTTGGCAGTCATGCCCAGCCTCAGTGATGGGTACTCCCTAAAACACGAAAGGCTGGCAGGATTTTCCATGGCAAGCTTTAATGCAGTTTGCTGGTAAATTTTTCAGGAATGCTTGTCTCCGACATTTCATGTAAACTTTACATCAAGTTCCGTAAACTTTTATTTAATGATCTCAAGGAACTCATTTTAGCAAAAAACATGAAAGAAAAGTAGCCATGAAAATGTGAAAGAGGAAGGGAGTGAACAATTTGACCTGAAAGCTCATGTGTTGACCAGATTTGCTCTGTAAGGCTAATCACTGAAGAAAGCACCAAATGGCAAAATTCACTCATCATAAACTTCAGAGATTTCAAGAACGCACTTGACAGACTCCATCACTACTCACTCTGGAACATCTTGAAGTGTTAGGCTTGCCAACAAAAATAATTACATCATCAAGCCTTTATACCAAGCTGCAGCTTGAACACTTAAAGTAAATGCAGATTTAAGTACAGGCAGATTTAAGAAAGGCTGGTGTCAGATCAGCAAGAAATCACTCACTTCTGTAGCTGAGCACTGCAACTGACTGCATTAGGGGGGAAAAAATAAATGTAACAATATATGGTGTAACAGCAGTCCCTTTAAAAATACAACCACTGCTGATGTCCCCAAGTCTTCCAGATGTATCCTACCCGACTTACAAGACCAATAAAGGCCAACAGTTGGATTCAGCACCAGAGGACAATGAGGTTAGGAGACTCCTGCAGAGGAAAAATATGTAATTAAAACACAACTTCCATGTTAGAAGTGATGTAGTTTATACACTAATTGGTTGTAATTCACAGTCAACTGGGATAATTTCACCAACTGAAAAGAGGCTATTTGTGCTGAGCATCTTAAATAGGATTCACTAATTAAAAAAATCATCTATGGCTCAAACTCTTGAAGACTACAAGTTCTCAACTCCAAATGTTACTCCTGCCTGGATATACAGGCAAGTAAGCTGTAAATCAGTGAATGGAACAGGCAGACCAGTGCTGTTAGAAGCAAATGTATCAGAAAAACCTGGGTATAGAATAAAATGGATTGATAAGAGATACAAGGATTTACTCCAAGGCTGTCTCTTATCTGTAGAGTTATCCAGAAAAGAGGGTGGAAACATTTGGCAAGAGCAGTAAGGATTAAGCAGAAGAAGATAGAGGGGAAAACACCCTGGAAAAAGTGGAAATTACACTGTAAGTTCTGCAAGCACAGGTGACTTTTTGGAGTAGTTCTTCCTAATCTTCAGCTACACAAGCAGATAAAAAGCTGCATCATTAGATCCTGGCCGCAGAAATACAGACATCAAAAAGCTATAATTTTGCTCGTGTAATGGAATCTACCCTTGGAGCTTTTCTGCTGGTCATACTTTGCCAGCTGACAGCCATACCAGCAGGACTTGGCAACACCAACACAGCTTCAGCTTGCCCTATGTCTTGTCCCCAACAATCACAGGTAGCCACTGTGCCGTCACACAGGAAAATACAGCCCCATCTTGTATCCTCTGGGAACAATACTCATTAAAAAAATGCCCACAATCAAGAATATGGAGGAACAGCAGTAAGTCTGAACCCTCATGTAACTGATCTCTGCTCAACTAAAGGTTTTATTGAGCTATGCCACAAATTGTGGGACACTTAAAAGTCACTGCTGAAAACACGAGACACTTACCAAGTAGACATGAGACGTGATGTGAAGGGATTCCTTATTTTCTGTTCTTACAATTTTTCTGTTTCTATAAATATTTCACATACACATACCATCTGTCTTTATTTTAAGGTTGTAAAATATAAAGGCTAATTTTAAAAAAAGAGTGACATTTTAAAGCAACACAATTCCCCTAAACGGAAAAGGCAGTCTATACCTTATAATATACTGCTCCTACTAACAATCCACCAGTGTTTAAGTGACCAGTGTGAGCATGACCTGGACTAAAATTAAACTTCACAGCCCAATATTACATGGCTGACAAGATCTGCATGCATTTTAACATATACACTAAATACAAATCAAAGAATCCCAAAAACCTCAAAAAAATCCATACACGTAGGAAAAATGATTGTACTCATCAATATATAGGTAACAAAATACAGAAAAAAAATCATACTTTTGGGTTGATAATTCACAAGAGTCCACATACAGTCCACACTCACCTCAATCAGAAAACATAACTTTTTCAAACAGTTAATTAACTGTATGCCCAAACTACAACTAAGGGAAACTAGAGTCACAAAGTCACGTGTTCTAAAATTAGGATTTGCCAGATTAAATTTACTACTGTAATCATAATTATGTTCTCTTGTGCATGCACACTGCCACATGGTTTTATTCCACTGCTAGGTTTCTGAGAGTTGGTTTGCTTTTGTTTCATTTTTCCTTTGGTTGGTTTGGTTTTGTTTCAGGTTTTTTGGTTGTTTTTTATTTTTTCCACAAAACTGAGAGAACTCTGCAAAAACTACTGGAAAGTTGGAAGGAAAACAGAAATAATAGGAGAGTACAGTGATTAGTTCATCATTCTACAGAAAAACAATAACAAAGAAAGAAAAAGAAACCCAAACACCTGCTGTGTTTTCTTGTCTTCCTGTCACTGAGATGGATGGCTTCACTCGGATGTGTTTTCAATGTACAGTCAGCCAGCCACCTTTTCTCTGGCTGAACATCTACAGAGTGGTACTGTCTCCTGGGACAAAAAAAACCCCCCAGATTTTCCATATGTAATATTCCAGGGAATCTGGAAACAGAGGACAAATCTGCTTTTGTGAAATACTGCTCTGCAATGCCAGAGTTTTTGTTCACTTTATTTTTTTTCCTATTCAACTATAGGACAGTCAAACACCCAGTAAAACCCAAAAAAGGAAGCATCTGAAACTATATCTCACACTTTATTTGCTCAGCTTTAAAAAGATAACCCTCATTAGAAGAACATCTCATTAAATCGCCCATCTGGGTCATTGTGCAGGTTCTCTGCTCTAACAGGCAGCACAAAACCCTGGAGAATTCAGGACAGTTAATGTCCAAGAGCTTTTTCTTTGCTGCACTGAGCAAAGATTTGTCTGCTGTCTCCAAGGACCCTGATAGCAAGAGGTTGGGAGCCTTCAGTTTGTTCTCTCCATCATTAAATCTCCAAGGGAAAGCACTGTCTCTCACTATCGCCATCATTAGCACTTCCTGGTGACTATGCAGCCGATTCCTTGAATCACCTGTCACAGCACTCCTGCTAAAATCTTCTGAAGGAGCTTTCTGACTCCTTCTAATCCTAGGTAAAAATGTCTGCATTATTACAAGTTATTTAAGAGGATCTTTGAAAGCACAGAGAGCACACGGTTCAAGGATGAAGTTCACCAACAGAACAGGGTGATGAGCATTACAGTCATTGTTTCAACATTTGAAGGGCTCTGAGTGAGTCCATACAGCTCAAATCTCATGTTTATTTTCGGTCAGAAGCAGGGGTGACTGAATCTAGGCTGGCATTTGTGTCCTCAATTGCAATTCTTCAGTCATTCCTTGACCTTCCCACATGATCAATGGCACAAACTTCACCTTGCTGAAACAACTAATGAACAAAAATCTGAGGTCAAGATAAGAAAACAAAACATCCTAACAGCATTTCTTTCCCTGAATGCCACCAACACAGAAAACAGGGTCCACTTGTAATTCCTAAGGCAACAGATTACTAAACTGCACTTCTGATCACCTTCCACATATTTCCATGTGTAATTGCAAGCTTAGGAACTCTCAACTAACACCAAAAACAGACCAAGTGAACATTTAAGGAGACATAACCTTAATAAGGTAAATGCTTCCAGACCAAAAGGAGGTAGAATCAAGACTGCTTACACAACAATAGACCTTTATGGATGCATTTAGAGCATACATATTAGTAAACAGACAGCTTCAAATATCAGAAAAACTATCGATTTAAGTCCTGGAGTTAAGAGGAGGTCCTGGAGGAACAGCAGCTGGATGCTGCTCCAGTGCTGGCACACGTGCATCAGGACATCAAAAAAGCCAAACCTGACACCAACAGCTTTGAAAGCAGGAACAAAACGACACCTTGCTTAACTAGACAAGGAAGCATAACTTAAAACTCCAGCTTGAGATTCAAAGCATCTTAATATAGCAGCACACACACGAAAAAAAAAATGTTTTAAACCGTAGAAAGCACCTTTTTGAAAACTGTTATCTAGAAGATGTACCTTGACCCTCATGTTTTATGCCACTTGACTTTCTTTTGCTGTTTTCTATCAGATTCAGAGAGAACAAAAGGAAGGGGAGGCTCAGACTTGGAGAGAATTACCCGCATCACTGGTCTTTTTGCACCCCAACAGTGCTCGATAGCAAATACCTCAGATGTTTTCCATCCCTCCCTCCAGCTGAGACAGTGGCACATCCTCTTCTGGCTCTAGCTGTGTCCCCAATAACCCAACTGCACCAGCCTGTTTCCGGCTGCTCATGGTGGCTCCTGGATGGAGACAGAGTTGCCCAGCCATGCAAATGGCCAGACTGCAAGCAGCAGGGGCTGGGGATTGACAGCTCTGCAGGGGGCTGGCATTTGAGGCAAGGAGCTGTGGAAGCACCAAGGCAGCTGGCACAGGGAAAGAACTCCTGCTGATGGCTTGACCCTCTTAGTAGGCAGCCTCCACGTTGGCTGTGACTGCCTGCATTCACGGGTCTGAGGTCATTTTCTCCTGACCACCACACCAGGGGAGCAGCTGGCCCATGGAGGTACCTGTGCTTCCAGAAGCACAACATGTTGCAAACCAAGCTAAATCCTCCAAGTTGAGCGGAGTTTTTCTCAGCTCACAGAAAACTGAGGAGGCCATTCATTAGCTGCAGCTTTCAACCATTAACTTTGTAATCTGCAAAGGAAAAATGCTGCTGAGCATTCACATTAGCAGGAAATCTTAATGACAGTAAATGCTGGGACCATGCCTCAAGATAACAAATTTCCTCACTTAATCTGGACAAGGTGAACCTGACAAGAAGATATTGGAGTTATACCTACTCTGACATACATACAAACTCAAGGCAGACATAGGCTGCTGGCTTTAAATTTGGGGCTGCCACTTTTACAAGGACTCAGCTCCAGGAGACCTCACCCATTTTCCAGCAGATTAGGTTTATTCATCCCTCAGAGGAAGGTTAGGGAAAGACAAAATATACTAAAAGGCACGATCCCACACCAGACACATTGCTAAAGCAGGTGTGCAATGGAGGCATCTTCCTAGTACACAGACAGCTCACAGAAATGAGCTTTTCCTGACGTTTAGATAATCTCAATCAACCAGAGAACAATTTTACACTTTAACCTCTCTTTTTTCCCCTTGTACAACCCAAATAAAATAATGACCCTGATAAAAGACACAATTTGCCTGTATGTCTGCACTTCTGCAGGGCTTCTACCGGCACAGGTATCAGCCAGAGGTAACACAAAGTTTAAGGATCTGGTAATTTTAGCAGAAAAATGAAGCTGACAAGGCTAGGCAATAGTGGTGCAGGGTTTTGAGGGTCCTGAATGCCTAGCCACTACCTATCACATGTATTTTCATCATCCTTTGTTTCTTCTTCATGTACAGAAAAGCAATTTAAATTATCAGCAAACCTGTTTTCCATGTAAACACAAAGCAGGTTCATTTAATGAAGAATGGCTTTAGGAGTACTCTGGCATGGACTGTATTTTCAACTTGAATAAACCCTAAACTTTCAAAATTAACCTCAGGAGGAACACACAGGCTTCCACCCTGAAAACACATGCATATGTATATCTATGCTTAATTGAACTGTTATTCATACATATAGATGTTTGCAGAGCTGGGGCCTCTACCTCTTTGTATTCAAGTTGCTTGACAAGTAAAATGCAAATGAGGTAATGTGCTGCAAATGCAAATTATGTATTACTGATAAAAAGTTTCCATTCAGCACAGAGGATATAAAGAGAAAATACTGAGGCCTATACTGAAAAAAAGAAATGAGAAAATTATAGAGTTTTTTTAATCTTCTATGTTTTCTATTTATTTTCAACCTACTGAACCTTTTTTTTCTATTTATTCTCCCTCAAAATGGAGCACCTCACCTTGTTTGCCAACTTCAGACTGCAGATAGATGCTGAGACACTATCCTGCCTATCAAGTTGTGGTTTTCAGTACATTATATTAAAAAATTCCCACAGAAGGCACAGAAATGGGGTGATGGCGAGGAGGTGAAAGAGGCAGGAGAGACTGCTGTGCTCAAAAGCTCTGTTGTGTTCGGCCACATATTTTTCTCATTTGTTTAGTCTGAAATTCCTCCTTCAGTGACTCTGGATTTGTTACTTTTTCAGAAGGCATTGGGAACATCTGGACTCCATATGGCTCACACCTACTCCATGCCAAATGAAGCTATATTCTGATTTCTAAACCCTTTATTTCTCCCAGCATTGCCACCAACAGGGTTTTAAGTATCTCCACAATGGACTACACAACATAACCTCAGAATCACTCAGTTTGTTGGTACAAATTCCATGGCAGTGCATTAATGGTGTCTGGGTTAGCCAGCATGTTTTGCCTTGTCTTCTTATTTTTTTCAAGATTATGAGAATACAAACAACATATACTGAGAAGGCAGTTCAGCAGTTATGTCACATACACTCAAGGTAGCTGCTCCACCAAGATAAAGGAGGGAAACACGCCATCCTGATGGTATCTGCACAAGGAATTGTACTTCTAGATAAATTTTTCCTCTGTCTTCTGATTTTTCAGCTCTTGATAGAGTTACCTTGGATTTTCTTCCAAGAGGGCAATGATTTTTTGAAACTCAAATACTGGGGGAAATGCAATAACCTTATAAAAGTATTTCCCTCCCCCTTGGCTATAAAAAAGATGAAATAGAGCTCCTTTTTGCCCCCTCCCTGCAAAACATTTCTGCATCGCAGCACCTCCCCACAGGTCTCTCTCATATCCACCATTGCTGGAGGTGCAACCACTGGAGTGACAATAGGCTGAACTGAGGTTTCTGCCAGTCAAACTCACTGATACAGAGGTTTTTATAGAGGTTTTTTCCACCTTGAATCTTGACAGAGAGTTAGTTATTTTGCTATTCCTTGCTCTCCAGGAAAGATGCAGAGACCCAGAAACGTTCCACTAATCATTTGGATACTGTTCCAAGTCCAAATGGGATTTGAAATAGTCTCCATTCTAGAATAATTGGCAATATCTATTTTTTCCTGCTGTACACCAGGTTGATTCAGAGGTGTTAATCTCAGCAGGAATAATTGGCAATCCGTATTTTTTCCTGTTGCACACAGGTTTGATTCAGAGGTATTAATCTCAGCAAGGAACCCACTCAGGTTCTTTATACTCAAGGAAATAACAAGAGCTGGATCCCAACAACTACTACAATGCCTCTGCCAGTGTTAAATACGTCATGCTTTCCCCTAAGCCATTACATTTTGCTTCCTTATTAACAACTATCATCTCAGTATTCAGACACTAACCTGAATGGGAAAGACTGGAGTCCATTTCTACTAACTCCTCAAGCAGCCCCTGGACAAGGTGGCTGTGGGAATGTGGAATCTCCAATCTTCTCTCATCCCACATGTGCCCACAAGATACTGGGCTTGTCCTGAAAGGAGCTAGTCTGTCTCAATGCAAAAAATATGCCTACTGTCATGCAACCAACAGCAGCAGAATCTTCTAGATAATATTATAATACAATCAGTGATAGTCACACCAACATCAAGGTTCAGTTGGTATATGGGCTATTTTCAGTGTTATTGGTGAAAAACTGGAACAGGTTGTCCAGCGAAGATGTGGATATCCAATCCCTGCAAGTGGTCAAGGTCAGGCTGGACAGGGCTCTGAGCAATCTGGTGTAGTGGAAAGTGTTCCTGCTTATGGCAGGGGCATTGGAACCAGATCATCTTTAAAGTCCCTTCCAAGTCAAACCATTCTATGATTCTTCAGGTACAAGTCAAAACTACAGCTGTTTATCCCAGCATCCCAAACACTGATGGTTCAAGTAAAACCCATCTGTGCTCTGGGTGTAAACCTGCTAAGGCAAATCTCAATCTCCACAAATATCTCTCTGTCATTAAAGATGTATTTAAATTCTTCAGTCACCTTTGCATGAATTTACTAGTGTATAGAAGATTGCACCTTCCTTTTCTCCCAAACCAAGCACTTTCAGTGCTATCAACCTCCATGCTGTTTAAGGATAACAGTGCTTAAAGTTTGCACTCAAGACTATATAGCAAGTTGTCTACAGCAAGCTACAGACAGACATGTAGCTGTTACATGGCACAGCACAAGCGACCGCATCCCCCCAGGTGTTGCACAGGCCCTGTAGCAACACTAGGGCAGCCTTCACAATGTCACAGGGAGGTCACCCCACAGGCGAACCAGGAGGGTAATGCACACCCACGCTGTCACATCCACATTCCGGGAGGTCACCAGAGCAAAAGCTTGCTGCAGCTGGGATGGTTTCAGTGGCCTTACTCTTCCCAACTCTGTCACTCACTAGATGTCGGACCCAGGCTGTGGGACTGCAGGATCATACTGCATGGCCAGGTGCATGAGCAACTGGGGAGGCATAGGGGGCACAGGGGCTGTGCTCCCCCTCCATTGCAGGCTTCTCCTGCCCCAGTCCCATCCATGAAAAGCCTGACAGGCTCCAGAAGGGCTCCTCGCAGCATTAAACACCTACAGGATGGAGCCCTTTCTCTGAATGTCTGCTGATCCTTCACCATGTTTACTGCTTGCTAGAGTCTGCACAAGAAAACACTGATTCATCTCCAATGCCTTCAGCAACCACAGACCACACCTCTGCTCCTGGCGCTCAGATCCAAAAGGAGCTGAGTAATCAGGTTGTCATCCAGGGAGATGCTTAAGGTGCCTGCTTGAACTCTCCATTGCTATTCACACCTTCTGAATTCAAAGTCTTTGCCAGGTCAATGCTGCAACTCCAACACCCAGTACACTTCTACCACCAGCCATGCAAACACAAGCCACGTGCACTTCTCTTTCACTTACGTAAACATGTGCAGCCCCATCCTTCCGAAGCACAAAGCAGAACAAAGAGGTGTCCCGTACACAAACATCCCCAAGAGGAAGAACCACACGTGGCAGATGCTACTGCATTGCTTAATGCATCATTTAAAGCCTTTTGGGGACTGTACCACTGTGATGAGTCATTTAGCTGGAATATTGTGCAGAGATTGTACTGTGTGGATTAGGGCACTCTGAAGGTCACTAGCTGGGTTAAAAGCAAGAAAACTGCTAAAACCAGAGCTTACCATCAGCGTAGATCCTGCAATAAGAGCGAGAGCAGAGATGGGCTCTGCAATGCAGAAACTCCTTTCCTTCACTGCTGAGCCTGCCTGTGTATAAAACATGTAGATCTGTCAAAAATCAGAGGCTGGCAGAACTCTGCCCTGTTGACATCCATGTCTGACCCTGGCTCCAGCTGCTCTGCCACTTGGCCTGGGTAGTATTCAAATGCAAGGAGGTGAGCAATCACAACCCACAACTCCATCACAGCACCTTTTCTCTGCCCCACAGTAATGCAAACATCACGTCTGTAAATGAGATGAGACAATCTTAATTCGTCTCTAAGAGAAGGAGTCTCAGGTCAGCAGGGATGGCAACTGCTCGAGTGCCACCTTGATTTACACAGCTGTAAACTCTGGCCACATAAGAACCCAGGCAGAAAGGCAAGTTCATGAATTATGAACAACTACAGTGTGCCAAAACACATCAATCATCATCAGTCACAGACAAGCAAAGCGCCATCAATTTGCAACGTTGACATTTGCAAAAAACTTATACAAACAATCAATTCAACGGCATGGCTGGGTGGAAAAGGAGATGTTGGGGTTTATGCTACTTAACACAAGACTTTTCACTGAATGCAAAATGTTGAAAGGCTTTAAAATAAAACTGATGGACTAGAGCACAGACTCTCCAAAATCAGATAAATGGTCTCCGACTACTACAGAAAACAGATTAATTTACCAGTTAATTCTTTTCTTCAGTGCTGCTTGTGAAAGTCAGTCTAGCAGACATCTCCATAAAAAAACATGTGCAAACCTGGAAGTCTGTTTTACCTGACAGAAAACCTGCACTCTTCTCCCAAGGAAGAGCAAAGAAAAGTTGTGAACATAAATGTAGGCAAACAGTATTTTCAATGAATACAAGGCTGTACAAATTACACAAAGAGCCAGATGCTGCAGGCTCACGTTCCTAAAAGTAGCAGGACTAAACATTTTAATGAGCGTAATGAGTTTTGATGAAAAACTTGCTTATTGGCATGTTTTCTTTAAATTATCATTGTCAGCCACTCGACATTATTTAGACTCAATTACCTTTATTTTAGGACTGCTGAGGGTTGCATTAAGACAGCTTGCAAAATGATCTAGCCTCATGTGTTTTGTGCTACAAAGTGCAGAGCTTCCAGCACTGTCTCAAGCAGGAACAAGCATTTCCTGAAAGTGTGTTTTGGGCAGAGCACATTGAAAGAAGAGGAAACTTCTGTGGTTTTCTTTTTCAACCGACACACAAAAAGGACTTCCTTGTGTTTGAGATGAAAAGGGAAGACATACTTTGCAGATAGTCAAGCAGCCTTTGCTGTAAACACAAGGTGAATGCAGCTCTTGTTCCAGAAGCAGCACTGTTACCAATAACCGTTTTTCTTGAAGGCTTTTCAAAAGAAGCTGCCATTTATTTGCTGGAACGATTTTGCTCTGTGCCTCAGATCTGTCACCACAGCACGGGCCAGTGCAAAGGCAAGTGCAAACCAGTTCTGCAAGCAGCCACCTTGGCAAGGTGTGTGGTCCCCATCACCCAGCCCAAAACTACCCCCTGACCCTCAGCAAGGTGATGTGCTGCTCTCAGAGCCACCCAGATCAGTGGGTGTAAGGCAGGTGAGACACAAGTCAGTGTGAGCACACAGATGTAAAGGTCTCGATGAGATGAGAGAGCACCTACAATATTTCCTCTTCAGCCAGCACTCCTCTCCCCTTCCGCTACACACATGTAAAATCGGGCACTGATTCAGCCCAACACCAAAGTATGCACTTAAATTTCAGATGGTAAATACTGATTATACTCACACTACAAATACTGTTGTTGTTGTCATCAAGGGGAGGCACAGGATTAAATGCAACTGCTTTACTGAATTGATGTTTTGATGTCTTTTTATTCGTATCTAATCCTGTGTCTGAGCCAGATCATAAGCCCCTGAACACAGAGAGAAAAAACATCCTTCTGCAACCTGAAGATTTACCACACACAAAAACAGGTGTGTGAGAGAAGGGTTAACTATTTATGTAACATTGCATACAACCTCACCTTTCACTTCACAGTTGAGTGAGATTAAGAGCAACTCTAAAAAAATAAAACCCAAACTGTCAGATAGTCTCCCCCACTTTACAAAAAATAAATATAAAAAAAGGTGGAGGGTGGGGAAGGCAAGAGATACGTATGTCCTGGGCAGAGCTGAACAATACAGTGGTGTTTAGGAGGTTGGGATGAGGCCCTGGGAGCCTCACAGTTTTCCAGTTCCACTTTGTGGCAACTGCGGGGACCAGTTAGATCCCACTCACAAACCTCCTGCCCTGGCTCTAGGCTCTGCCAGGACTCTACTATCGGGGGCTGCATGGCAAATGGAAGATGCCAACAGCAGCTCTCAGACTTTTCTTCTCCCTGGGATGTGGGACCTGGCCATGCTAATGGCCATGAAAGCAGCACCTGTCCTTGGTCACAGTGCTAAGTACCAAAACAAGAGCTCAGGATCTTACATCTGAGGGGGGAGAAAACTTTGGTTTAGCAGTTAAACCACAGACATCCATGGCTGCTGCTGGGAAAGAAGGAAAGCAGCAAGTTCTGTGGGACACAGAGAGCAGCTCTTTGCTGCACCCAGCGCGACACAGCAAGTAATTAGTGCGTTTCAAGGTCAATACACTGCAATTGATTTTCCTCTCACCAGTGTAAACTGGGAATAATTCCATCACAGTTGATGTAAACATTAGTATAAAAGTGGTTTAAGTCAGAAAAGTGCTGGATTGAATGTGTTACTATATCCAAAGCTGGTTTCAAAAGAACAGTCCTTACTTCCTTGTAACTATAACCAGTGAAATTGCCACGATTTTCTTTATTTGTTCTAATGCCATTGCTCAGGTTCACAGTCCAATAGAAAGTGTTTTCGAGTCATAATTCAAAGGCCCATAAAAATCCACAAGCCTCATTCTCATGTACCACAAGCTTTACTTCTGCAGAACACCCAGGCTGAAGTCACCACCAGCTGTAACATACCCATCCTGAGCAGTCCTCAAGCATGAACATCATCATCTTCTCCATCTTTGTGCTTCTCCCTCAACAGAAATAGAAAGAAGCGTTTCTCCTATTTTCTCTAAGGATAGTCACGGAGACTCTTTTTTTGTGCATGAAAGAGGATTTCTTACTGCTTAAGGCACAGCCTCACCAACGCTGACATCCCATAAAGCAAGAGCTAATGTTCCCTACTAATTGTAAAGAAAGAACAGGTCCTTTCCTACACTCAAAAAATGGGTCAGTTCAATTTTATAAATAAAAGGCAAGTCCCCAAAACAGGACCCAGTACTTGCCTTCTGCTGCAAGAGGATGCACCACACTGCACTTGGATGAGCTCAGAGCAATGCTGGGGTCTCACAGCCAGCGGAAACAAGGGACACAGAGAGGCACTGGGACAGAGACTGAGGCAGCTTGCTTCCTCCTGCAGGACTGACAAAGGATTTGACAAAGTCTGCTTTTAACAGCCAGCCTCCCTCTCCAAAGTAGGTGAGGAATTTTCTAAACCACCACAGAATAAAATGAGAAAAACTTCTAGATCTGCTTTGAAAAGGAGATGGTAGATTTTCCTGAGTGCTGCTGAGTGGAGCCGGGGCATCTCTGCTGTTTGATGCCCAAAGTGAGGAGCTGCCTGCTCTGTGCAAACACACCATCCTGCCTCCCCCAGCTTAGATTTATCCTCCTGGAAATTTACTCACAGATGCAGCTGTCAAAAGTTTAAGTCCACAGTTGCCATCAGAAAGAGATTTTTTAGAGGTTTCTAAAGCTAGCTGCTATTTTCTCCAAGCTTGCAGATAATAGATGATCATGATACTTCTTCTTGTTATGATCATCACTATCATTATTGTTTGAATAAACCTATCCTGTGAGTCCTGAAGAAGACAGAATACAAAGCTTGAGCTCTGTATTTGGGTCAAGTTTCTCTCAGTTTAAACTAAGTATGTAAAAGCATAACAATGTTATCAAACACAGATCTGAAGCTTTAGCAAAACACTAGATTCTCACATCAGTTATTATCTTTCAGTAAGCCGACATCTGTGGGATCACTCCTGGGCCTTTTAATTTAGCATGTCTTCTAATTAAAGAAAGATTAACTGTACTTCTAATAATTGCTCCTCCTACCTCTGTCAGGCTCAAGCTTCTGTCTTCCTCTCAAGCCCCGAGGGGCTGAAAACACATCCATCACGGCCCCCCTGCCACCTCCGCGTGGCAGAGCATCAAGGCACCTGCTCCACCACAGCCCTGGTTTCTCTACAGAGCACCTTCTTCTGAGGAAGAGACTCTCCCCGTGGCAGGACAAAGGCTGGATGGAGCCATCTCCAGAGATGGGTTTAAACCCTTGCTGCTTCTCATAGAGCTGGTGGTAGAAAATTGACTTCCTCTTTCCAAAGCTGGTCAAGTATCTGAACTTGAATGGGATAAATCTCACTGTTTGCACTGAAGATTGAACAGACAGCCTTGGATGATCCCACAACCATCTGATCAAGCCCAATCTTACCCTTATTGAAAGGGATGTGACATCCAAATATGCTCACTCATGGTGCTTTCCTGCAACTCCCTGGAGGTTTTCCTCAGCACTCCCTGACCCCACAGCTGAGTTTCCACCCATTTATTTCAGGCACTATCTTCCCATTAAAAATGCTGGGAGTTACACGCCTATACCAATCCAGGACCTGAACAGATCAGAAAAACCTACCTAAAAACTGTTCCTAGTGCCCACAAAACCAGCCATGCTGGCACATGGCCAGCAAAACACATGCACACAAACACAGACTTGCAGCAAGTCAAGGATAATAATGAGGTCCCTACACACAAAAAATAGAGCTAGGAAAGCTATCTTTAGACCTCATTTATCTCAATGAGGGAAAAACACAGTGTTAAATGAGTTTCGGGAGACCAGCCATCCTCTGGCCCTGGCACAAATCCCACCCCTGCTAATTTCCCATGGTAATGGATTTTCTGTCACCTCCCCAGCACACCATCCCTTGAAGACACTGAATCCTAACGGGACAGCTGGAGCCAACAGCGACCAACCACGAGAGGGTCTGTTGTAATTTCTACTTGCAGAAACATCCTCTAAAAGAACCATCCCTTTCATACACTCCCTAGGGGACACACATGGAATATTCAAGACTTATCTGCCTGCTAGTGCTATCTCTCATAGGTGCATGTACAAAGATAGAACTGCTACACCTGAGGGATGAGGGTTCACCATCCATCTGCCTATAGCACAGAGGTGGCAAAAAGACACACTCCCATGTGCACCAGCCTCAGTGGCTGCAGATGACACACACCCATCTGCTCCTGATGGACGAGCAGGTTTTTCCACAGACTGTCATAGGGCCAGGAGCACATCTGCTAGGCTCACTCTGCACCCATGCAGCTTTTTCAGCCTTCCATCTTGCTCAGTTGCTCCTCAGTTCAGTGGGAGATTTACTTCCTCACCAAGATGTGCATAGAGCTGAGGAGAACCCATCAGGAGGATGTTGGGAAACCTCCCAACTACAAACAAGGAGCTGGAGCCCAGATGATGGGAGCAGCTGTGTGCCCAGACAGGTGTTCAGGCTGAGGTGGTGTGAGTGCAATGTGGGATTTTAGTAGACTTGCTCCTACCCAAACCTGCTGCGCTCTAACCCACAGGTTGATTTGCACACTAGGCTCAGCCTATGCAGCACATGCTCCCACCGCAGGCATCCCCTCACTGTGAGGGCAACACAGCTTCCTTGGACCCAATGTGTGAGCTGGTCCTCAACCACCTCCCCATCAGCAGACATTCCCCGGACTCATCCTACCTCCACCACCACAAAACTCTACAGAGCCTGTGGTGTACAGTTTTCTGAGATAAGTAGTAACAAGCTAAAATTAAAACATATTCAAAACTTTTTCTACATATGGCTTATTATGAAAACAGTGAGTAGTCAGCATAGGTACATTAGTTCTCCCAGTGGAAGGGACGTGAACAGCTCACCTCGTGCTGCGGCCTATCAAGCTGCAGATCAGTAATAATCACTTAACTCCTCCAACAGCAATGGATCTTATTCTTATGAAAGCTCATTCAGAATGAGCAAAACGCCCATTCCACTCAAGACAATTTAATACTGGATAATTTTTTAATTTCTCCATAAAATAGACTCATGCTCAATGTAATTCAAAATCAAAGAGCCACTTAATCAAATACTGCTTCTCCTCTAAAGACAAATTCTGCAGAATGTGGAGAGGGTTCATGTTGGATCTGAGTGTGACACTGGTCCATCCACTAGACATGGGTCTCACATTTGCAGTATCACAGTATCAACAAGGTTGGAGGAGACCTTAAAGATCATCAAGTCCAATCCATAATCTAACAGCCCATCAACTAAATCATGGCACCAAGTGCCTCATCCAGCCTACTCTTGAACACCTCCAGGGTCAGTGACTCCACCACCTCCCTGGGCAGCCCATTCCAATGGTGGATCACCCTTTATGTGAAGAATTTCTTCCTAATATCAAGTCTAAACCTCCTCTGATGGAGCTTTAGACTGTGTCCTCTTGTTCTGTTGCCAGTTACCTGAGAGAAGAGACTGAAATACCACCTTCTTCTCCCCATTACTACTCTCCTTCCCTTCCCATTTTATCTGAAGTTCATTGATACAGTGACTTCACTTTCTTGTGATATATCTCCCAGGCCAGTAAAATGCTCAGTCACAGCAATAACAAAGGTGGGCTGTGACTCACTCGTGTCCTATGTGAAACAAGACCTTAATATTCCTGCTCTTTTTCCTCCTCCACCCATCATTTCAAAAAAGCCTGGCCATATAATAAGTGAGGCTCAGTACAGCCCTGCTGTTGGCAGGGCCAGCCCTCAAGCACAGATTACCTGGGCTTACAATGCTCTGCAAAGACAAGTTTCTCTGCGACAGTTTAAAATCTGTCTCCCTGCAAAGCTCAAGCATGAGCCTTTCTTATGTGGGAAAACGGAGCTGCTACAAGCAGACAGCTAACAACAACATTTTAATAAAGGGCTCAATCATGTTCCAGCTTGTGTATTAACAGCATGTAAAATAATCCCTTTGAACACTGACACATGGTACCTACCTCGGTGCAGCAATGGGACAGGGAGAGTGGGGCTCTGAACTGCCATAGCTCCCCACCACCTTTAACCCCTTCTCTTGCATCACCCTGCTAAAATGGGGGGGGGGGAACAGGCTGGGAGGGGGGTAGGAGGTCATCCCTGTCCCCATGGTACCCGCCCTGCTTGTTTCACCCCAGAGACTGCCTGTGCTGTGATGGCCTGCCCAGGTGGAGAGGAGACCCTGGGAACCAACTCCCTTCACCTCTGCCATGGCTCTCTTACAGCTTCAGTCCGCCTTTGCACATGGGGATGGGTGGGGAGCAGGACATCCTTGCCAAAAGGTTACTGCACAGAACCACCTTGCTCCTGGCAGGAAGGGGAGATGGTGGGGATGCTCCCAGACCCAACAGCAACATCATACTTGTGGTCACTCTGTGACTTAAATTGGATGCCTGGGTGCTGGACAGGCCTGTGTAAGTCATGTCAGCACCCCACTCTGCAGGGACTGATGAACCTCTTCTTAAAAATAAATAAATCACCCAGTATTTAAAAAAAAAATAGCATTAACAAGGAATGAAGCTTAACATTTAAGAAAGCTGAGACTGTTTAAAGGAAAGAGAGTCTGTTTTACCCTACAGGCACAGAATTTGGAAGGGCAGGCAAGCCCTGCTTTAATCTACACCAATGTGCTCCTGTGAACAGCATCAGCTCTACCCAGGGCACCATCTGGCCAATACTGAGGTCAGTATCTCACTTTTTGGAAGGAAGGGAGGGGAAGGAAAAACAAAGAAAAAAAAAAGAAAGGTTCACCTTACCTTGTGACTACAGGCACAGAGCTTGGGACCCTCATCGCTCGTTAGTCAGCGAATTCATATTTACAGGACAATTTTCATCCTCTTAGTCTGCTCAAAGCACAATGATTCCTTATGTATAATCCTCAGCAACTCCTACTCCTCAAGATCTAAATCAACCTGTCTGATTTTTCTTCTTTTTTTTTTTCTTTTTCTTTTCTCAAGTCTTGGAAGTTTGAACGAAAAGACAAAAGGAAGCAGTTGACAGAAGAACTAAATATGGAAGTGTGCAACCTCTTTAATCAACATGAAGAGCTCTTAGACAAGAAGAAGTTCTGACAATAGGACTTGTACAGATTCTAGTATATGCTTCAGACATCCAATGGATATGTGCCTCTCCCTGAATGGTCTCAGGGGGTCTACACTTCACACAACTCTATTTGAACTCAAAGGCGCCATTTCTGGCCATGCATCCCACATTCCCTAATCTCCTGCAGCTGGACTTCCCCGACAACACATTTTCCCTGGTGCTGCAGCAGCAGGACGAAATATGCCAAATCACTGCCTATTCTCTACATGGCCTTCTTTACATGTTTGAACTTGAAATCCAGGAAAAAAGCACAGATTATAAAGCTTTACAGAGGAAATCTATCCCTTAGTTGTGGTAATCTCCCTCTGCTCTGCCTTACTTGCTCTAACCCACAGCCAGATCAAAACACAGTCACTTGAAAATCCTAAACCAGGACAAGGGCAAAGGCCATTACAAATGCTTCGGCGATGCTAAGCTAAACACAACTCTTATTACGTATTGTAACATTGCTTTGTCATTCACCAGCAGCCAGGAATGATGCTGCTGCTTCCCTCAGCAACCTGCCCCAGACTGAAAATTGTAAAATTGCAAAATCCTCTCTGTTCTAACCCGCCTGATATAGCCAAGTTCCACTGTGAGGCTCAATCCATTAGCTGATTAAAAGCTATAGATCACGCTGTCTTGGACACATTCAGGCCATTATGAATAAGACCTGTCAGAAAAGCTTCCAGCACAACTGGTATCTTTGAAATTGCTAGGGCTACAGTTAATAAAACTTCACATTCAATCCTTCTTCAATCCTGCAATACCAACGGGCAAAGAAATTTATGGTATTCTTTGAAATTACATATTTAGAAGTGAGTTACAGGTACACAAACTGTAATTCTCAAACAACAACAAAAATAGCATCCCGAAAGAATACCAAAGCTATTTGTACATGCCAGAATTGTGCAAAAAAAAATTTAGAAAATCACTGATTAATTCCAGTGCCAATATGCAGATTTGCTTCCTACAAAGAAAAACTTTGAAGTTTCTCTATAGGCAACTTTCATATCCAACTGTTTACCCTCATCACTCCTAAGAAACAAACAACCCTCTAACCCATGCATCTAACTATTACTGACTGCTCCCAAAAGCCATCAGTTTCACAGAGCAGGATTTAAAATTTAAATTAAAAAAAAAAAAAAAAGAAATCAGGATAAATAAGTTTTTCAGGGCTCGTAAATAAAAGCTCTCTGCCAAACAGCAGCCACTAGTTTTGAGTGTCACTGCAAGAGCTCTTTACAACTCACCTCCCCATATGCCTGGACAGGTAGTCCCTGGGATTTGGGAAGGCATTTCCTTTATGCTTAAAATTAAGCTGTGCTGCCAAGGGTGGGGTGGGAACCTGCACACGTCTGAGAGGCTCCTTTTTTCCTGTGTTAGCACCAAAATTCCACTACCTGTAGCTGAAATACACAGCCAAATTAGGAGAATGAAGCTGGGTTTTGCACACTCCTCAGCTTACTATGCTGTGGCTTCTGACATTAGTTCTGTCTTGACAGGGAGAGAGGAAGAAATCCACTGTGTCTCCTCTGCCCAAGTAACTTACCCCTCATTTCTGTCAAGGGAGAACTCATTCCTTACACAAGACTCTCTAAATGTACTTGGAATGTCTCTGTTTCTGTTAGTGTCGTGGCAAGCACCCTATTACAGGAGATTTACAAGACTTGCTGAAGACTCAGCAAACCTTTGCACTCATGATAAATAAATCAAGATTTTTCATCACGAGAATATTTAAGCATATTAGCCTTTTAGTGCAGCAAAATCTAAATCTTATTCAATTATTAGCTGCAAATTATTTACTTCAATATTTATCCTTATGTGCTTTAAATGATCTTCAAAGAGGATGTAAAGGTTCCCAGTGTATTCAGCGTTCATAGCTATGAAACAAATCGTTTATGCAAATATTTTAGCTCAGTTTACATTTGCCAGCTAGTTGCTGTGTATCAATCCCAATTTACAAAGGTAGAGAAAAGATCCTATAATTATTTATTACTCCTTCTTCACCTGCCATTCTGTATGAATAGTATCCTGTGAGCATTTGCAAATGTTCTGCAACCTTGTGAATAATTTTATTGTAGGATGTTGAAAAGCAGCTTTTCAGAGTGACAGGGAGTCATTTACAACCTGTATAGTCTGCTAAATGATTTAAGTGCAACTCCATACACATAGCGGTGTTCTTCACGTGATATTATTTTTAAATATATGCTTATCGTTAAAACATCTTGCCCTTTCAGAAGAGAAAAAAAATTATTTGTAATCATGGCTACACTGGCTCTTGAAAAAAGTCTTATCCCATCAAATACTCTGGGCCTTACTATCCCATTTAATGAATAGATAACAAAATTATCAGATGTCCATTTTGAACATCAGAGAACTTAAGTAACAACAGCCATCCCAACTGCTGGATCACAATCATAATATCTAAAAATGTTTTTTTCTGATGAAACTCTAAAGATGAAGAGAAGTGCTTCTCTGGGAAGACATTAACAGAATGGCCACTTGACTGATAGTTCCAAGTCTACAGAACAAAGTTTTCAAGACTTATGAGCTCAACCACATGCTCCTTAGTTGAACTCATCCATATTTAACAAACTAGTGCTATCCAAAAAAAACCACAAATCTGTGCCACCTGCACTTAGAACAAAAAGTCAGGTAACTGAAAGAAATACTGTGATAGGGACAAGAATAATCAAAGATCTGGACCTGTGAGAGAATGAGTGATCATATTTGCTCTGAGGTCAGCACTCACATCAAAGGTTGCCACAAATAGAAACAAACTGATTTGTTCTCCACACTGACACTGCACAGAACAGGAACTCATGGACTCAGACAGCAACAAGGAAGATCTAATTTAGGCATTAGAGAAGGCTTTTTTCCAGTGGTAAAGATAACCATGGGCAGGTTTTCTGAGGAAGCCTGTGGAATTTCCCATGTTGAAGACTTTTACAAACCAAATAGGCAAACTCTGCCAGATATGGCAAAGACAGCCTAGCAGGTATAAGGGGGTAGACTCCTGAAATAACTCCCTGAGCTATTCTTAGCAGTGTATGACAGATTCCTGGACTAAGAAATGGTAAATGCCCCTATCAAGAAGAGAGGAGTTCCTCCTGTTGGCAGGTGAGGACAGGAGGAAGGGCAGTGCTGACTGAAGGCTGGAAGGATATGATTTGCCTTCAAAATTCTCATTGGCTGGTATTGCTTAGACTCAAGATGGCAAACTAATGACTCAATTATTACATAAATAGTTAGCCACAATATCAGCATAGCTTGTTTAGTACAAAACATAGATGTATTATTGGTGACAGAATATAAACAAGGTGTTGACAAATGCACAGACAGCAACATCCTTATTCCTCAAGACCTCAAAGCACATCAAGCAGGCTCTGACTGCAGGTGGTGACATTCCCACTTTATACACAGAGGTGAGACAGACAGAGTTGGGTTTTCTGTCTGTAGTCAGGTCATGGTGATTGGAGGTACAGATATCCCAGACAAAGCATTCATCATCCCAGTACTATTAACTGCCATGGGATTTCCAGCTGATTTAAATCCACTGATTTCTTAATGACTTCTTGAGGTCACAGAGCATCTTGCCTAAACTGAAGAACTTCAGGGACTCCAGAGGATTGAGAAGTAACTCAGCAGGGAAAAACACGGGTCTGAAATTAGCTGACAGAAGACCTGAAGTGGCTGCCAGGAGCTCAGCAGGCACTGGAAATGCACTAGCTTTCAGATCCATATGTCCGTCTCTTGGTTTTTCCCACTACAAATGGGTGTCTACCACTGCTAAACATAGGAACTGAGGATTTTTATTTGACCATGTGATTATATGAGCAATGTTTCAGCTACCTCTGTCTGCTGTTTTGCATTAGAGGGCATTTATTTTTAAATTAATAAAATGAAAAATGAAAAAGAATTTGTCATGTAGGTGTATTAATAAACAGGTCAAGTAACATTTATACACAAAACTAATCCTAAAATCACAAGTACATTTTCAGGTGAAAGGAATGACAGCAGTTACCTTTGCAGTAGCATCTGCTCCAAGCACTTGCTGGTGGTGTTTGCTGGCCCCAGAGAACAAGACAATTCTGCTCCAGTGCAAATGGAGGCTTGGGAAAGGAGATAATGCCCCAAAACATCATTTCTCGGGCTCACTGAAGAGCTGGTACAGGATTGATAAAAAAATTATTGAAACTCTCTGACAGCGGTCAAAAAGGAAATTTATTTCTGGAGTCTCATTTCCAAGTTTATGAAAGATGTTGGACTAAAAAAAAAAAATCACTCCTTGCACAGTAGCTTTAAAAAAGACCTTTTGAAAGCTAGTCATTTTAAGTATCCAAGGTCACTCACTGCAAGATGTGGCTTCCTGCTTATGAAGACTTTACAGACAATCCAAGATATGAGCCTTGTCACCAGAAGCTCTATATACAGTGCTAAAGAAACACTGAACCCAGTGTTTCAGGTTTGTCAAAGGCAAAAAACTTAGCAGCATGCCATCCATGCCTTCAGTGATGATGCTCAGCTCTGGGCTTTCCCTGGAAGACATCACTTGTTCACACTGAGTACCACTTTCCTCTATGGCTTTGAACACAGGCTTTGGCAGGATCCCAGTTCTCGGGGTCCTGCCACCCCAACAGCAAACTCTCATCCAGCCACTCCATCCGAGCTCCTGCATACATGACCCCCATCCTTTTAAGCAACCAGCTTTCCAGTGCAGCATTCTTTGGCAATATCTTTCAGCAGTAGGCTCTCAGATGAGGACAGATGGCTTCTCTGTTCTTATCCCTGAAGGCCTAGCCTCTTGATGTCTTATTTTATAAGCACGCCCCTTATGTCTTCCGATTAGCCATCTGAAGACATCTTCAATATGTTTCAATCACTAGATTGCCCACAGAGCTGTTATTTCCTACCTGTTTCAGCTGCTGGAGTTATCTGGCAACAGTTATCTAAAACGTTCTCCAATTTAGTAACATTTTACTGTGTGCTGCATTTGGTACAATATTGCTACAAAATACGGATTTCTCTTGGATTTCTTCTTCTGACCCAAGGGATCAATCCCGCCAACATGGTAAAAGACATTTTCTTGTCAAACCATGGAATATGGGCACACCAATAGTAGCTTTCAGGGCAGTTCCCAAGGTTTCTGAGCTGGCTAGGAAGGAGCAGCTGCTCATTAGAATTTTTTTTTTCCCAGGGAAAATACTTTTTCAAGCTGAGAATTAAATTTAATTTTACCTTTTTTAGGACACAACAAAGTGTACAGAACAAATTTTCTATTTGTCTCCCCTTTCCCTTCCTTCCTCACCCCACCCCAATATACCTCTTACCACCTCCTTACAAGTGATAGGGTGGTAGATTGTGAAAGAGGCCATCTCGAATCTCACAATCCAATATAATGCTCCTGAGACAAAAACATCTCAGCAAAATGGCTCAGCTTAAGCATCGTTAATTATTTAGAGGAAAAGTGCCAAAAATATTCCAATTAGACTCAGTTCTATTATCCTCTTGCAGCTGCCTTTGCTGAGGAACTTCCAGAGCTCTTTACTCCGTGTACATGAAATCTTTAAACTTTTCTACAGGAAAATGATGAACAAAAAAGCACCTGAGTGCCTGTCTGAACACTGCAGCTCTGGACCACCCGTAAAGATGTGGCACTTTGTGCTCTGTGGCTTTTTGCTTCCTCTCAGTTGCAAGCATACACTAAAGCTGAGAAATTTATGTACAAGTTTGTGTTTTCCATCATTCTTGCTCCTCTTCTTAAGGATGCTGCTGTTGTATGTGCTGATTTTAGACAACTCAACATTAAAAAGAGAAAATAAGCTGACAGCTAATTTAGTTCAAGTTTTCTCTAGTTGCTCTGATGTTCTGGATCAGGTCTCCAAGTCTGACTTGCAGTACAGAATGTGGTGACTCCTGAACCTATTCCTACATCTATAAAGACTGTATTGTAACAATGGCAACATTAATACTGAGCCTACTGCTAGCCATGGAAAACAAGAAAGCATCTAAAAATATGGTATATAATACAATCATCTTGGCATCTTTATGAATTACAATTCAATTGCCTCTAGAGATACCCAAGCTTTTCTCAGATCAATCAATCTGTTATCAAACATAATACAGTACTTGGAGTTCCAATTAGCAATGAAGATTAGGTGAATATCAGTTTAGCTTTTCATGTATTTACATATAATTAATTTTTGTGCAAAATGTTACTGGATGAAAAGATAGCCTACATGAATGCCTCCTTTTGACTGCCTGCATGGTGCTGCACCTTGCTTTTCACTCATCTGACAAAGCTTTACTGAGTGCTCTGCCAAGCATTTTTTTATTTTGAATGCAACTATTCATACTAAAGGTCCATTTGAAGTCTCCTACCAAACCTCTGGACCTGAAGTAGGTCAACTCAAGTCAGGCTAGAGTCAGATGGCACCAATTTTTCAAGGGTGTTTCTCAGTGATTTTCTTGGCTATCCTCTGAAAACCAAAAATGCCACTCAACACAAGACAAGAAGATTTCAGACCCTAAAAAAACATAGCTATGCAACGGGGTTTATATTGAGAAGCCACATAGCTAAAAACAGTCAAAAGAGAATCATTAATTTATTAAATCAACAACTTAAGCTCCTTGGAGAAGGCCTGTGTTTCATACACACCTACACTGAACTTCATGGAACTGCACCTCAGCTTCACCAGGATTTCTCTGCAATGCCACATACTAAACCACCACCACCAGCAGCAAGGGACTGGTAATGTGATCCATGGCACATCTTACAGATAATCCTGCAGTCTAGAGAATACCACTCATTCTCATAGTTACAGTAAGAAAACACCAGGTACTTCAACAGCAGCTAACTTCTCCAAAAGTACAACCAACATCACTGTCCTCTAAAGCTCTTCAGACACCATCTACTTATACACACTTGGGCATCAACTCTAGAAAGTAAATTATGAGTTTCTGCTTGCCATGGTGGGAGGCAGAAAAAAGATGACTGGAAAGTATGCTCTGATACAAAAGCCTGTATTTCCCTGTCTTAGCACAGGAAATTGGAAGAGAAAACCATGCAGCCATCAGCATGTGCATCCTGCCCGTGTTCCCACACCCCATAGCTGAGGCACCCCAGTTCCTGCCCCACAGGATGCCCAGCCAGGACCTGTTCCTTGCGCCAGCCTGGAGACAGGCCCTTCCTGAGATGATCCCACCATTCCTGACAAGGTCTGCCTTGTTTGGTCCCAGGCTATCGATGGCCTTTTGCAAGAAAATGCCTTTCCAAGCTCTGCCAGCTAGCATAATGCCTTTGGGACCAGTTCTTTGGCTCCCCTTTGTACCTCAGTCCTTCCATGTGTGCCAGAAAAGCTGTCCCCACAGATTCCTTAATAACAACAATCTATGACTCAGTGAATTAAAGCACCCTTACTCCTAGTAGTTACAAATTTAGCACACGACTGCTAAATTTTTGGCTTAGATTCAGCTTGCCCTTCATTTTCAACAGTCTTGCAGAAAAGCATCCCAACACGATGCAGAAAGGATGTTTCACCCCACATCACCCCTGTGGGCAAGCAGAGAGAAAGGCAATGGGAGGAGGCTCCACACAACCCCTGTGGCTCAGTACAAGCTGGCCAGGCCGCTGAGGGAAGTAAAGCAAAAAAAAACAAACCTTCCCCTTATTCACCAGCTGGGTCCCCAGAGATGCTTGCAGCCACAAAACCCACTGCTCTGCCCTGGAAGTGATGCGGGGACAACTGCCTCAAACCCCTGTGGCCCCACGGATCTAGGCACTACCCTCTGGTGCCCCTGTGCCAGAGAAGAGCGCTCAGCTGCTCTTCTCCTCCAGGCAAACATTTCCATTTCCTCATCACACCCAAATCTCCCCTGCGGTCACTTCCCCAGCAAATGTGATTAGAGCTACACATTTTCTCACATCCTCTAAATAAAGAGTGGGTTATTCACATCCACAGTCGCTTTGCTATACGTTTGTTTATCCAACTATTTACATTGGCAAGCAAACGTCCTTGTAACCATTACAAACTAACCACTGGCGAGACCAAACCAGCGTGTTGTCCTGCAAAGGGCCACGGGCCCGCCAGTCCTGCTGCAATAACCAGCTTTTTGCACATTCTCATTTAAGCTGACATTTCTCCCTAGCAGTTTCATTATCTCAGCTGTCAGCCAGCAAGTTCATCCCCCCATGGGAAAACTCTGCCTTCTTGACTGCCTCGTTCCTTTGACCCCTGGCAGGTCAGATTCCCCCTGTTTGCATTCAGCAATACCCCTCTAACCCTGCCCAGGTCCTGTAAAACTAAGAGGGGAGCAGGGAGGTGGGGGGGAACCCTACAAGAGGTGCAGGGTTAAGTCCCATGTCAGTGCTCAATGTTTGATGGGTGCAGGCAGCATTGCTGCAGGGCAGGTTTCGGGCACAAGCAGGTGCAGGGGGCCAAGAGGCATGTGAGAGGCATGTGTGCTCCTCACTAATGGTCTTCAGGCAGGACATTCCAGCACCTCCGAGGTGACCCATTAATGACTGGCAGGATGCAGTAATGAATACAGGACAAATAAATCTGCACACGTCCGACAAGGCAGGCTACTGAGCTTGCACTTCGAAGAGAAACCTCAGAAATTAGACATTTGCTGGCTTAAAAGTATTGGCAACAGTATATAAATATGTTTTTATACATTTATAGACCTTTTCCTCACTGCTACCACTGACTGTGCCTGCACCTGAATTTCCTGGACTGTACTGCTGAAACCACCACTGATACAGCTGTTTGAAGCCTATGAGGAACTGAGTGTGTGCTGTGTTTTAAATAACAGCCAGTCTATGCTATTTATTAAATTATTGGGGTGCTTTTTCACAGACCAAGTATGCCAGTCTTGCTCTTTGTTTCAGCAGTGCTCCAATCAATTGAGAAATTGAGAAAGTCAACTCTAGGATCGAGAAATTACTTAGGCAAATGGAAAACCGGAAAAGGACCTGAAAATTGACCAGAAAAAGGACCTGAAAATTTCCTTTAATCACTCTTTTGATACTGTTGTGCTAAGAGGCTTACTTGTACCTTGGAAGGTTGAATTTTCCTCATCCCTTTTGAGAAGTAAAGCAAAAGCAGCAAAACAAAGAGCCTCAAAATCAGGTATGAAATGTCACCAGGAAAACATGGCACAGTTATGCACAGATAAGCAAAAGAAAATATTAGTGATAACAAGTGTGTTTGGCAGGGAGAGCAGTATTTTCATACTGCAGAGAAAAGCAATTAGAGCTATCTAATATCCCCACCATTTTCAAAGGGCTGGGTTGTTTTTTTTTTCTTTTGATATGGTGACAGGGTCAAGACAAATTTTGCCAACATTCAAAACAAATTTTTGTGATGCTCACAACACTTTCCCAGTGGAAACAGAAGTCAGGTTGCTCTCCATCAGCAAGGACCCAGTGGATCTCTATGATGCATGCAGCACCCACGATGCATCTCACTCTCACCTAGTGAAGAGGCAAGAGACTTCTTTCCCTGGATAATCTGAGGCTCACTGGGAAAGCCATGTATTATTCACTAAAACCTTCTAACATCTGTTAAATTATTGCTTAATGTCAACGCTTTATATTCCCCACAGGAACAGATATGTTTTGTTGCCCTTCAGAATAAATACTTGCAGCAATATCTCTCTAAGCACAGGTCACGCCACCCCACCACCCCCAAAGAGGAAGAGTGAGCCAGCTGGGCAGAGACCTGCCCTCCCCACTATTTTCCACCATCAGCTTTAATTTTCCTGTTTTCAACTCAGTCCTCAGTCCCTGCCGTCACAAAAAGTCTTTGACACGACATAGCGATAGTGAGACTGGCTGGGACACTCCCGAGTTTACTTCAGAGAGAAAGGGGGACACCTCTCAAATGTCAAAGAAAGGTTGCAGAACACTGGGTTTCAGCCTGAATTACCAAGCGGAGTGAGTCATCTCCTGAGTTTCACATCTGCCATCACAGCCTTGAGGTCAGCAATGTCGTGGATTTTACACGCAATGACACGGAACACCTCGAGGTTGGACTTTCCTGCTCCTGCTATACACTCTCTAAGGGAGCAGCAGCCATGGCACCCTGTGGAAGAACAGCCTAGTCCTCAGCAGCTTCTGCACCCCAGAGCTGTGGCTACAGGAGACACATCCAAGCAGTTCTGTAAAAATGCCCCTCCACCTCTTTTTTAACTCCTCACACTGTGAAACTGAAGAGTTCCAGCTATTTGGTGGTTCTCAGTATCTCTGCTCCTTTTCTTATTTGGTGGAGAGCACAGAGATACAGCATCCTTGTCATAAGTACTCCTTCCAAAGGAGCGGCAGAAGAAATACCTCTACCTCCCAAGGGAAGGAATGAAGCGAGCATCTCACTGCAAGCATCCTACAAGGCGATGATGACAATAAGTGTCTGCAGCTAATTCGGCTGCAATAGCTTATATGTATCAGCATAGGTATCCAGCTGGAAACATTCAGAAGCATCAATACCAAACTCCCCAATGCTTGCACTAAAATTTATGGCTGGACTACCTCCCGATTATCAGCACATACATGCTGCCTGAGATGGGAATATTTGCTATTACCTCTCAGTCAACTACCCTCACTCCTGCAAAAGTAGTACATTCAAAGTCAGTGGGATCTATGCAGGAAATTTTCAGTATCTATTCCATCCTGTTGATAGTGTCTATAAATTACTAGGAGAAACCAGCTGTAAAATTGCTAAATTGCTGATGACGTGAAACTGAAGGGAGTAGTAAATACGAAGCAACCACAAGAGAGATCCAGAGGGATTCAGATCACTTATGTAACTAGGCCAGTACACTAAAAATTAAATTTACTGCGGTGCAAACGAAAACTATTGCTCAGTTATTGGAAAACTGCAGAAGCAAAATAACTGCACTTCTGAACTGAAGCACAAGAGAGCAGGACCGTGAAATAGCAGCAGACACCTATCAAAAATCTCTCTTGAAGGAAGAAAACTAATCCAGCAGAGACGGTGCTGTGATGGGATCTGCAGTCACTGGGAACGGCACTGCCCTGGCAGGGGGTTGAGCAGTTTGTTGATCAAACTCTGCTCAGAGACTATAAGGCAGGTATGACAGTAGGCTGCAAACAAAGAACATCTTTTCTTAGCAGGCAGAACTGCTCTTGGATTGTGAGCCCTGATAAGGGCAAAGCAAACTGCTTGGGGACAGGATGAGAAGCTCCCAGACCCTCTGGCCATGACTGCAACAGCCAGAGGGGAACCCCAGCCCTGAAACTGAGAAAGCTCTGAACTGTGAATTGCACTGAGGCCAAGACAAGCACGAAGGGGCTGTGGATATAAATAATGGCTTTCCCAGATTATCCAAGTAAGGACCAACTTGCCTCAGAATGTATGCAACATCTGTGTGTTACTTCATAAATCTGTTAAACACACAAGAGCCCAGAAACGGGAGTTCAGAGAGAATTGGGAGCACCATGCATCTCCACTATAGCCCTAACACTGCCCAGGCAATGCTGTGACAATGACATCAGGAGCTGAGGGAGCAAGGCAAGTGCACCTGCTAGCCCCAGGCACCAGGAGCCCAGCAGCAAGGGCTGCCCCAGCAGGGATGGCCATATGCAGCAGGGTGGAGGAGAGGAAGACGATGAGGGGAGAAGCTAGCAGCCAAATCTGGTGTATTCCCAGTGTGACATTTTTCCAAGGCTTTGCAGGCTGTTTTCTTTGCTATAGAATAGTAATAACTGTCTAGTGAATAAGAAGTTTGTGCTTCACTTTAGCATAGCAGGTCATTGTGTTGACATCTCTGCCTCCGGCAGTGAGCAACACCTGATGCTTACAGCCAAAGGTGACAGTCTCAGACTCCTGTGCTGCCAGCTCCTGGGCAATTGGGCGCTCCCACATCCTCACAGGGTACCAAATGATGGTCAAGCTTCCGTGACTACTTGAAGGACGGAGGCGCACAGGCCACTGTGCAATGCACAAAGCATCTCTCCTCATCTTCAAAGCCGTTATATCCTGAAGGATAAGATTTATTTAGTTCTATTTTCATATGCATAACAGAGTATCTGACATTGAATTACATAATCTCTATAAATAAATAGTTTTGATGCTTGACTCGACAGCACATAATAAACATGAAGGAAAAGAGGAAATTTAAGGAAAAGATTAATTTTTAAGTGAAAAACAGAATAGCCTCAAAAAGCAAAACCACTATGGTAAAGAAAATATTTAAAAGGTAATTAAAAATGTTATTAGACATAATTTCAGAGAATAGAAAATGACGACATTATCAGCATTGATAAGCCAAATCTCCCACTTTGAGATGTTTTTTCACACATGAAATTTTATTGTTTATAATTCTGTACCACATTTTGCAAAACAGAACTGCTCACATTTTTAATTCCCCGCTTTCTTCTTGGAAATGAAAAATGGTTAGCTGACTGCATTAGCTTAATCATTGCCCCTCGATTCTAACAGGAATTTCCCCAACTGTTCTTCCCCTTCTTTACCCAGGCTCTGCCTCTCAACAGCAAGCAGTCTGCTCTCCCAGGGCAAGGAGTCTCACACCTCCCGGCTCCCCTGGGGTCCCTTCTGAACCCATGACCACCTTCAGTCCCATTTGAGAGAGGGAACAATGTTTCCAAAACGTCAAGGCTTCCCAAAATGAATGAAAATTGACAATGAGACACAGAGTCAGAAGGAGCCAGCAGGCACTCTGCCTCTCACCTGCCTGCAGCACAGAGGATGGGAGGGCACTGGAAAGAGCCTGGGGACATAGGGACAAATAGGGGACATGGGGGGCTTGTCAAGGAGAGATTTGGAATTTCTGTGCTTGGGTAACATAGGCACACACAAATCCATTTAGAAAGCTGCTTTTAACAACTCATCACAAATGACTTACTTTGCATCTGAGGCTCTGTGTTTTTTCTCCCCTCTGCCTGATTTTAGCTCCTAATTCCACCACGTACCAAGGCCCTTGCTCTAGGATCCCGCTGAATCACAGCGCTAAACTGGGAGGTCTCCCAAAAAGCATTTTCCCTTACACTACCTATTGCAGGGTTTCTACAAGCAGCACCCAGTGGTGAAAAACAACCCAGCAAGAAAATAAAGGAACTGATGGGTCTGGGTTTTTTTTTACCTCTGCTCCCCTCCTGACGAGATTTCAAAACAGACATTGGTTCATGAATAAAGAAAAGGTTGTTTTGTTTCTGTTTCCAAGATAATGAAGTTTTGAGTATTTTTAGTGCCAAGGCAAATAGATACAGAAGAAAAGGAATGAAAGCAGCATGGATGCTGTAATTTCCATTTTCCTGAGTTCCATCACCTCCAGGCTATGCTGCATCTTCACAAAGGGAATGACTGGGTCTTCTGGGTGTCAAGGAAAGCAATTTTATGCTATACTGAAGTCAATGGGACAAAAGAACATGCTTAAATTTGAACAGCTCAGACTCCTAAAGATCTTCACTCAGCCCAGGGCTTCCTTTGATGGGAAAAATTCAAAAGCAAAGGACTACCATAGGACCATGAGGCACAGCAGCTGATGGGGATTTAAAGGCTCTGCAGAGGAGGAATAAAAAGGTGGTAGGAGAGGGTTAACATCTGTATCAAGGCTTAAAATGTGGCAAATCAGAATAACTGCATTTGGATGAGAAATGCTAAAGATTACGAGCTTGCCTTCTACAGCAGCGATAGGTAATTGAGTCTTGGTTCTTTGGAGCTTACAATGAAAACGAAGAGAAAGGCGAGATGGATGGTAATTGCCACAGGTATGAAGTCTGGGTGCAGCTGAGAACAGGCTGGTCAATACTGATAAACACACCAATCCATATAGTTTCTGACACAAGGCGCTCTACTCTTATGTTTGCTGAGGCTGAATTACTACCATCTCTCACCCACTAATTCTCCCCCCAGAAGGAGCAGGATGCAGAGGGACACCTTTGTCTGAGCAGGGCTGGTTGGTTCAGACATGCATGGCCACATGCTCCTAAAGACATGTGCATCATGAAACTCCCAAGTGACCCCACAGCACAGGACAAGCTTACAGCTTTGCCACACGCAAACCAGGCTTTTAGCACGGCAGGTACCAACAACAAAGTTTGCCCCCAACAAGCAGACGCATGTTTAAGTTAACACCTAAACATGTTAACATCTTTTCAAGTCAGATGTCCACACAGAAACCATCCTTACCAAAAGCCTGACCTTACCATAGCTTAGTACATCCAGTTTCAAATGAAGTCAACATCTACCTTGCTGGCAACTTCAGTTTAGAGCAGCATTAAAGTACTTTCTCGACAAAGAGGCTAAAACCCTGTGGACAGGAGGTTTCTGAGGGAGCAACATTTATTTCTAAAAGTAGACTGCATTTCCAAAAAAAACCCCAAACCAGCTGTGTGCATATTTACACACAGCATGGCTCCTATCTCTGGTCCCAAACCCATAAAGACCTCTTTAGCTCTTTCAGATGAAACGGCATGCTTGTAGGAGACATACTGACAGAAGAAAAAAAAATGCTCAAAAAAAGTATAAATGGAACCTTTAATTTCTCTCTATTGCTAGCATTTTCCTCATCACTGACCAAGTCACCATCTCAGCAACTACTTATATCCATGGCACCCAAAGATTCATTCCAGAGACATCAGAAATAACTTCCATCTCTTGCAAACAATTTGCACTCCTCCACTGACTATGAGGTCATCCCAGCTAGAGGGTCTTTAAATACACAGCTCCTGACCTGGAACTAATGCCTCAAGCTCCAGCTGCCACTGGAAACACCTCCTTCAATGCTCTGGGTTCCCTTTACCATTTAAAAACTCACTTTGAAATTATCTAATCTTACAAAAATTGAAGTACTACATTTCTGGACAAAAGTCACCGGGCCATGACTCACGAAAGCAGGTACTGAGATCCTGCTGCCACTGACAGGACTCCAGCACACACCCGAAACCCAGGAGTGCTCAAGTATTTCCTAATACTGGGACCTTGGCTTAAAATAATTTCTAGCTGCTGGTCCACTCACGGAGGTACTCACTGGCTGTGCCCCACAAAAGGCAATCTCTGCCTCCAGAAGCCTGCAGCATCTACAGTGGAGGCCCTGTGGCCCTTCCCAAAGCGATCTTCATCTTTTTCCCATTCATTCCACATATTTTTTCCCCTGCTGCTTCATTCATCATTATGTCCCAACTGACTGCACATAATTGATCCCTGCCCACTCTGAAGCTGTTCTTTATGTACTTGCAGATATTGTGTCTCTACTCGGTCGTCTCTTTGCACAAAGCTCATCCTCAGCCTTTTTTATTGCAAGTTTTCTGCTTGCAAATATTTTTATGTTATTTTTTGTTGATCCCCTCTGACTATTTTCTAGAATATCCATTTAGAATAACAATGGTACCAAGAAGTTAATACAGCACTGGGAAAAGCATTGGAAACAAAGCACAGTAAATTACCCTGCTCTGCATCTGACACGCCTGTTACTCACTAGAGACCAGAGAGTTTGGATGCCAGCTCCAAGAGAACTGGGAGAGGCTGGGCTTTCAAGAAGCACAATACATCGTTTCCTTGAAGTAAAGGGTGTCTTTTACTCAAGAAGTACCCAGTATCAAGGATTGCTTCTGAAATAAAAACAATTTAAAAAAAACCAAAACCAACAAAACAGCTCATTGTTTTAAGTAGACTTCTCACAGTTGGAGACGGATGTTCAAGCCTCAGTCCTCTCTGAGGACCACACCACAGGAACACTCAAGTAACCCATCCTGAGCCTGTGACTCTTCTCTGGGTCACTAACTCTGCACTTGATATGCCTTCATACTCTGTATGTTTAAATATTCCTTTCTGCCTGGATCATGCTGTTTCTTTCCTCACTTTTTCACCAGCTTTGAGCTATTTGTCCAATCACTCCACAACAGACCTCATTTTAAACACAACCAAAGAGCTTCTTTCTAATTTCTAAAACATGTTTTCTAGAATACAGGCCCCTTTCAAGACTGCCCAGGTTCCACAGAGATAATTCGCTACTTTGCATGGACTAAAGTCCATCCTTATGCAATGAAGTTTTTCTCAGTTTGAAGACAAAAAGCTGCCTTGACCCTTACTTAGCACTGTGGACAAATTGGCAAGCCCATGCACAGAACAATAAATGTGGAGGGGAAATCCATCCCTTTGCTCTTTGTTTGAATCATAATCAGAGTCCTTTTACCAACCTCTGCAGTGATTTGGGTTTTTTTTTTTTACATCCCAGGCCAATTTCACCAAATCATGCACAGCCAGTCCCACACTCCTGGGAAGTTCTGGGTATGCTGTCTGCCCACACCAACAAATGCTTCATGTCCAACATCCACAGTCAGGCAGTACAACACACGTGCACTGTGTATTGTATATATCCACTGCAGCCTCTCTGCATGGGCTACTGGCATGGTCTCAGCATGCACAGGAGACAATTCCAAGCATCAGAACATGCCTGGGAATGCCAGCAAAAAGGAGACATTTACATTTCTCAAATTTAGCACAAATCCAAAAAAGGGGACATATCTTGGAAAATCTGGATTTAAAGCGACCCCCACACAGTAGCACTGACAGAAGAATGTCACAGTGGGATGGGCAAAGAGGCTTACAGAAAGGCTACAAATAGTACCTTCTCCCAGTAGCCATGAGGCAAAGAAGTATGCCTACTAAGAAACACCAGCACATGTCCAAAATTGCAAACAGACTATGTGTTTCCAAAACAGAAAGCATCATGCTAAGTACCACGCTCCCTTGGAGTAAATCAACAGATGCTGTGCCTACATACCACAAAGATCTATAGCAGTAGTGAGATTCTGGAGGGCCCCACCACCACGCAAAACCACAAGGACTAGGGAGCACTTTCACGTGCCAACAGGAGGTAGGACCTCTTTGTTCACCCAAATGAGACCCTACCCATGGATACTGCAGACAATCTCAGCCAAAAAGTCACAACAGCCTTCCCCCAAAGCAATGCCACTATCTACCTTCAAACAACAGGTCCCAGAAGAAGTGCTTCCACAGGCTAATAATCCCCACCATGCTGCCAGCCAAGCTCAAGTGCCCTGGCACTCAGGGCCACTGGAATTGCAAGGCTGTTACAACATTATGCTAAAAGTCAAGATGGAGAACATCCTGACCCAGACACAGCGAGCAATGTCAACACCATCTCGGCACAACCCTAGAGATGCCTTGAGGAACTACAGTCCAGAAAGGCTTATTAGTGTACATTTTCCTTCATTGATTCTCCCCCTTAAATGAACACCATAGATAAACAACGATTTTCTACAGAACTTTTATTCCCTAAAACGCAATTTTCCCACAACTTACCTGCACATTTTTAGCAGTCACGACAGGTAGGAAACGCTCGCTTCCTTTGGCAGACTATCTCCATCCCTTTTAGTAGCAACAGCCTTGTTTGTTTTAAATAAGGTCAAGCCCCAGGTAAAAGCACTTAAATAGAGTGTTGTAGGGTATCCTGCCAGCTCCTAACATTGCTGTATTTGCAGACTCAAGACATTGGTTTGTACAGCAATTTGTTAGTCCTCAAATAATAAATGTATTTCATGTCTTTGATTACCAGCTACTGCTGCTTCTCACTTAACAACGGTTTGGGAGAAAAAGGGAGTCAGTGACAAAAGCACCCATATACACCAAGAACATCCAACTGTGTTTTGACACTTCCAGTAAGAGTTTAAATGGCACGTGAATCCTCCTGTCAGCTGTCTCCACCAGCATGAATTTAACACTGACCATGGAAGAAAAATGGGTACCCACACCTTCAGCTGATGTGGTAAAAGAAAGCTTCTGCACAGGTCTAGTCTTGAGCACACCCAAGGCAGTCAGGTCCTGACAGCCCCTCCAGGCCGGGACCAATGCAAAATCCACTCAGCAGTTACAGCTCAAGCAGAAACGTCCTGTCATATCCCTCCACATATCTCCTCCATGACCTGGATGGAGCACCTCCTTGAATAAACTCGATGATACTCTACTACATCCACTACATCTTTTAATCTCTGGGCAAAGCTTATGTTTCAGAAGCAACTGTGGCAACACTCGGATACTAACATGAATTATTTAAATAAAAGACTGTTCAAACTGCATTTATAGCCAAATGTGAAGCTCATGTTTAATGTGGTTCTCCAACACCTTTCCCAACAGCCTGTGCTTGCCTGGCCAAAGCTTTTTTGACATGCATAACCAGTACCCAGGGTCACAGGCTAGCATCAGTCAACCATAAAGTTTTAGGCTTCATCTGCTAGTCACCCTCTTCCCTCCCAATGTGCAACTGGCTGAAAAAGCTCAGTGTGTATATTTTCAAATCACAATTCTTTTTACTTGCTGTCAGCTTTCTGAGCCTCTGGAGCACACATGCTTCATGTTTTTGAGATCTTTTGCACTGCCACAGCATGTAAAAACTGACGTGTGTGGTGGGGGTGGATTTCGAGGAAAGGAAGAAAATTAAACGAACACAGCAATTCTTCTGAAATACCACAGCAGTAACTGGGGCTTTGCGGAAAATAAGGAAACAGTCCCCAAAACAGCAGCAATAAAATCACAGAAGCTGGCGATAGTGCCACTATTCAATAGGGACAAAAGCACAGTCTCAGTAAACTGGAGGCCTACTACCATCATCACCAAATAGCACTGAGAAAGGAAAAAAACTCTGTAGGTCATATACCAGCAGCAGCACGCTTTCAATGCCGCTTCTGCTGCCGAAAAAGGAAAGCAGGTTTAAAATTCACAGTCCAAGAAAGAGTTTGTGGTCACATTTTCAATCACACCAGTTCTGTCTCCAGTACTATCCAAGATGATGTGAAACAGAACCATGTCAACTTCTTCCATCTGTTTAGCAATTTTTTCTTACTCTGAATTTCCAAACTCTCCCTTGAGAGGCCAGGAATAACTGGTTAATCAAAAACACCCTGTGGTTTGGAATTATAAAAATGCTAACAGTGATTTTTTTTTTTTAATTCAAAATCTAGCATTCATGTTTGAAATCAAAAATAACCCCACTTTCCTTACACAACAATATCACCCTGCTTTGGCTGGCTGAAGAATTTTGATCTTCCTGTTTACACTCAAGTTATCAGCTAATATTCTAGAAATTAAAAAAAAAAAAGAATCCTTCCTACACAATGCTTTTAAACCACCACTATATTAAAATTTACATCATTAAATAAACAGTTCCCATGGACCCAACTAACCAATGCTTTCCACGGAAAAATTCTGATTTTTGGTTTGGTTTTGAAGGCAACAATAGCTTAAATAATAGTTCTTTGGTTTATCCTTGCTTTTGAGAAAAGTTGTTTTAAGTAACCAGATTAATAATGTTTCAACTCTAGTTTTAATTTTCATGGGAAAATGATTTACATGCTTCCATTGTTGAAGGCTGATGGAAGATAGGAATCAGCCTCTCTTTCAGAGTTATTGAATATGCAGAACCTCAACAGAACTGGTCTACTTATTTAAATTGATTACATATCAATTTATGTTTATGCAAAACTTCATATGAATGTATCTTTGCCTTAAAGGCAATAATCTGTTCCCTACATACATACTTCATTCTGCTACTGAATTCCTCACCTAATGAAGAATCGCAATAATTAATTTTTATAAAAACATTCAGGAAAACTCTCAGGCTATTTTGAACCAGAGAATTTTGCTACAGATAAACACTGCAAAGAGAAATACTGTTCAGCTTTACAAATTGCCATTAAATGCTTTGTAAAGCAGTGGAGCAACTAACTCCCTGCCCACCCTTTTGGGCAATCTATTTCTGTAACCTCACATCCCTCATGCAAAAAAGCATAACCTATTCCCACAGGAGGGAAAGGAGGGAATTCTACACAGGATTCCCCTTATTTCAAGGATCTCTATCCATTCAACATCCATGAAAACCTCATTATTTACGATTTCTCCTTCAAGGAAGGACCGTTCTGAAAATGTAAGAATATCTGAAGTACTATTTTAGAGGAAAAACATCAAATAGAGTACACAGGATCAGCAAAGTAGCTTTACACATAAAACTCACATTGATTTCATTAGGGTACAACTCAAGGAAGTTACTGTGTTGGGGAAGAACCCAACAACCACACAAGTGCTACTGACAGCCAGATGTGCAATAGCTAATTTTTAAAAGATTTGATCTTCGACAAGAAGCAGCATGGAAAAATAAAGTATGGGAAATCCTTTCCTAAGGGAAAATAAAAATTAAATAATTAACAGACAGATGCAAAGTTGAATAGCTGTTTTTCATAATGTACGGTTTTAAATTGTTTTTCAGGATGTGAACAAAATTCGCATGTAGAATTTTTATAGACTGAATACAAATGATAATTTTCAAGATAGCAAAAACTGATTATTACATTTTTTTAAAAAAAGTAGATGCATAAATTATAATTTCCCATTAACTTCAAATGTTCTAGCTTTTAAGAGGTTTGAGTTAGCATCTCTAACTTTTAAGAGGTGCTTTTTCTTTTGGCTTTCTGACAAATACTCTTACTCTCTCTCTTTATCAGGCCATGGTTTTCCTTCTACCTCCTTGCTTGGGATTCCCCTCACTGAGCTTATGTGCAGGTGGCAGCCAACATCCTACCACATGGATTTATAAGGGTAATAATGAGAAAAAAGACATTCAGTCCTGCACCATCAGTCCCTTGTCCTTTCTGCCTTCCTTTAGCCTGGCTCCTCATCCCCCTTTTCTATGTTCAAATGTCTTCTTTGATTTGTCCTCACTGAACCATCTGCCACTAGTGACTCTCCACAAAGCCCAGGGGCAAGAGAGGAAATGAAGATGGACCCAGCAGGCAGATACACAGCATTAGCTTCGAGAACTCCTGCAGATGTTTCCATGCAATTCCCGACAGACTGGCTAGTGGCTGAGCTCTGCATCTTCCTAACAACACCTCCCTTCTTCAAAGGCTGTTTTGCAGCTGAGAGTAACACCTTCCATGATGAAAAGCACTAAATGCTTGATGAAGGTCAATGCCACTGGGCCCATGGTGAAGGGAGCTATCTACATGGCCTATCTCCAAAGCACCAGCAATCAGTGACTTCTTGGGGTTCTGCAGGTGTTTCAGCTGACTTAGACGTCACATGTGAAACTCCAGCACTACACCTTACTCTTCAAAGCACTTCTCAAACACTCACACATTAATCCTACCAGCACTTCTAAGAAGCAGACACCTCTGTTAACCCCAAATTACTGACTGGGAAGCCAAGAGATGGAGCTAGAGGCTTGAATATTCAAGGGGACGAAGACGCATTAAGGGAGGCGTTCAGCTCTCCTAAATTCCCAGGTACCTGTGTACCGAGTCACAAGAATGCAAATTTGTGAAAAAAGAGCCTCCAGCCTCAGCCTTGCACTCAGGACCATACATCTGTCCCCTCTCCACACCATTACACAGCAAAATATAACACAAACCCAGGCCTCTACCAGACAGACGCAACAAGGCACCAAGATCAAACAACCAGGTGAGCAGACACTTGTCTGAACTCATACCAGTAAATATAGGTTGCACATCTTCAGAATTTTTACCAAAGGAAAAATACGAAAGCTCTTCTCATGGCCCAAACAATTCACCTACACTGGCCAGAACCATTGAATTATGCATTTATTTGCAGAGCAGGAACACAGGTTCTTTTTCATGCTCTTTCAGTTTAACACACTTGACTGGTTAGCCCTTGAGCAAAGTGACCTATATTTGAAGCTAGTCTTGCCTCAAGCCAGGTGTGTTGGACAAGATGGTCTCCAGCAGTCTCTTCAAAGCCCAATTCTTCACTGACTTTCTCTGCTGTGACATTGGAGCACTTTTGACACTGGTGATTTGAAAGGCTCAGAGTGAAATGCTCCAAACCATGCACCCATCCATACCCCACACCTTCCTCCCTCCTCCTTTCTAGTCTTGAGCTGCTAAGTCCACATTCCTCTTTAACCTGCTATAGGGAACTGCTGGTGCAGGTGACTCTGCACCTGGGGATCCACACCTGAACGCAATCCCACCCTTCTGAGGGCTGTCTTAAATCATCATTAGGTGAAAAGCTAGTAAAATTATGTATTTTGGAGTAAAACAGCACACATGCCACAAACACAGAAAACTGGAGTAGCTTCAGGCAACATGGCTCACAAGCGGAGAGCAGGCTGGAGAGCACACAAGCCAGAAGGAAGGCATGAGGAAGGGGGAACAACAGTGAAACAAAAGGAGAGAGAAAAGAAAGAAGGAAGCAGCAGAGAAGATCAAGGATTGTCCTTGGTCACTAGGTAGAATACGCCAGATTGTCAACTGCTACAAACTGGTCAGACTTGTCTTCACCTGCAGAGCTGGCTGTGCTGGGGATGGATGAAACAACTGTCCGTGATGTGGGTCTAGAAAGGAAAGCTGCTGGGGCAACTAGCGTTTTGCCAGGAGACACACACAGATGCTGACAACGCTGCCTGTGAAACCTCCAGTGCTGTTTTCTCCCCTTTCTTATTTAAACAGTTTCTACAAGTATTTAAGACCCTACACCTGGTATTCTGTGATGAGCACAGTACATGAGCTTTTACAGCAAAGAAAGGAAAAAGAAATGAGATCAATGATTTTCTCCGATCTAACCTTTCCTCAGGCTATGCTCATCCCTGCCAGCACACACAATTCCAGCACACGGGGCTAGAAGACATACTACAAGAAGTTTTCTCTAGTTCTGAACTAGTTTAGCGCTTCCAAGCAGTTTCTGTGCCTACTGACATGCAGAGTACTTGTCTTCTCACATAGCACATAACACGGCAGGCAGCCACTTCTTAAACCACTGTACTTAAATACAGCTGATGTGGAACAACTACTATCCCATAAAATGTTATAATGAAAGAACTACCAGAGCCTTTTAGTACAATTCCAGAAATTATACAGCTCCTTCTGCCTTCATACACTAATTGCACTGAAATTGCATCCAATGGGTCCATGCATATTTAATCAGATCTGAGGCTGCTGAACACACTGCTATTGTATGGGATGCTATCAGCCAGAGCCATAAATTATTAACTTTGCCAACTAAACTTCTGCTGAATAATTTTAGGTTGGTGGTGTGTTGTTTGACATAGGCAAAGCTTGCTTTGTGTATCCTTTTATCATTAATATTCTTTCTGTGTTTCCTACGGCACCAAAGTGCTGGGAAGGGTCACTGCTCAGCTCGAGACGAGGCCCCCAGGGAGGATATGGTGCCTCAGACAGACTGTATAATATGCCATTGCTGAATATTTTCCTAAGCAAAGCACCTCCTCTTGGGTCATGTCTAATCTCATCACTAATTATACCTCTTTGTTAAGGCCAAAGAACATATCTGGTAGTCATCTTTATTAGGCAGAGATTAATAAATAGACATGATCCTGCTTTTCAGCCTTCCAAGTAACACGCAAAGCACAGCTAAGTGCTAGGAAAAAACCACAGAAAACAGATCCAATAAAACAATCTTCGCTTTCTCACGGCTTCGCTCATTAAATGAAACGAGGCTGTGACAGCTCTGCTCTGTGTACTCTCCACCAAGCTCTCAACCCACAGCCCGTGGCAGCAATGAAGCTGAGCGCACCAGCTTTGTCCCTGCTGTGACAGGCAGCACTGGGCTCGACCACCACCTCCAACATCCCCTTCCTGAACAGCCCCCACCATCGTGCCCTGCTCGTGTCTTAGCCTCTCGCTGCCATCCCAACAAACAGCACCCACTTGTGTGGGCAGCCAGCAGGCATCCATTCACCAGGAGGGTGCCAGCACTGGCTCTGGCAGGGGCACATACCAGGGCAGCTGCATGCTGCTGCTGCTGCTGGGAAGAGGGGCTGAAATCACCTCCTGCCTATGCTGGGCTTTGTTGGCATAATGGATCTCTGCTGATCCCTGCAAGAGCTACTGGAATAGATATCAAGTAAGATCCACAACAAGCAGCCTTGTGCAGGTAGAAGGAGTGCTACCCAGAACTTGCTGCTGCTGAGAAGCAGAGTTGTCAAGCTCTTATTTCCAGCTTTCCCGTGTTTTTTATTAGGGAACTTTGAGGCTAAAGCCATCCAACCCAGCTGCATCAAGATTTATTCCACGTTGCTAGCCCACAACTTACATGTATTTTGAGATTCTCAAAATAAATGCATTGTAGACACATAAACTATCTTTATCCAACTTTAATTATTGTTAATGCTAATTACACCCTAACATGAAACACTCCCCATGGAAGATGCAAAACATATCCTTAGCTGTCAGCCTGTGCAACAGCTGGTAGTGCTGAGAGCGACAGGCATCTGCTTACCAGGGTTTTTTCCTGACAAGGAGGCAGCTCACAGTAAGGGTCACACCTTGCATTACAAATCAGTAGACCATGGGGAAAAAATGAAAATTTGAACCAAGGAACAAAGCACAGATTGTATGCAGACCAGTATTTGCTATTTATCGAGCAAAGCAATAAATATCCGATGACAGATGACATACCTCCTTCTAAACAAGCACATTTTACCAAGAAGTGAAGGCAATGAATGCTATCAGCTCTGTTAAGTACCATACAAAAGCTGTGCCCAACCTACTGCTCAGTGTACTGAACTCGGTGGAAGTCCCTGGACCGTAATCCCCCACATGCATTCCCATGACTAGGTTTACACATAATTTGTGTCCTAATTCAAGGAAACTAGCAAAATGAACCATCCTAGATCAGCTGATACAAATTTCCTGGCCTAGGCAGCCCTGAGTCAGCCCAGGAATACTTACATGCAAATTTAACTGGTTTGAAGTCATGTTTTTGGTTAACCAGATGTAACCTGGGGTAGGAACCAGTTCCCACTGGGGCACCCCAGCAACCCCACTGACCTTGGTGGAAATCTTATTTGTCACTCACAAGCTGTATTAGATCAAAGGGTGAAAGGATGCTGCCAGAGGATTTGGATGCATGGTGGTGCAAATGCCCACAGGGCCAGCAGCCTGAGAGCCAAGCGCTCCAAACTGGGGAATAACCTGGGGACAGTATCAGAAGCTGGAGCAAACACGGCTCCCAGCTGTGTTCGACCAGGTGGGAGGTTTCTTGAAGACTGGTAGAGGTCTGGGAGTGTGACAGCTGCTCCCCATACTGTGGATGGAGACCACAGAGCCCCATGGTTGCCCAGGAAGGAAGGACAATGTGCAAAGGCCGCTCTAGTGGCATGCTACACCTGCCTGAGAGCGGCACAGCAGGCTCCTCCTGACCACCTCTGCAACAATTTGGGATGCAAACAAGGTCTGCAGAGGTTGAGGGAAAAAAGCTACTAAAGGAAGGAGGAGAAAACTGCTGCAAGGTCTCACCAACCAACCCCACCATCTGCAGTTTGTATAGATGAAGACCACCAGCTCCAGCTGCAATGTTTCTCCAGCTGTTGCCTGCCTCTGGGATGTCACCCCGTTTCAAATAGCAATGAAGCCTCAACAACTGCTCTGAAATAAATGGACCTCCCTAGGACAGGATCTGCTGACAGCCCTGTGTCCTTCCCTGTAGCCACTGCTCACGAGCTCTGTTCCATATGCAGCGCCAAGAGCTGCATGTCCCCTAATTCCCGCGCTGTGTAACACATGTATGTGCCAGTACTGCTGCATCAGACGCTGGATTTCACAAGGTTGTTGCTGAACACAGGTTGGGTAATTTGCACCACTAGCAAGTATCGTTATTTTGCGCGTAGATAAAGTATGTTCGCAAACTCCCAGTCTAAACTAAAATCCGTATTTTTGGATGAGAAAAGCTAGGACAATGAAAGCCAAAGGGCAGGCAGGAGCTGCTAGAGGTAGTGAGCAATGAGAAGAGTTTTACTGGAAGCACAGGGACAATGAACAGAGAGCTTGGTGAAGAAGCCAAGAGGGGCCATCGCAGCAGAAAACACTATGCCAAGAGAAGATAACAGCTGAAGACCCACAGCGTACAGGTTTGGCTCCTAATACTGAAATACAGCACACTTTCAAATCACCCTTGGATGGAAGAAGGGGAGGGTTTGAAACAACTGCAAGTAAGAAACAGTACAAAAATTGAGCTAAAGCAACTAAAGTACAATAAGTTTAACTTTCAAATACAACTGTGCAATTGAAGTGCCTCCCATCTGAGGCATATGGTGAGAAGCCACCCCAAGCCCACTCATATGGTTCACAAGGTCATAAGAAGCCCCAGCAAAATTACATCTTTCTGTGAGAGCTACTTATTACTGAAGCACATCACATGATCTTTTCTCTTGGCTCACAAGTACTAGTATTTTAAAAGGCCTACAAACACACTGCTACTTTAACAACTTTTGAGGAAAAAAGGAAAAGGTAAAAAAAAAAACCAAAAGGACAAAAAAACCTCAACCAAACAAAAAAAACACAGCGAAAAAAAAACAGGAGAGAGAGGAAATGGTTGCCCACTTAATGAACTTGTCTCCAAAACATACTTATGACAGAGTTCACTTTCTGTGTTCTTACACTGATTTCTTTGGAGTACCATGGTGTGTAAGTGCATCACAGCATTACACTTTTATAAAGGCTGTCTGTCTTCTTTCTGTTTTTCAAAAGAGGGGTCTGATGCTTCAGTAGCCAAAGGCTAAGCCAGATACCTGCAATGCCTTTTGTCCTGAATTAAAGATATTGGATAGATAGGGCATGAGGCACCATGGTGAGGCACAGACAGACAGACACTTCTAGTTGCACACAAGTGCAGCAGTCAGAACCCAATCAAAAGTCTTTGCAATATATAAAGAAAAGTACTAGAAGGCAAGGATAGACACTTGGTTCAAAGCACAAAAGCACGATTACTGTCTTAAAAGGGAGGGTTAAATTCCCATACAGAATGTGCAAGGTAAAGTGCTGCACTATCCACACACTGAGGGCTGTTCTACACCAGGGAAACCTCAGGGGGAGCTGAGAGTCACTGGGAGCCCATAAGCTTGCGTGACAGCAATTTACAGGACCTGAGTGGGGACAGAGACAATGGTGGCCAAGCCACCATCCTTCCATCCTGCCTTCTCCAGGTATAGAAGAAGCCTTTACAGAGTGCTAGAGACCAGTGTGAGCAAACAGGGCATGGTGTGGTAGCTCACATGGGAGGGCGTGCAGGAAAGGATGCTGAAGCCCTGTCAGCTCCACCAGGGAGCAATGGTATCCACACAGCACAAAGCTACAGCCTGTCTAAGCTCTGTGCCCACCATGGCCAAAGCAGCTGCCCAGGCAGAGCTCCAGAGGAACTCGCTGGCATCCAGGCACCAGGTTGCAGGGAGTGCCCAGCTCTCAGCCATGAGCACAGCTGTAGGAGGTGCCCCAGGGCAGAGGAACAATTCTGCCTAATTAATGAGCTCCAGGAGGAGGTGCCTAAGTAGGTTAAACAGCATCTGGGAAAGTGAGAGAAACACAGTGTTGGAATTGCACCCTGCCCTCCCTGGGACAGGCTTAAGGGTAAAAGAGGGTGCACATGGAGGATTCTCAATCATATCTCCATCTGAATGCAAGGACTTAAGGGATAGGGGGCAATTCCAGTAAGTTCCTGCCCAACACAGCAGGTGCATCTCCTCTGTGACTACCTCACCTTCCCAGGTGCTCTGGCATAATAGGTGAGAGCCTCTGCAAGTAGACCCAAACAGACAATGGTTCATCTAGCACAGAGATGTCACCAAGGTTAAATCTACAGACAATGCCAAGCTGGCCAGAAGCATTGATCTGCTGGAGGGTAGGAAGGCTCCACAGAGGACCGGGACAGCCTGGATTGATGGGACAAGGCCAAGAAGGCCAATGGCATTCTGGCCTGTATCAAAAATAGTGTAGCCAGCAGGAGAGGGCAATGATCATCCCACTGTACTCTGCACTGTTGAGGCTGCACCTCAGATCCTGTGTTCATTTTTGGGCTCTGTACTTCAAGACACTGAGGTGCTGGAGTGTGTCCAGAGATGGACAAAGCTGGTGAAGGGTCTGGACCACAAGTCTTACAAGGAGTGGCTGAAGGAGCTGGGATTGTCTAGTCTGAAGAAAAGGAGGCTCAGGGAGGACCTTCTTGCTTTCCACAACTACCTGAAATGAGGTTGTAGCCAGGTAAGGGTCAGTCTATTCTCCCCAGTAAGAAGCAACAGGACAAGAGTAAAGTGGTCTGAAGTTGGGATGTTTAGATTGAAGATCAGGTCAAAATTTCTTCAAGGAAAAGGTTGTCAAGCATTGGAACAGGCTGCCCCGGGGAACTAGTCAAGTCACCATCCCTGGAGGTATTTAAAAGATGTGTAGATGTGTCACTTAGGGACAAAGTTTAGAGAGATTTGGCAGTGCTGAGCTAACAGTTGGACTCAATGATGTTAAAGGTTTTTTCCAACCCAAAAAGTTCTATGGCAAACTCACCCTGCATAAACCTTAACCTGAGGTTCTTCTTCAGGCAATGCCTATTGATTTTATCTTCAGTGTAAACTTCATGATCTGGCCAAAAGATGCCTATAGGTCTGAAGTACCAGTGACAACATGGGTTGAGTTTACTTAAATTAGAACAGGCTATCCATACTGGCTAAAAGCCTGAAACTGAAAAATCTACATACAAAGCATGCTTCAACTGGAAAGCACATGAAAAAAGTGGAGAAATCACTTGTGGTTACTTGGGATATGTGTAACTACTTCTTCCCACTAGTGCCAAGGGGCTGTGAAACCAGGGGAAGGGAGAGCAAGTTGGATAGGTGGGACAAAACCATGCCTAAAGAGCATGCAAGCAAATCGTACAAGCTGCAGCAGAATGACATGTCTCCTAAGCTGCTGCTTCATTTTCAAACAGGTATTCACCTCCACTAAGAACAGTAGGATGATATTTGGATCCCTCAAAAAGAGCAAGTGGGAAGATGGAGGAACAGAGAGGTGGATTTTATTACAGCTTAGAAAGCAGAGAGAGTGAAGTTACATTGGCAGTGACAACATAAAATGCTGCACAACCATATACAAATAGTTCCTTTTATAAAGAAAGAAATATATGCTTTGCTCGTGGCCACGAAAAGCACTGCACTCAGCATATTTATGGTCTGTGTGTTAGTTTTCCACATTAAGATGACTGCCAGTGCCTTCCAGGGCTCTGAAAACTTAAACTCTCACTGGAACCCAGCTTCTGCTGATTTATGTTTGCATCATCTAACCTCTGTGAACCTACACTGCTATCAATGACTAAACTGCTCTGAAACAGGATTGTACCATTTCAAGCACTAGCAATGTGTGTAAATATTAGACTTAAGTCCAGAGTAGTGCAGCCAGAAAAAAATAACACTGCATTTAACTGCCTGGAATTGGAAACAACACACTTTTTTCAATAATCACGATTTGATAAATTGACGCAAGTATGTGTCCCTACACACATTTTTATGCATGCATGTGTATTTACTGTATTTTTACATGTTAGGACACTTATGACTACCCGTTCCTGCATTTTCAGAACCCCTGCAATGCCCGCAGTCATTTTATACAAAAGCCAAGCTGTGCCAAATACAATTAAAAAAAAAAAAAAGAAAATCAGATCACAACAACCTGATCTTTCAGGGCAAAAAAACTTTGTAATCAAATTCCAAGCATATCAGCCTGTGGAATGTAAACTTGTAAAAAAAATCAGTTTTTGGAACTGAAAGTATTATCTAACTCCTGCTGTAGTTTTTCATCCATCAGTTGTCCTTGGTTCTACAAGGAAAAAGAGTTTGCCAATAGCCACGCATTCTCCTTGGAGATTAGACCTCTGGGGCTCATCTGACTGTTTGCCTGACTTCTGCCAAGCCACACCCTCTCCGTGTATCCATCAAAACCCACTCCACTGGCCCAGAGACGCTGCCTGCAGAGCTGTAGTATGGCATTTATTCCCATCTCTTCATACCTGGGTCCTTCTCTCCTGACCTCTAATTGACTTTTCCAACAGGGCATAGCTGCACTCATCTCCGGAGTCACTACATTCCACCCTGGCACGGAGAGAGCAGTTGGTTGCGTACCTTCCACTCCTGCTCTATTTTGGTAACCTTGCTGGGACACTTATCTATCAAGCAGAAAGCACGCTATATATGGGATCATCTACCAATGCATTCAAGTCTTCCAGCCCATAAGAAGCAATCTGATCCTATCCCACAGCATCAGCAGCAAGGAAGTGTAACTTCTGTTACAACAGCTGACAGACTAAAGCAGGAGTAACAGCACGCCAGGCAACGGGATCCCCAGCAGGTGCTTTCCTCCGCCAGTTGTTGCACTAAGGGCAGGAATGTTTCCCTGGCCCCAGTGCACTGCCAGTGAGAAATACTTCCCATCAGGCTCAAGAATGAAGCGCGAAGCACAGCTTTGGATGTCAAGCTAAAATAGTTCATTTCAGTGCAGAGTGTTAGGTCCCATCCCTCCACTCATGCAAGACCCCCTGCAGCAACTTTAAACAGGGGGCCCAAGCCAGCTCCAAATTAAGTCAACAGGAGTTTTTCCAGTGATGTACCTAGGAACTGGCTCAGACCACAAGTGATCATGAATGCTGTCCCTAGAGGCTGGAGGAATAGGTGGATGTTTGGTGGTCAGTCATGACCATCCAGGACCAAGCACTAACTCAGTAGGCACAGACATCCTTCTGCAAATATTCAAAACATGCTTTGTCATTTTTAACAACTGAGTTTTGGTTTCATTTACTGATAACAAGGAGGTAAATATAACACAATATATTAAGCAAAAGTAAAACCACGCTTTCTTCAGATCCCCTCTTGGTAAATTTTTTCCTGCAAAGTGGAAGGAGGTTAATTTTTGCTTCATTTGGGAATTAAAAAAGCATACATATTAACACTTCTATTTTCTTGCCGAAGCTGCCATTTCTCATAAACTGTATTAAATCCTAGGCTCTGAGTTGGAGAAGATGGTGTGCTCAACGCTGTGAAAACAATAAGACTGTGCATAGCTGTGCAGCATCCCCTGCCCTGCTGGAGCTAAGTAAATTATAACCTTCACTACTTTCAGAGGAACAGTCCCAGCTGCAGAGAAATGATTCTTTCAAATGACAATATAAAATGATACAGTCAAGCTGCCCGATTTCATTCCCAGGGAGATTTTCTCTCGGGATGCAATCTGGTTCGAAGTAGAGGGAGTTATCTGAACACTGCATCAGAATACAGAGGATAGAGCTGTCAGCAGTGGTTTCAGCCTCTTGCAGAGAGCATTCCTCAATATACATGAAAACACTCACATATAATTATTGAAAAGGAAGCAAGTCACCTCAAATGTTTTTCTATGTCCCTGAAAGGCTCCCTGAATGAATAAATATTCTTTCATTATATTTCAGCTGTTGCCACTGCAGCAGGCTCTGAGGGCAGAATTTGAACTCAGGGCTGCGAGAGGAAGAAGAGGAGCAACCCACCACAAGGAAAATACAACATAATTTCCAGTGGACACTATTTGAGCCGTGCTCCATCACTGCAAAGTCCTGCAAGGTGTAGCCCCCAAGCCTCGTCCCTATAGTTCAAAACACAAAGAGTGCTCTGCGACTGCATCAGGCTTCAGTGATTCTACAAAAACTTCCAGTCTAACTGGGATGCTTTGCTTGAAGTTAAGATCAAGGAGTTTATAAAGATGGTAACAGATAGAAGTATTCATTGTACATGCCTGACAAAAGCTGCCCAACAAGAAAGTCCATCTTGCAGTGGAAGAAAAACCCACAGCTGATTTGAAGAAGTTAGGCTGCTATTGCTGGGGGATTTTGGTTGTTTTGTTCTGGGATTTGTTTAATTGAGGTGTTTTCTCACAGTATCTGGTCGAGGAAGAGAAACAAGAGAGGGGGGAAAAAAGTCAATCTTACAGTTTTTATTGCTTGCGTGTTTTTATCCTTGGGGTAGACTTGGGTCTCACCAGGAAGATGATGTTCCCTATTCCCATGAACAGATACAAAGACCACTTTCCTAAACACACAGGTTTGCCCTACCTTGTACACCACCAGAAACACTGCGTCCATCCATCTCTGCTGGTGAGTGACCACCCACTCCACCAGCAGCAGCCAAGCTTCACCAGGCAGCACAGGACACACAGGAGCTATTTTGATCATCTTGAGGACAGGAGGAATAGGGGTGAATCCCAGCTGGGGTGTTCAGTTTAGGTGGCACAAGGAAAGGGAACCAGCAGTAGTTGCCTCACACCGTTGAAGATTACGCTGTACCAAACGGAACAACCAGGGAGAAAGCAATGGTCCTTCCTGCTCCTATGCACCAACAAATTCCCTGCTGTCACAGCCATGCTGGCCAATGATCATGGAGAGCAATACTGGCAAGATGGGCTGACAGCAGAAAAGAAGTCAAACCCCTCCTTACAGTCAGTGGGTTTGCTGAATTAACTGGATAATTGCAAACCAACAAAGCAACAGTGTTACAGGTATTTACTAATTCCTTCACTGACAATTCATACAAAACACTTCACAATATCATAGATGAGTAAGAAAAATCCCACACTATCAACTTGTATTTACAGGAGCCTCTTAGAGGCACCACTGGCTTTTAGTTTCCAGTGTAAGACATAAACCAAGGGGCTGGGCTGCTATATAGTGTGAATACAACCAGTGTAAACCTCCTGTGTGGCAAGTGTGAAAAGGCAGATGGTACAGATTCAAATAGGAAGCCTACAAACTCTGTTAAACCATGCTTGAGTTACCCTGCTGGAAATTACCTGGGATAACTCTTTTCCAAGGAGAACTCCCTCATAACTTTGTCTCCACCAGCTGTGAAGAACACCCTGGAACAGGGGATGTGACTTTACAGATGCAAGCACACAGGAATGACTGGAAGGGCCACAGAGCACATATCAGCAAATGCACCTGCAATGCAAGGTCATTTGAAAAGAAAAAAACCAAGTCTTTGCTGGCACCTTGGCCACAACTCTCAAAAGCCCTACCTTCTGGGCTTAGCACTTGTCTTTCCATGCCATTTATGAGTAGTTAGAGGATGTTTTAGGGGGTTTTGCCACATGAGCATAGCAGAAAAAAAACCAAAACAGCAAAGCTTCCCCTTGTCAGGTTATTCATGCACTGGAGGCAGCAAGAATTAACCCATCCATGACAGCAGTGGGACTGAGTTCTGAAGGGTCTGTTAAAGCTGAGAGCACACCCAAGCACCCAAGCAATAGACCAGCAGAGCGGCCCTTCAGCCAAGAAACAAAATATCCAACATCATTTCCCTTTCTGCTTTCCCTGATGCCTTGGAAAACGGCAAATAATTAAGAAAAATACTGTTGACAAAGTGATTTCAGTTTTAAGCTCCTTGCATGACAGAAGAATCTATAAGAAGTTTTAGTGTGACTTCCAGCCAAAGATTGTTCCTACTGGTAAAACCAACACCAAGAAAGAAATCCAGGCCCTTTCTCAGGCTCCCTCAAGTACAAACCAGAGCACAGAAATGCTAAGGAGGTCCACTTAAGAATGCATTATTTGCTCTTGGACATATTCTCTTGTAGTCCTGGAAGGCAAATAACATTTGCTTTCTGCAGCACATCAAACTGAATACTCGCATTTGATTAGCTAGTTATGTGAGGTATCCTCAGGCTTTCTCTGCTCCTCTGCATTTTAATAATCTCTTTTTAATTTCTGTCTGATACTTACTTTCACTCCAAGTGTATTAGTATCTTCATACACCTACATCAATTCCAACACTGCAAGCAGCTGTCCATTCTCCTCCGCTCTCCTGGTCTTCCTACACTTTCTGCCTCACAGTTGCTGCCACTATGTGAAAAGCATGCCCAATTTGCCATCTTCAGATAACTGGATATTATACACTTTACTCTTACTTCATCCAGGCCACTTGTTAATGCACAGAAAACTTCACAGAGACAGTGTCAATATTCTTTCATGCTATACAGCCACATCCCAAGATTTTTCACAGCTTGAGCAGAGATCTGCTCAAACTATGTAACCAATCCATTAGTGCCATTCAAAAAGCAAATTTTTTAATCCTAATTTTCTGCAGAATGAAAAGTGCAATGCTATCCTCGAAATAAAAATTATTATTTGTACTTTAATTTTTTAAGTATGTGAGTATTTTTTTCAGATTTTGCTTTAAGCCTCTGCTGGTGCATGCAATTCTTGAAGCATTCTTATACTACACCACAGGAAAATAAACTGCACTTATCCCCTGCAGGGCCAATCTGCACACCAACAATAAACACCCTAAGCCTGCTTCTCTTCATACGTGAAACCCTGACCTCAGATGCATATGCAAGGTTGTTGCTGACTTTAATGAAGAGAATCTTTAAGGGCAAAATTGGGAATACAGTCTGGTTTTCCTCAATATTTCATACAACCACTCCACCAGATTCCTAAGAGCCTTTTTACTCAGGCTTCTGTAATGAGCTTCTCTGAGCTACTCCTTCCAGTAAACCCCTTTCCCTCTTGGCTCCAAATTTCAGAAGCCTTAATTTAGCTCAGCATATAAACAGCAACTCCAGAGACCATTCCTAATCCCACGTATTCTTGAGATGCTGCTTCGTAGCACGTTGCTCTTTCATAGCCTCTTCTCATCCATTTGCTGGAGCACGTTGAAACAATCCCAGCTGGACATTCAGCTCCCCAAGGATCAGGCACACAGGAAAGCTTTAGGGTATGTGCCAAAACCACAGGTAAAGCACAGATTTGTACATGATCCCGCTCTCAGAAAACTACGCAAAGCCTTGACTCAGGTGATGTGACCATCTCACAGGTCCAGCTCATGACACAGAGCTCACCTAGAGGGGTAACATTGCTCGAGGACCTTGCCACCAGACATATAGTAGTTCTTAATGTATTCAAATACTTCAGATGCTGAATTTTGAGAAATAATAAACCAAACAAACTAAAACACAGCCAGATGCAGTGAAATCTCTTTCCAAAACAGGCTCCTCAAAAAGAAACTTTGCTAGATTTATGCTCTTTCACGAACCAAATCCATGCTCAGCCCTACCAAATCCCATTGTACTAACATGCTAAATGTGCCATTTAAACAATGGAGGCCAGCATAAACCAAGGATAATTAATACAACACGGAGTTTCCTCTCAAAAGTGTTAAGCCCAGGGCAAATGAAGGCAGAGATCACTGCTGTAAGATGCCAGGAACACCCAGTAGGGTCCTCCTCCCTGCCAGCACCCACAGAGGGATGAGGCTATGGTTACTCAGGGGAGACTGCAGTGCATCCTCACATCTCCTTGCTTTGGTCTGTGGCACAAATTCTTGAAGTTCACCAGCTCCCTGCTTTCTACCTCCTTCCCTTGTTCACTGCAGCCACCCAAGTTCACAGGGAGCACAGCCTCCCAGGGCAGCCACCAGTGCTCTACTGCCCCTCAACTCCCAAAAAGATTCCCCTCCTTCTAAAACACAGGACAAAAACAAAGCTTCCACCTGCTCACAGGGCAATGGCAAGGAGGCAGGAAGGGTTTTCTCCAGCAACAGGGACAGAGGAGAGCCCCTGGACATGTCCCAGGCACGGGGGGGGGGGGCCACACACAGGTTCAAGTCCTTGGCACAGGAACAGAGCTCGCTTTAGAAAAGATTTCAGGTTTTGCAGATGCCTGCTGGTGAGAAACCATTTCTGTTGTGCAGAGAAGTGGGATGGTGAGAGTGCTTCATTGCCCAGCATAGCTTTGCACTGCTCCCTGCTGCCTGGGTGGAAGGCCAAGGAGAGATAAACGGGGCTGCATTACATTTTAAGTTATAACAGTGGCATTGCAGAGAAAGAAATGTGTGTTGTTTTTTATTTCTCCAGCTCCCTGCTGTAGTTTCCATTAGGCACAGAAAAATTCAGCTAGCACATCCATTTCCAATTCAAATGCTTCTGCTGTGCCCTCACCAGGACAACTCCCCAAGGAGAAGTTTCACCATTGCTATTGACAGAGACAGATAACAAAAGATTAAACACTGTACTACCCCCATTTTCAGGTGTTCAGCCAGATGGTTACCTGAAATTAAAAAGCAACCAACAGTCAAAACTCCACCACCTTTTTCCAAAATATTTGTGACATTTGCATCTGATGTTGCACATGCCTCTTGAGATGAAGGTTATTTGAAAGACTTATATTCCAGGAAATGTTGCAAGTGTACAGGTTATCCACAGTGCTGCTTGAGCAGGTTAAAAATAGCAGCTGATAACACGATGCAACACTTCTGTCCAGTTCTCACAAAGCAAAACCCACGGGCAAGGTGAGAAAACATTATGAAAGTGCAACCACATTACACATTTTATTTCACTAGGTAGACTAAATGCATTATTTACATTCAAATCCTAGGGACTATCCAAATCCCAAAGAGTCATCACAGCCTCAAGGCTTTGCCCACTTAAATCTGATACGGACATTACCACAAACTCCTCTTGCATAAAGAGACTTGTACAAAAACTTCAAGACTCTCTCAGTTACTAATCTGCAGCCCTTTTAAGATGTGGATAAGGTCTGGAAACTGGTATTAAATAGTTGAGTCCCTTATTCATGCCTCTGAGTAAGCAGGCTGCAGTGCTGGGAGCAGGTGTCCAGGGTACAGCCCCCTGCACTGCTATGGGGTGAGAACTGTGCCCACTGCTGAACAATTTCCATTCACAGACTGGGACACACATCCCCCTCCTCATGAGTGAGGCAGGTGAAACGACCAAAAAAAGGTCACTCAAACTAAATAAAAATTCACTACTCAACTACTTAAACATCTTCTTTCAGCAGGTCAAAGTCTCGAGTAACAACTTCAGTGATTGCATTTCCACTCCAAAAGCAGCCACATGTCGAAAATGGTGCTGGAGCTCCCTGCACTGAAACCAGATGGATGTCCTCACTGCAGCCACAACACAAATGTGCTTGTTTTCATCACCAAAAAAAGTGCATAGAAAATAAACTTCCAGCACCAATCACTTCTTCTGGCTCCAGGGTAATGACAAATGCAAGCCATGCAAAGAAGGAGAAGCTTTGAAAGCAACAATTCCAACTCCCTCTGAAATAAACGAGCACACCAGGGATGATCTGAAACCATACAAAAGGTATCAAGCAGCTGGATTTCAGGAAAGATCTCACTTGGCATTTGGCAGCTTGCTGGACTGAACAGCAGCTGTGCCAGGATGGCTCTTGGTCCTCAGACCTTATCCCACTCCTCAGTAATGACATCTTGTGCTGGCCTCTGGCATGTCACTTAGTCTACTTTCCTGAGTTTATCCCTCCATAAAAAGGGAATAATCACATTTAATTTCCTTGCAAAGCTGTTATTAGGGTTAATTAGCTAATGTTTGTACACTGCTTTGAGAAACGTAGGAGTGCTCTCTCTCTTCTCTCTCACTTTCTCTATACATAAATATATGATGTCCTATTATCATAACCATCTGTGCCAGTGGGAAATTTTAATTGCTGAGCTAGCTCTTGGGAAAGACCTGCCATTCTGTAATATATAGGTCAGGAGACTTTGTGAACTGTGAAGGTAACGATAACACATTTGAACAGCAAATGCAATGAGACATGAGGTAATGCTAAATTTGGTGCTAAGAGGGAAGTGTTTACTAAAAACCTAAAAGAAAAATCTTGGTGACCCTTCTGCACAAACTGAGCACTAAGGAAGGGACTTACAATCTCTCTTTGGGACAACAAATTTATCTTCAACTAAAAAAACTGTGAAAACAATGACCTGCATTTCAAAATGGAAAGGATGAGATAACCTGATGGCTAACCTGGAAGAGATATATTTGAAAGCAGTTCTATTGCTAGAGAGAAACAAGTGGGTCAAAATAAATGGCTCCTCTGGCTCTTGGCATGAAGCAAGCTCCTTGCCCAAATAAGAAAAGAAATGAGAGAGGAAAGAAGTTATGAAGTCTAAACATATGCTGGAGGTAAAATATTTTAAAGTATAATGTTAAGGGGGACAAACAGTGGGGGTTTTGTTTTGCTTTTAGCTTGAAAGAGTAATGGGAAACAGGTATATGTTTTTATAAATATAACCAAAGAAAATACAGGCAAGAGAATGGGTCCATTGTTCAACAAGGCAGGGGGATCACATAACAAGAATCCAGATGGATGAAGTACTCAATAGTTATTTCCCTACATGTTCTGTACAGAGGACACAAAAGTATTTAACAGGAGATAAAATATATGATCTAGAGAAGCCTGGGAAAGAAAGTAAGAAGAAATGTGAAAGTATATCCATTTATTCAAGGTGCTAAATTCTTTCTACAGCAAGCATCTCATGAAGTCAATGGACTTGAGGGATAAATTTAGCCTACCATTTTACCACTCAGTAAGACCAAATGACATGCACAGAAGGGATCTAAAGAAACCAAATATACACTAAGACCATAAAACTGCTGTTGAGCAGTCTTGAAGCTCATATGGAACTAGCAAGATACAAGCAGTCTGGAGATAAACACTTAGTAGAAAAAGAGGTATGACACAGAGATGGAATAAAACACAGAGTTAGGAAATTTCAATCAGCTGTTTTATTAGAAGAAATAAAATTCACAACATAAACCTGCATGATGAGTAAAAGAAAAGTTCAATAAAGAATGATTCTGCCCACAGAAACCTGAACATCTTCCAAACATGAAAGCGTCATGGAGGGAATGAATCCTAGATTAAGTAAGCAATATTTACTATTTATGGGATTAGAAACATACATGGAAGAATAGACTTCAACAATAACTCCACAAAAACAGAGGGAATGGGAAAATCCTGGGTCACAGTCTACACTCAGCCACGCTGTTGTAAATCTGGGTAACGTTCACCTGCTGCCATGTATTTAGCTCAGTGCAGCTGGAAGCCAACACTGAAACAGCCTTGGATCCATCCCTTCACAGTGTGAACAAATGCTCTTAGGAAAGGTGCTAACTTAACACGCTGTGTTCTCAGCTCATCCTGGAATGCAAACCACCACTTGTGCCAGAGGAGCCGTAAATAAATCATGGAGCATGGTCAGACCTCAGGCTGCCAGACAGAAGAGAGAGTTATGAAGACTCATTCAGAAGAACTCAAAACCAAATTCAGATTGCTAACTCTCTCCACTGGAGACCAGCATCCCCACTGGAAATGTGCCTAGAGATATTCAGTCACCTATGCAAATTGCAGATCCGTATCTTCTATTGTTGTGCTAACTATGAGTTTAAATAATCCAGATGTAGCAGAAATGTGGGCTAACTGGACAGCTGACAACTTAGAACACATATTTTCACAAAATCCAAAGTTTTTGTTTACAATATCGATAGAAGAGGAAGAGGTTCCTACAGCACAATCTTGACATAGAACCACTAGATCTCCATGTGGTACCATGCGAAGAACACTGATACAGGGGTTTCTTTACAAAACAAAAATTAAAGACCAGAAGCAAATGTCATGACCAAATAATCAAAAAAGGCAGCAGGGAGAGGGACTGATTGTGCAGCAGGGAGAGGGACTGGTTGTGCATCAGTTCCAGCACTCCTCTCAGAGTCTGGCAAGAAAATCCACTCCACTGTAATAAGCCTGAGGAGGTCACTAGTGGATGGAGAACCCCTAATACATGGAAGACAAAGAAATTATGCAATGAGCCTGGAGGCCAGGGAGACCCGTACACTGAGGAAGGAGACATATAGACTCGGGAAGGATAAAAAGGCTTTTTGTGTCAAAGGCTGCAGGCTTGGGTTGGGGGGGAGAGGGAAGAAGGAAAGAGAGGCACAGCTGGAGAGATGCCACCAAGAGGATCAGCAAGCTCAGGAGGTATGGGGGCTTTGAGGGAATTTGTTTATAGTTCAGGGAGAGAAGAGGAAGTGGAGTCAATTTACACATAATTTTAAAATAGCAATATATAGCAGCAAGGCGGGGGGAATAAAACACAATGGACAAAAAGTCTTAAGCAGGTTCAAATGGAGATTTCTATAGGTTATGGCAAAACAGTATCAGACCAAGTTGCCAGAGTGCGGGCCTCCTGTCACTTATCCAAACAGCTCCTCTGTTGGTCTCCTACCTCAAAATTGCTTTTTTATTTGACATTGTCTGCATTGCCTGCAGAGGTACTTTGTAAATAAACCAACTCTAATACACCAGCAAGCAACAGCTCCCTGCAGCATTAGTATTATTCCTGCCTATGGCAGGGGGTTACAATAGAGGATCTTTAAGGTCCCATGCAACCTATACCATACTATAATCCTATAATTAAGAACTGTACAATTCAGGAAACTCCCCATCACAACCAGCTTGTCCCTCTGCCACATAACTGGCACCAAACACACAAGAGAAGGGACTGGTCCTCCACACCACCATGCCCTTGGCTTTGAAGGGATACACTGACTGTGAGACCAACACCTCTTCCTCAGAGCTTATGCATAACCTGTTCAATAGCTCCAGCAAAGTACAGGGGATTTCAAAGTCAGACCAGTGCTGCCACAGCAGCTGTTGATCAAAGGGCCCACAACACAGTCATTTCTGTTCCTTGGAGAAGTAACTACAAGCGCTTGTTGTGTACTTTGTGTTTTTAAAAGGCAGCTTACCTTGTCAAGACAGGAATGGGAAAACAAGTTTATTCAGGCTCACCCATTCTTTACACAGTTCACAGCCCTCATGAAAACACCTTCATCCTCTGCCCCACTGCTTGGAGGTGACAGGCACTTCCAGGCTGAGGGGGTGTATTTGCAGCACATCTACCCTTAACTTGACTTCTCAGGAAGTCCCAGGCCTTGCAGAGGCAATTTCCAACTGATGTATCAGCAACTCAGGGGATAAGCCTGGTGCCAAGTGGCTTAATCAGGGATTATCAAAAGCTAGGCTGTTTCCCCATGCCTCTTTTTAGCTGCCTCCCTCTGCTCCCAGTGAAGTCCCTGGGACCACCTGCTTCTCCAAGAGCAAACATCGAGCATTCTTCCCAGAAAGCCAGGTGATGCAGGCTTAGAAACAACGCCAGTCGATGCATTGGGTGACACTGCCCACATGCTATTGACGATGCCAAAAGCCAGGTCCATCACTGGCAGGGACTTCAGCACCGGCTGTCCTACCAGCCACGCCACCAAACAAGCTGCAGGGGGAGGACACCCCTACCCCACGAATCCTGACATCCGGCAACTTTGCAATTTTCCACGGCTCTGGTTAAGATCAGGGGTTCTTGCAGGCCACGAGGCTGGGAAAGCAGAGTGCCAAGAAGGGAATGTCTTTGGAAATAAAATATATATTTTAATAACCTTGAGCCTATATCAGCATGTATCTTTCAATGACAGTACATGGACTTTCAGGTCTGTGCCCTTTTAACCAGCTGCACGGCGTGATGAGGTCTTGAAGTATCTTGGTGCACAATACATACTGGACCACTGTTTATGAAGCACAGAAGTAAGTAGAGACAAAAAACACTCATCCCAGATAATTTTAACCCCCTCCCCTGGTGTTGCAGTGGTGATCTGTTTTTTTCCTTGACCTCCCAAGCTTAGTCAGATGTTAATAGTTTACATCTAACTCATATGTCTATGCTCAGCAGACCAAATTTATCAGAAGTTTTGTGTCTCTCGTTAGGAAAGAACTTCGTGGCTTCTCCACCGTCTCAACACAAGTTTCTTCCCGGTTAAGGATGAAACAGAAGAGCTATCAAGAGAAATTGGAGGCAACTCAACCACCAGAAGAAACTGAAGAAGCTAAAAGCTGCTAAATACTGTGAACACATTCCATGTCATCCCAAAGCAGCAGAACCAAGAGCCTCTAAAGAGAAAAAATGTTTTCAGCAGCACTGATAAGAACTCAGAAATTAAAATTCTAGACTATGGAGTGCCTCCACTTGGTTTGCTGGCTCATATGGCTGAGGTAATTATGTCCACTCATTTCACCTCTCCACCCACTAGAAAAGGGAAGGATTTAGAAATCAGGATGGAAAAACACTGCTTAGAAAGAGCGACGCTTTTTCAAAATTTCTAAAAACATTTGTGCATACATTATCTTAAAAGGATATAAAAGAGTGTTATCACAGCCCATGCTAAGCTGTGCCATCTCACAATATGCAATTGCCATGGCACAGAACCTGTATGGGGTAGATCAATCATCACAGCATCGTGGGGCACTGCAGCACAGCAGGGACAGCCCACTGCTGCTGCCTTGGACAGCTTCAGAGGTAAAAATAAATAAACAGACAAACTACACAGCTAATTACTCCCTATTCTGTTGTTATTTGCATACTGTTAAAGGGACAACTCCATTTTTAAAGCATTTTAAAGGTTACCTTCAGGAATTCACCATGTATAGCCATGTTTGTTTTCCATTCTCAAATCCCCTTTTAATTCTTAATAGGATTGGACTGGACAGCCTGGCATTCCCAACTTTCCTTTGCATCAGGTTATGATTCACAGCAACACTGGCTACCTGTAACTCTCCACAGCTATGCCTGTAAGCATTTCACATTAAAGTCAGGGTAGTCTGACACCTTGGGGGAATTGCAAGGTGTAGGAGAGATGGTCGCTTAACTCTACTTTGAACATCACCTTCTGACAAATGCTTACCCTATGGATTATTCATGTGGAGCACCAGAGACCATCAGCAGCAGGATAATTCCTAATTAGTAACAAATGGAAATAAATGTACAGAATGGGGCAGCCTGTGCCCCTGTACAATAATTAGTAACATGCTGCACCACATGTGGTACGTGACACTGTTGCTCCAGCAATCTCCTCCTTGGTGAAAGAGGCACAAGCTTAGGCCTCCCAATGCAACAAATGGTTTTGGTTTAAGAAAATTTATTTGAAGAACGCATCGTGGTGACTGCCAAGGAACACTCAAGCTGGATGTTGTATCTCAAGCAAAAAGCACATCTCACCTCCGTTACATCCCACGGCCTCTGGATTTTAAATGACACCTCATGATCCAAAATTAGAAGTAAAGCAGAAACCTGGTGAAGAAGCTGCACCCTGGGAGAGCCTGGAAGTGCTGCCTTGGACATCACTAAGAAGGTATACAGCACATATATGGTGGCCAAAGGCCATGTCACAGCGTGCCTTGGAGGACTGGCTACAGAAGGGACATCGGTCCGGGAGCATTAGGAGAGGCAGCTGCTGCTATCCCTTCCAGTCAAATGCATTGCAGCTCCTGTTACTGTCAAGTACAGGGGAAAGCACTTTCATACATTTTCTGCACCCACCCACAGCTTTTCAACACTGCTTTCACCTCCACTATTTACATAGAAGTAAGAAAGGGGTGCTGGGAGGACAATTCCCTTGTAGAAGAGCCTGCCTTTCAGAAAACAACCTTGTTTTCCTGCAGCATACACATGGGTAAAAATAAGCAACCAGCCTCGATAATTGGCAAAGCCCTCAAACACTGAACAGATTTGCTACAACCTTCCTGGGCATCACACAAAGCTGGTCTTCCCTCCAGGCACCCTCACAGGAGTGGGAGGAGAGCCACATAGCAGACACACACACTGTGGAATTTGAGTACACTGCTCCACATATACTATGTTATATATGGGTGGAAGGGTTTTATCACCACCTGTTCTGTGTTTCAATCTCAAAATCAACCTAGCCTTGAGTTTGTGGATGAGGACGAGGAGGAGTGAATGTGACAGAGAGCAGCACCTAATATCACCCACTGTAACTGACTCAAGATATAGCCATTACTTGAGGAAGAGTAAGACAGAGAGGGAAAAGAATTCCCATGGAGTTTTCACTTGGTGCAGGACAACAGAAGACGACTGGAAGGAGCCTCCAAAACTCACTCCACATGGGAATTCAACCAATGCTTTTGTCATAGGAACATTATTCACTCCTTCCTGCTTCCCTTGTCTTTTGTTACAGATCACAAACCCAACAAAGACTAAAGAAGCCATTACAGGCACTGAAATACTGCAAGTACAGAATTATCCCAAATTCATGGTACCCCCTCACTGCTTGCTGACGATTGTATTTCCTACAGGCCTGACTCTGTACCCACTGAAGCTGTACCAGCTCACATTTTGCAAGGATGTGGAGCAGCACTGCCTCAGGTACCATCGCCACCTTGCAAACAAAGCACGGATGCTGATGCTGAGCCAGGTTTTCAAATGTGAGCAGCACAGTATCATTTGCCAAACCCATGAACTAACAACTGTGTATTTTCCTCTGAGGCATATCAACAGCTGGCCCCATTGAAGATGTGATCTAAGACATCTGCTACCCACATTTTGGGGGGTGCTGAGTGGGTATGGAAGCCACTCACGGCAGTGTTCCTGAGCAACCAAAAATGAGATTCAATTTAGTTGGTCAAACAGATCTCTTAATTTCCACAGTGCTTCTGGCTAGCAGACAGCAAATAATCAAACACAAATCCCAACATTTAAATTTCAGTCAAATTCAGCTCCATGCAATGCAAACATAAGACCTTCATACAGGCGCACACACTTTCCAGAGAGGAGTAATTACACATAGCAAGGGAAGAGTCTGCCTGTCTGTTTTGCTTCAGGAAAAGGCACTGATCATGACACTCTGACACAGCATCTTCTCATGAGAACAAGGTTATTCCCTCTTGTCTATGTATTTTTTTCTGGATAGACATCTTGGTCTGATTGTTCAGATTCCAGGTGTGTACATGTGCAAGAACAGAAGAGGCAGGGTCCCATGTTCCCACAGCATGGTAAATAGCTACTCCTCCAGGGATCTACCCTGCTTTGCCACTTCCCTTACTTTCTCTCAAGGTATTACATGTGTGCAGGAGAGCAGATGATGCATAAATCTCCCCTCAGTTTCTACCAAGTGTAGACATTCACTTTGCACAAGTCAGAAAACATATTTGGCTTTTTATTATTTTTATCTGAAAATTATAAATCCCTCCTTTCTTCCCTGGAGAAGGCTACAGGACTTGTTAAGCCTTCTGGTTCCCTCTGCTGCCATAAAAAGGTGCAGAGTTTCCAAGTGCGACCAGCTGCTGCACAGAGGTTCTGCTGCAGTCTCAGAAAACATTCAGAGTTCACACACCTCCTGAGAGAACCTCCCACGGGACTGTGCCAGCCTCCCAGCCCTGCCACTGGGGGAGATGGTGCTGTCAGCAAAGGATACCTCTGAGGAAAAAGGCTTCTAAAGACCCTCCTCTTGGCTCTGGGTCTTTGAAAACATCTAGGCTTCAGAAGTGACTGTACACAGGGCTGGCAAGAGCAGTCTGGCTCTGAAAGGCAGATCAAGAAGTCAGAGCACTTAAGCTTTTGCTTTCTGCTATACTTCCATGATACTGTCCTTGAAAAGAATAAAGCCAGGCATTCTGCTCACAGAGAGCTAGACACCAACCAAAGCATCTCCTCACCAGCCCATCAGCATTCACATCTAAGAAAAAGGGGAGCACAGAGACCCCAACTCCCCAGCACCTCTGCACAGTTTCCACCCGGCAGAGCCCAGGGCTGGTGCAGGGCACTGAGCCAGGTCAGGCATGCCAGGAGATGTATCATTTCCATATGTGAAGGCAGTACCCACCCCTACTTTACATCCTTTCCAGCTTCCCAAGAGTCAGAGAAAAAGCTCCCACAGTCAGGCAGCTGATTCTACACCAAAATGAGAGGCGTCAAACTACCTCTGTAAGCAGTTACAGCTCCACCTGCTTACTGGCATTGTGCACAAACAGTGAGGTGACAGAAAACCTCAGTATCTCCAGACTGACATACCTGCACAAGTATAAGGTTGGTTCCTACATACTCAGGGAGGTGGTGTTTCCCAACAGTACATTTTCACATGTAAAACAGAGGCAAATTGGCACTAGCTGACAGCTTATCTAGCACCTAGAGGCAGCAAGACTGCCTGAAATGACTCCCTGCTGGAGAATCCCTTGCATTCACTGGGAGAAGGCATTGGGCAACCTGCTGCCAATAGGCTGTAGCATATTTTCTTGATCTGGATACCATCCTTTAAGCTGCTCTCATAAACGGGTGGCATGCCAAAGCAGTGACATACTACATGCTAATGTCCTCACCAGCCCTTCACTTTGAGGCATTTCAAGTGTGTGTGTTGAATGGACAGCTTCTGTCAACAGCAGTGCTTCAGACACAAAGGCTGGTACCCCTGCAAACTGTCGAAGGAGAGAAGTGCCAAACCAAACTTCAAATATAAAAAGTTGTTCTCCAACAAGCACACTTCAGGAATAGAAACCACAGTAAAACAGTGATTAACACAAGTATGTACACATCTTTTCTAGGTCAGCTCTCAATAACTTGAGAAGATACCAGGTCACAGACTCATTTGGTGGATTGATTTTTTTTCCTTTGTTCTTTTTTTTTTTTTAAACCACAGTTATAGTGACTTCAATGGAACTTTTCCACTCTTCAACCACTAGATCTGCCTGATGATATATTTGACCTAAATGAAGCTGAAGAACACTTTCTCTCACAGTAATGATAAGCCTAAAGGAGACCACTGCAGCATGTCCTCATCAGATACTAGGAAGCAGACATTTTGGAAAGGTTTACAGCAACACTTGGGGCCATGAAGCATAATTGTGCTTTCATTACCAGCTGCAGAGTTTTAGGCTTGGACCTGCTGCTTAAAATCTATAGACAGGGCAAGGGAAAAATCAGACAGTATTTCCATCCTTCTCTGTAATTTGAAACCACTGAGACATATCTCAGGGTATAAATCACACAGCTCTATAAATAAAATAAATTATGATTTTGTACTCTTTGGAAGAAAGCTGACACCAAATTCATGTAGCAAACCTAAGAAAAAATAAGCCTGGCCCATTGCCCAGGCACACAAGAAGCTCCCCGTTGTTCCCAGGGAGGAAGCTTCACCACCACCATTAGTTTGCCATTTCCTTGGGGACTCATGGCTACAAGTAATCTACAATATACTAAATGTCTGCCTGCACACAGCACCTTCAGGTAACGAGGTAAATGTTTATTAACAGAAAATGCTACCAGCAAAATTCCTGCAAATCCTCATGAAAGGAAGAGCTCCTCTTCTCAGGTAAGTAAATGGTGAAACTTCCCAGTAAGTCCCAGTCACATCACACAGATACTTATGACTGTTTCTCTACGCTACTTGCAGTGTCCCACTTTCTAAACACTAGCTGTCACTTCTGTGAACTGATGTATGACCTCTCCCCGGCACAGCCTTTTTTAAAGAAAAGCTGCTAGTTACATATTTAAAAGCAAGTAACCTGCTACCAGAAAATACTTTGCTTTATATGAAACAATTATTCTCTGGCAAAAAGATCAGATAAAGTGTGTGGTTATAAAACGATTAAATGTATCATTTTGACTCTTTTAAAACAAATTAAAAGATAAAACGGAACAATTCTTTTATTTCAGAAAAGAAATCGTCCAACAGAAAACTGTCATTTAAAATCTCTTCATAAACATCCTAATCAGTTGCAAAAATGCATTATAAAGTATTCTAAGAAATTTATTGCCTTCAGTATCCACCCCACTCCCACCCCCGGGTAAAACATAGCAAAGAAAGGAGGAAAACATCCTGGAGTCTACCAATACAAACCCAACAAAAGCTCTGCCTGACAAAGACATCAGGATCCCTGGGTGTGCCTATAAACCACCGTGCCAGGACCCAGAGCTGCAGTTCCTGGAACTCTCTGTCTTCTGTACGTGACACAAGCATGACTGTTCAGTGAGTTTACGAGGAATATGAATGAGCACATGCAAATTTATCGCAATTCTTGCAAAATGGGAAGTTCTTACCTAGTTTCTAAGAAAATGAGATTTACGTTGTTGCATGCGCCTGCCAGTTCATCCACCATCCCTCAGCAACCTTCCAGCTAAAGGGTAAATTTCCACCATCTCTGGCCAAAGACCACAGCACAAGGGATGGCCAATGACAACTCCAAGTGTTATGGAAACCAGAGATTTAGGAGAGGTTGTATCATTTCGCCCAATGAAAGGGAAGGCTGGCAGCAAGATGAACTTGTCAGGCACTGGAGAAGCAACACATGAGTGTGTTGAATGACACAAAGATAGAAACGGGATTCATCAACTCAAATATGTAGCCATCCTCCACACCTGGGTTTTGGCCACAGTTGAATAAATAGAATCAACTTGCTGTCTTGGCAGTCCATCCTGCCTCATGGTTTGCTCAGCCTTCCCTCAGGGCCTCCTCTCCACACCATGCCTGGGTACCACAGAAGGGGCCAGCATTTGCCTTTCCCAGTGGGATCAAACCCTTCCCACAGGGTACAGCGCTCAGGCAACCACCACAGACAAACTGAGTGATGTTAGAAATATGGCAGACCTCCACCAAGACCTTGGTCCTGTTACCAACAATCCAAAAAGGAAAGACAGGGCCAAAGCCTCGAAGTCCACAGCCCCTCCTTGGCACTGCTCCCCCAAGTCAGTCCCCACTGTTTTTGGAGAGGCGTGAAACACAGGTCTAGGAAGGAGAGCATCAGCCTCTGGCACACCATTACATGATAAATAAACGCGCGCCCAACATTTTCAATTATGAGACCCACTTTATTTTTCTGTGGATCATCCCAAGAGTGGAGACTATCTCCCCGGATGGAGAAAGTTAAGCTCAAATGCCCTGCATCCACTTTTAACAGAAATCGTTCGCAGCACTTAATTGCAAGAAAGCCACAATTAATTGTGCTACAGTATCAGTAAACACACTGGTTACATCATTAGAGCCCATTATTTTCCCTCCACGACATTACATTACTACATTATTGATGAAACAATGCAGTGTAATGAAGTGGTGCTCTGAATCCTTCTTTCTGCTTTATACCAAGTTAACAGTGCTGTAGCCCTGATGCCAAATTTAGTGGGGTTTGGTTTTTTACTCCAGTAGGTCAAAAACTCCAGCTAACTAAAAAAACAGCTGCACAAAAAGTTAAAACACCTGTCCCTAATCAAATCCAAAGGCTTGGGTTTCTATTTGATACAACTCAAAATTACAGCTATTTCTAAATGCTTTGACAGTGATTATTTTACTTCATCTGGACAGTCTATTTTCAGAAAGGCATTCAAGACACATTATGCCAGAAAGCAGTAAATTAGCAAGCAAGCTGCTTATGTAAATACTGAACTTCTTTGAAGTTCAGGCGAAAGAAAAGGAGCTGCATCCAGAAGGTCACCACTCCTAACAAAAAGAGCACATATGAAACCTAAGGAAGGAAGATTTGCCCATGTCAAAACTGCAGAAGGAAACCTAGAGAAGTTATCATGAAAGGAGCTCAGAACAGTGGAACATTCAGTCCTGTGGCTCTTACTCATTCACAGGACTACTGAAAGGAATTAAGTTTATTTGTGTGGTACTGCAGGAAGCAGCCTCAGTTTGCAGAGTGCCCACCAGCAGCGAATGGCTCTGCAGCACAGAGGCCAGAACACCCACCACCATCTTATGCAATGCCTAGGAAGGCTATCCAAGCAAAGCTTTGGCTAAACATGAACCAGCACTTCCTCTGCAATTATTAATAAAAGACAGAGTATTAATACAATCTTTGGAAACAGTCTTAATGTGCATAATCCTAGCAAGTTGTTTCCCAGTCACTCAATGCAGTATACAGCTCTATAAACACCTAGTATGCCATGAAAAGGTGAGGGCTTTTCAGAGTTACTCTAAATTTACTCTTTCAGTGCTGCATTTCTCTGCAAAAAATTCAGCAGCCGCTCAGTTCCCACTTTGCCACTCACTCCCCTGCACAGTGCAATCACAGTTTCCCCTGGGTGCCTTCTTTCTGGACCAAATAACACCACTCTGGTTGACTACCACCATAGCAAAACAGTTCCCTTGGGCCCCCCCAAATTTCATTATCTTTTCCACTACTTGATCTGTTCTTTCTCTTTCTGGAAATCAGGCTACTAAAAGTGATCTAATTACTCCAGGCTCAAAGGTTGTTTTATGTGGGATGCTGAATTGTTCTCATTTTTCCTTATGCTGTGACCAACACTCATGTGTTGAAATATCAACAACTATTTCAGTGTATCAGTGCAATGCCAGCAGCACTTTGAATCTTCACAGGGAAAAAGGTCAGAACCCATCCCAGTGATGCTCCTTAAGTCAGTCAAGGGAGAAGTAAACTCACAAGTCCTCATTTTCTTAAGCCCTCTTCCCTATAAATGCTGTCCTTGCCCCTAAAAAGGATGTTTTCCCAGGGGCTCATCCAACTCAGACCCCACCAAACCACAAAAAAGGATGTTTTCCCAGGGGCTCATCCAACTCAGACCCCACCAGACCACAAAATGTGTGAATCCCAACTCTAAAGATCCCAGTGGGCCCACATCACCACCTCACTCCGGATAGGGATGTCTTGCCAGCACTGTCAGAAATATGCCACGTGGGTTGTGCAAGCAACCAATGGTACAGGTCTAAATCTGCTCAGCAGCCAGCTTTGTAGCCAGTTCTGCAGTTTGGGTGTGTTTGCACGAGAAGCAGCTTTTAAGCAGGCAGCAGCATTTCAGGTAAAATCCATAGAGTCCCAAAGCACCGCCCTAGGCTGAGAAAATCAGAGTTGTCTAACCTACCTCAAGGTGACAAAGGAGGGGGTAAGGGTTACAGGGTCCCAACCAAAGGCTACCCTTGCCTTGGCTGTGCCTCCTTGCTCTGAAAGAAAGAGGTCACCGGCAATAGTAGCTGATGCCTGAGCATCCAGGGCCAGCCCCAAACCTTAGAAAACACTTTGTGACTCACCAGCTCCTGCCTCACACCTCATATAGTCTATAATTAGAACCTCACAAGCCCCAATAAGGCAGTGTTTTCTCATCCATCTGATAACTCTGAGCCTCTCCACAACCTCAAGCTCTGTCTTGTGCCTTTCTGTCCCCGTGACATCCCTGGTCAGCAGAGAGAAGGCAGAGTTAGCAGACATCAGCATCTCCATCTGCTCTGGTGGTTTGAGGGCTCTCATCACCACAGGTCTCCTTATAAACCTGCCAATTATCCCATGCATACGCAGTTTCTACATGCTGAAGAGAGGTGACAGCCCATATTCTTCCTGAAGATCAATTAGATTATCTGTAAGCTTAAGGGGGAATAAGCTTTGGTAGGGTATTTTTCTCTCGTTGTAGTCAATCTTGCTTTAGAAGCATTCAGCCACCACATTTTAATTGCCGATGTCAGTCAGACAACGTCACCAACTTAGTTATCTTGGCTCCCAGCTTTATGCTGCAAGAACACTGCTACCTAACTTCAACATCCTTTACAATAGATAGGTGTTTATCTCATTCCTACACTTCAACCTGTAAAATATTCAAAACTACTCCTCTTTGTCTTACCCATCATTTACCAAACATGCTCTTTAAGATGCAAGCAAGATATCATATGCATTCACACAGGCAGAAGTTTTTCATTAAAAGTAGTCTGCAAGTTGCTGGTGTCTGCCCTTGTACTCACTCAGCTTGCAAAACTGTTTTTACTTTTCAAAAACCTTTGATGCACAAGGCAATTCTTTTGTGAGCATACTGTATAAGGAAGAACTAGTGAACAGGTAAAGCACAACAGCAAAGCAACAGCAGGCTGTTAACTACTGAGGGACAGCTATGTTTGGCATTGGGTTTTTTCTGTGTTATGTTTTTTCCATGCATATTTTGAAATTCCTCCTCCTCCTTACTGAGAGTACGCCAGATAATTAAACTGAACGTCTTATTTTTAAAATCTAATTTACTTTTGGAAACCTACACTGCTGAACTATTTTTAGGATTTTTCTTATGTAGGCCAGCGGAAATAGGCTAGCCAGGTAGCACATGGCCTCACAGGCTGCACTGAGCAGTCTTTAAGCTGAACAGCATTAATAAGTAAAACAATGGGGAAAAAAACTCACTTCAGATTAGGAATAAGTATCTGCAGAGAGGTACTGATACTCACCTTCAGTTTTGGAAAAGCTCATCTTAAGCAAAACTAAACGTAGCTTTGACACAGGAGTTTCTTTAATTTGTTACCAAACCCAAGAGCTTATCCTGGCGTTTGACAGGCTGTTCTTTACCACCAAAATCAGTGGGAATGCTGCCCAGGCAAAGACTCCAGAATTGGATTTAACAGGACCTTTGGAACACCTGGTATCGTACGCCGCTCCACACAAAATGTACACTAGAGCTTTTTCTGAAGTACTGAGTTTCGTGACCCTGACTTTAAAGGCATTTTATAGGCATCAAGAGAAATAGCAGCATCAGAGGCACCTGCATTTAGCCCCCAGCAGTTGTCTCTGCTTTACTGCAATCCAGAGCAAAATAATCTACTGCCCAGACTTAGAGAGAATGACTCAGTCAAGCCAATTTCTGTTGTATGCACGCATGCAAAGAAATACCCCTGCATTATGGAAAAAGCATTCTTCACAAAAAAAGTATGTCAGTGGGTCCCCAAAGCGACTCCAACCTCTGAAATCTTTCTCCTTTCTGCTGGCAGCACTTCCCACTGAAGGGCTGGGAATCAAACATCAGTTCCCGGGCATCTGACCCACCTCCCTGGTGGCAGCTCGCCTTGCTGCTGGCCACATTCGCTGCTTAGGGGTGACAGAGAAGTGAAGATGCTTCATCTGGGGCAAAGGACCTGCAGTCCAGAAGACTGCATTCAGCCCACAGCCCCACAACCTCTATTTTTCCAAATCCCTGCCGGATAACATCCCAGAGAGGGCCTTGCAAGACTCGCCCAGCTCTTTTCAAGAAAAAGCAGACCTTCCCCAACTGTAGCTCCTCACTTCACAGCCAAATACAATACATAAAAGCAAAGCCACTACTGGCCAACAGTGTTTATCCAAAACTGCCACAAGGTGAGAGAAACTGCAAAACACTGTGGGACGCAAAGTTTCCTTCAATTATTTGACCTCCTCAAAAATGCAAATGCATTCACCATACCTCCACTACAACCCTGGCCCTGTTCACTTCCCTCACCTGGGAGCAATGTTTCGTAGCAGTGCAATTTAAAAACAGGGTGGTTTTATTAATTTTAAAGCCTCAGACTCTCATAGGTCATAGGTGCTACTCTACCGCACTGAGGGTCAGGAATCCAGTCCTCTTCTCTAATCTTCTCAGGGGTTCCTGGTCACCTGCTCACTCACCAGCCTGTCCCAAGACCTCTATGGCTCTGTGAAGTCCATGTGCTGTTCACATAAGCAGGATCTATCCACCTAAGAGCTCTGGAAAAGCCACATCAGGCTGTGAATTTGCTGACCCAGAGGTATTACCAGTTCCTCACGGCTCAGCTGCAACGCCTCCATGCGCTCCTATCTCCTGGCGAGCATCCCACCTCCCACACATCCTGCAGCACTGATCCCTCCCTGCACTTTCGCTTTCAGCTGCCTTAGGACACCAGAGGAAGAGCTTCTACCTGTCTCCTGTGCTTCCAGGTATCTTTTCAAAGATCCCAGTATCGACATCCTGTCCTGTCTGTAGCGCAACGGCAGGAAGAATCCAGATGCCAGGCATCACACCAGCGAAGTCTCCACCAAGCAGACCTGTCGCACTCACTGACAACAGCCAGCCACACACCACCACACGTGTGGATTTACACCAGGCGTAACACGGTGCCTTTAAATGACCTTGAACCAACTGAGGTGAAAAACTCCTTCTTCCCTTATTCACCTTGGGCCATCTTTATTCATTAGAAGCACGATCACCTGTTCTGAAGTCTGTTGGTTTGAGAGGTCTAATTTTCTTCCTATTCCTTATTACCAATCCAGTATTGTTTAAATCAAGTCAAAACCAATTTCTTTCCCTTGTCAGTGATGAGCCAAGAGAATTCCTGTGGGAAACTTCAAGTTTCCTGAGGATCTTTTTAGTCCCCGAGCTGGTAGCTGGTCCAGGTAGTTACTGCAGGATGCCAAAAGCCCTCTTGCTGTATTATAAAACCTCCTGGGTTGTTTCCAGGATCAATTACACAAAAAAATGGTACTACTTACTGTGAACTCAGCCTAGAGAATAAAATACCATCAAGATGACAGGCACTTCTTCAACAGAGCCCAAGAAAATGGTCACGTCCTGTAAGCCATGCTGTACACCTTTCTCCTCACTCACCAACTGCCATGGTAAGGATCAAAAGCATCAGTTCAGTACATCAGGTTAAATTAATTAATTGACACGAGCCTCAGTAAGGTGTCAGCAAAAGGGCCTGTGCCCTGTGCTTTGGAAAGCAAAAGGAGTGACTGGCCATCATATTACATCTCCTCACAGCCTGTAACAGTAGGACTGCTGTATTACCTTCTGGGAAAATGGGAAGCTCATGCGCTGCCAGACAAATGTGGCCACTGATAGAAACTCTTTGTTGTAGGAAATCCCTGAAAGTGGGGACAGACCAAGAGCCACATGTGAGGCTTTGGCTGCCATAGTCCTTTTATAGTGTCTGTGTTTTATTTCAGGTTGCCCAATTGAACATCTCTGGCAAAGTAACCAAAGGTTAAGCTGGCCACACGAGCTCTGGGGTTATTTTGGCTCCATCTGTACATCTTTTAAAACCTTCAAAATACTTAACTGATGTGTTAACAATTATAATTACAGATTTATACGAGGATGGCGCAATGTGTTGGGTTTGGTCAGGAAATAAACAAGGACGAGAGCAAAGAAAGGAAATAGTCCCTACTTCTTCCTTATGCCTTGCTGAAGCATCCTACACCCTGGACAAAGGAAAGCACCCAGCAGACAGAGCCATGAGTGGAAGTGCTGGGATGGAGGGATCAGCAGGACAGCACCACTGCCAAGGCTGGACAAGACAACCCTGCCTGGGAGACAGAGAAAGGCAGCAGGAAAATCTTGAAACTGGGAGGAAACTGGGAAAGCAAACAGGCACTGAGGCAAACAATGAAGATCACATAGGAGATTTGGGAGATAGCAGCTAATGCTAATACTTGATTTTTAAGGAAGACAACAAGAGTGGTCCACCATCCCCCAAGCATCCACCTCATCCCCCCCGTGAGTGCACAGAAAGACAACATGTTCAGGAACAGGAATGGTGGCAGTGCTGTTGCTCCTCATCCTCACAGCAAGAGAACATAGCCTGGTGATGAACTCCCTCACCCATCTCCTCCTGGGTTTTTCTGTACAGCCCCTACTGGGCCAGCAACAGAGCTATTTTGTGTGGAAGCTGCTACCTTCAGCAAACCTACCTGAAAGAATCTCCACTATTTTTTCACTACACACTGGCCAGAGGAAATTACTCCAGGCAGAGGATTTGATTCTCAACACCATGCAATACAGAAAACAGCTCCTTCCTCCTCTGGAGTCATCTAATCGAGCAGGGCTTTCTCCTTTCACACCTCCCCTAGGGGAAAGCTGAGGAGAAGACCATTTCTGAGATTAAATTTCTGATTAGGAAAAGTTGTTCCTTCTGCTCACTTGTGCCTTATGTCACCAGGCTCATAGGATGGCTGAAAGACTACATGAAGCCTACCAGCACTCAGCAAAAAAGCCAGGAACCCAATATACTGCTAAAATTACACTGTTATTCCTCAAACATGCTTCTTGTATATACAACCACATTTCCCAACCATTAATCCAAAGCCTCCTTTACATTATAAACTAAGCAATGTGGCTGCAGCCTGAAAACTCCCTAGCGTGGCCAAGGCCATAAATGCCGTTAAGGTACTTTCCAACATGACAAAGGGAATAATCATATTGGCAAACATCAGCTTTATGATTATTCTGGGTGCTTCTGGTATAACTATTTCTGGGATTTTTTTTTATGTTATACTCATAACTGAAACAAATTATATGAATCAAAACATCCAGAGGGAAACAAACCTTCATCAGCCAGTCAGTCAAACCTCAACCTCCCGCTGGGTCTCTGCTTCCCAGTCCAACCATTGCTCCTTATCAAGGGATCCTCTCAAGGCAACAGGTCTCCAATGAGTGTGCAGAAGCTGATTATCCTTCTGTCCTGCTCCTGCCCATGCTGGGAACTAAAGCAACCCATCCCTCTACAGGGAAGGAGCATGGCTTCCCTACTGCCATCCCAGCTCCCACCCGCATCAGTGGCCACAAACAGGCACAACCTTGGGTCAGAAAGGGAACAAATTCACAACTTGCTCACAGAGGTCAGGGAATTTTCCTCGGGAGGTTGTCAGGTAAGAGAATCGAGCAAAAATACACATCATTTGCTGCACCACCACTCATGTCAACCTCTTGGCAAGGACTCAAGTCCCCTGAAGCAGATGGGAAAAACCTAACAGCAGAGACCACCTCCAAGTACACCATACTAGCACATATAAGAAACTTCAACTGCATTTCATTTATTTTACTAGCAAAAAATATGGTCGAGATACAATGGGGGGAAAAGGATATTCTTGAAATCACAGTTTAAAAAAGCTCAAGAAAAAGGCACAAAGTTCCATTTTATGCCCAGATATTCCTCTATCATCGTAGCTGAAATAAGTTTTAGATTGATTTTTACGTTGCTCCTAAAGCCACAATGGCATCCTGAATGGTTCAATTACAACAGAAAGCAGAGAAGCAACTGCTCACCAGTAAAAGAAAGGTATGGCCTCTATATATACACACATATGTATCAAAACTTAGAAGCATTTACTGATTTGGTTAAGGTGTGCTAGTACATTGGTAGATCTCATTTGCTTGGAGTCCCTCTAGTTTTCCTGGGTTAGGAGAACAGACTAAGGTTAAACTGAGGTTAGTTGACACATGTCAGCTGAGCTGGACCTAATCCTGGGTTTCTTAGTAGTTGCTGGGTCTTCTTCTCTAAATAATATTAAGAAGGGAAAGAAACCACAGGGACTCAGTTGGATTCCAAATAACTATTTTTAGAGGCTGTACACAAATAGACAAGGCAGAGCTGTGCCTGCTGGCTGCTCCACAGAAAACTCCTCCCTGTGATCCCCAGCTCCCTGGCTGTGCCCCTCCTGATCTCTGCCCTTCCCACCACAAGTCCTGCCATATAAGATAAGGAGACCCCTAAAACTGAAATGGGACCAATCCATTTTCTGACCTTGATCTAAAACTGTCTAACCCCATTCCTCCTCCTGGCAAAAGAAGGCCTTCATAATACAGTCTAGGTGACTTTCCACTACTTGGACCTGCCATCTTCTGTTATAACAACATACATGGACTTACTCCTATGATTTGCACTGAATCTAAGACCTGAGGAAACTTCCCATTCATCTCAAAGCAATTCTTGGCACTGGCCTAGAAGTAAGGGTTTGGTGAGCAATAAAGAAACTAAAATAATACTGCTTAAACCACAGAGGTGCCAGCTTTTACTGCCTTTCATTGAGCACACAGTATTTTGCTCCCACTGTTCCAAGGGAAATAGCACTCCATGCAACTGTTACAGGATGTGAAACGTGTACTATGCTGTTCAGACTGAGCTCGTAATTGAAACATTTAGGCTTCAGTGAAATCCCAAATGTAAAGTCTTTAATTTTCATTCAACCATGATGTTAAAATTTGGGGGGAGGGGGAGAGAGAGGGAGTGGAAATTACTACCTCAGAGTGCTTTTAAGGTCTATTCTTTCCAATATAGTAATCAGAAAGATAAGCTCAGCCAATATACCAGCAGCTGCTGGCATGCTCCAGCGGATTGCTGCCACGGCATTGCCTGCTTCTCCCTTGTCATCCCTACCCACCCCACAAGAGAGGTTATCAAGAGGCTTATCAAGAGATGTTGCCTCCTGCCTGCAACACGTGAACGAGGGCCACTACCTTTGTCCACAGGCTTTCAACCCTGCAAGCGGAATGAGCCTGTTGGACAGCAGGGCTCCTGCTGAGGCAGCTGTCCAAGCTCTGGCCAGACATATCCAAAAGAAGCCCAGGAGGCTCAAGGGCCCACAGAAAGAACTGGTTCAGGCATCTTTGAAGACACATGACCGTCATTTATAGGAAAGAGAAGGTTATCTTGCAATACTGATCTTATTCAGCAACTTCCCAGATGACCGAGTATGACATCAGGCTAAAAAGCCTCATCTGAAACCACTAAATGTTCTCCACAACTTACAGGGAAGCCCTGAAAGGCTGGTTTCTCTCTTGCATATTCTCAGACCATCTTCCCCAACACTTGCATTCACAGACTATATTAAAGCAATCTTTCATACATCACGTGCAAAGTCACGTTCCTCACATACTTGCACGCCATGATCTTTATGGGTTGCTTGTTTCACTGTCTAGGTGGACTTTAAGGTATTGAATTTAGCCTGGAAAATTACTAAAGGCTTGGCATTTGCCTGCCAGGGAGAGAGCTTCTCTCTTCCCCAAAACCTGCCTGCAGATAAAGTACTGCTAGGGAGTCTTGCTTTTGCAGTGCTTTCCATCCCTCACCTTCAAATCATATTGGCCATGGTACATCCAGAAAGGGCTCCCCACCACTTCTTGTCCACACCTGACGGACCAAACGCTTGGGTTGTCCACATGCCACCCAGCTGGGGAATGACACCCCAATTTATTGAACCTCCAGAGTACAAGGCCTGTCTCTTCTCCTGGAGAGGTGCAGATACATGCGAGAAGTCTGCTGCTTACTCAGTTGCCCTGCCATGGTGTTTCAAGTACTGAGTACAGAGGAAGGACGAACTTGTGTTTAGGCCATTAAAGATGTAGTTTCCAGCAGCCCAAGTCTCCTACCACAGACTGCCCCAATAGTTTCAAGCAGGTCAAATAATCTCTCACATCAGATTTCCTCACCTTTTTCAAGTGACTGAGAAGGAAACATTTGCCAGCAACCACGGAGCTCTCAAGACATTAAAATGGTGAGGACTATATAAACAGATACATATCTCACTGGCAAACACACAGGCCGATGTGTTTAAAGGTTTATAATGGCTGTTTTAGTTTCCATGAAAGTACTTAAGAGCATGCAGCACACCCTTGGATTAAATCTAAATAAACATAAGCAGCAGTAAAAAATGGCTTTTATTACAAAAAGGCCTGGCTCTTGTTTGCACCTGTAACTCTAAATATATTTAACAAGACGCCAAACTACATATTATATGATAAAAACCAAACAACATTACAGACATTTGCAGAGAAAGCAGGGAGACACAGGGAGAGAAGCAAAACAAAATGGACAACTTGGTAGGGCCTGATTTGAACATTTTAAATAAACGCTATTTGATCCAGTCAGGACTGAGCTACCAGGGGGATTTGTGGCAGGTAGAGCTGCAACAAAATGGAGATGAAAACTCTGAATTGTGTCCCTAGAAAGGAGATAAATGAGGGTCAGAATGAAGTTCATTTAAATCCACTAAGCTGATACAGGGGGAGTTGGAGAGAGCTGCAAAACAAAATGAAAGGCTCAGTAGGAGCCTGCACAGCCAATGCTGCAATGTCAGAAACGCAACACAGGGCCGTCTGAAACCTACAGGCACAGTAGCAGGACTCAAGGAAAAAAAAAAACCCAACGGTGGCACTCCTGAGGAAGCCATGCCTGCCTGCAACAGCGCTGGAATAACACGCCAGGGTCCCGCAACACGAGCCCCCCACTGCAGATGCGTTTTGAGGGGATGTTCAAAGCCTCTGGGGAGGACATCCACTGCTGGAGTAAAGCCACCAGAGGAATATAACGAACACACCTCTGTCTACACCAGGGAGAAGGATTTGCCCCTTTCACTCCCACTTGGCGTCCTCCCTTGGGTCTCTTATGGGATAGAAGGTGTCTTAAGACAATAGTAATTAGCTGTAATGCATCCTCTGTGGCTATAACAACTTAACAAGCCTTATCTGTAGACGTGATCTGGGCTTCCAGTTATCCTTGTTCTCCCAGTTCTCTTCCTCTTGTCCTCC